>JAABNX020000151.1:7265495-7278721 GCA_015163995.2 Mormyrus lacerda
TTTTTTATTGCTTCCCCACACTGGCGAGAATGGGACATGGAAGCATCAACATACACACCAAGGTCTTTCTCATAATCGGCTACCTTTATTTCAGTAGGACCCATAGTACCTGTACTTTATATTTCTGCTCCCTACAATCGTCCCTCACCCTGCTTCTACTTTCGCAGCTTTACTCTTTATTTGTATACTCATTTACTCTTTATTTGTATACTCATTTACTCTTTATTTGTATACTCATTTACTCTTTATTTGTATATTCATTAAAAAGTTGATCAAGAGGGAAAATGATACATCGCTACGCATCAGAAGCATCTTTGCTCTTTGTAATTAAATGTACAATAATAATAATATGATATTTGTAACGTCTAATACGTTATAGTAATATTTTCTCTTATTTTGTCTAATATATTGGGTAATACGAGTGTAATTGTCATGACCTGCCGGTACGATCGTCCTGTCGCCCCCTTATTAACCCTTCAAACTTGATTCCTCGTCTCCCCGTTCCTGCTTCTGTGTCCAACATTTTCATAACAGTAATGGTGACTAAAGGGTGTTATTTCATGTCTAGAGGGCTCTAATAATGTTAAAACCCATATTTAGAAGGTCGTAAACAGGTTTTCTGTGCTCTAACTACGAAAATATTAAATTTATAAATAAAGAATCCTACTTTGCGGAAATTCACTTATCGCGGTAAAGACTGGAACTGATTATTCGCGATAAACGAGGGCCGACTGTATATAAATAAAATATATATTTTAAATATATATTTTATATATATATATACGTGAATATCTAATCAAACCAGGTGTTTGGACATTTACCTTTGTAGCTGTAAACGATAAAATCAGTGTGACCTGCTTCATGGGGATGGTCATTCCGGTCGCCGATGGTTACAGTCAGCGTGTTGGTGGAGCTCATTTGAGGAGTTCCACTGTCAATCATCAGGATGGGCAGGAGATACTCCTTCTGCTGTTCACGGTCGAAAGTGAGCAGGGCAGTGAGGAGAGCGCTGCCATTCCTGAGGTCTGTCAGGTTGAAGGCAGCCGCATCGCGGCTCTGTGTGAGCAGGCGGATGGCGAAGGGCCCGGCGTTGGGGGTGGAGTCTCTGTCGGTGGCATGCAGTAGGGTCGAGGTCTCGTTCATACGAACTATCTGGGGTGCGGCCGAGTTCTCCCACACGATTGGCTTATAAGGTGCCTCAAACTCTGGGCCGTTGTCATTGACGTCCTGCACAGTCACCAATACGATGGCTGTGCCCGTCAGCGCCGGGTTGCCCATGTCTGTAGCATGAACCATGAGGCGGTGCTGAGAGATCTTTTCTCGATCCAAGGAACCTGCCACGACCACCCATCCATTCTTATCCACCAGGAACTGGTCATGGGGATCAGACTCGGGGACGATGGTGTAGAAGAACTTCCCATTCTGGCCCGAGTCCAGGTCAACGGCAGTGACTTGAGCAACTATTGTCCCGATGGGAACGTCTTCAAACATGGAGCCTGCGTCATAGAACTGGGGGAAGAAAACAGGCGCATGGTCGTTGGAATCCTCCACCTGAATGACACAGTAGGCCAGGCTGAAGAAGTCCATGTCCTCCACCTTCAGGGTCAGGTTGAAGGTACGCTCATGGGGCTTCTCAAAGTCGATCTTCTTCTTCAGCCGGACAGTCCCCTGCCGATTAACCTTGTCCGTTTCGATGAAGAACTTGCGGTCCTCGTCGCCTCCCACGATGCTGAAGGTCATCAGCGCATTCTCCCCCTGGTCTCCATCTGTGGCGGACACCACCAGCACTGCACTGTTGATGTCCAGGTTCTCGGTCACAGAGGCTGTGTACACCTTCTGGGTGAAAATGGGAGTGTGGTCATTGACGTCGGACACCATAATAGTCGCAGTTCCGGTCCCTGAGAGACCACCCCCGTCTTGAGCTTCCACCACCACAAAGTACCGATCCACTGCCTCCCTGTCCAGGGAACGAAGCACTGTATAAATGGTCCCCGTGGAGGGATTGATGGAGAACAAGTTCAGGTTGATCTCGTTGCGCACATTCTGCATGATCCGATATGTCAGGATAGCGTTCTTCCCGGCTTTGGGGTCATCGAGATCTGTGGCCCTCATGTCCATGATGGACGTGTCGGCCGGCGAGTTCTCTGGCACGTGGCCCACGAAGCAGCTGTCCACAACGCATGGGAAAGCCGGCGCATTGTCATTGACATCCCGTACCTCCACGATGACGTCGGCAAAGCCCGTGAGCCCCGCCCCATTCTCGTCGGTCGCCAGCACCAGAAAACGCCAGACGGCACGCTCCTCTCGGTCCAGCTTCTTCTGTGCGTAGATGCGACCTGTCCACTCCTCGATGGTGAACTCGCTCCCGGCGCCCTGCCCATGCAGCGAGTAGCGGACAGCGGCCTGGTCTGCCTCCTGATCGGGGTCGATGGCTGACACCTGCAGGGACATACGGTTAAAAACTTTGCTTCCCCCCGTAAGCTATGAGGCAAACTAAGTCATCTCCATCTCGCTGACAAACCAAGGGGAACGGGGGGGAGAGGGGTATGCAAATGGATCCCAAATATCCATCATCGGGCGTAAAACACAATTAAAAGTTAATAGGCACGGCAAACATGAAATTCAGATTTTTTTGTTCTTTAACCAGAGGGTTTGTTTACAGAAAAACCTTTGAAGTCTGAAGATCGGCACGTGCCGGCTGTAGCTCGGTGAGCTGCAGAAACGCCGGGGCGCCTTGATAAACACCAGGAAAGGCCCCCCCGCCCCAGACAGGCGCGGAGCTCGCTGCTCGGCAAACCGTACGTGTGCCAGTGGAGGCAGCCTTGCCGTAGGTTCCTATTACAAATGGAGCCTGCGCTTTGTCACCATGCTGATCTGTCACTGTTGTTTCTCTTTTCCCCACCCTGCATCGCCCTATTGTTTTGTTTTCATTAGCGCCTCATTAAACATGTCTGCAATGAGTCACCCTGTGGGAGGGGGGGTCACCGACTGTCTGAATGGACCAGAACCACTTATACGCATCCATCCATCCATCTATCTATCTGTCCGTTCCTCCGTCCATCCACCCACCCACCGGAGCCCTTGGCGCCCCTCTGACCTCCAGCACCAGCACGGGTCCGCCGCTGAGCTCCTCGGTGACAGCCGCGTGATACTGGCTCTGCCCGAAGAGCGGCGCTTCATCGTTGCGGTTCACCACGTTCACCACCACCGCTGTCCGGTTCTCCCATTTGCCGTCGGAGGCCACCAGCCGCAGCTCATAGCGGCGTTCCACCTCGTAATCCAGCGGCTGCGCAATGAACACCGTACCCACCTCGGGCTCTACGTCGAAGGCACCCAGCACGTTGCCTGCCGTGATCTGGTACCGTAGCTTGGCGTTCGCCCCTGGGCAGGAACCGAAGAGGCAGACATCAGACTAAACTCGGACCGCAGCTTTTAACGTTACTTATAAAACTGCAGCTGTTATCGTTGCTTATAATTTCGCTCACACGCATTCATACAGCTGGATACCCACCCTGCAGAATTCAGGTTACGATTCCTAGATACAACAGGCTCTTATATGTAACAGCAGCTTCTGTCGTGGGACACAAAGAGCCCTGGGGTGGGGGGGGGGCGTCCCACACCACCTGTTATCCTGTCCTGCCATAACCTCACCAAGGTCCCACTGTGTGCATAATTACCATGCACCTATAATGAATAACCCTGCTCCAGCCTCCCCTCCGTAACCACACGGTCCCCAGTCCCTGTGCACCATTAATTTTTCACGAGACAAACAAATCACGAGGGACAGCTATTATCCCAGTAACATCAGATCCTGCAAATTTCATCAGGCCGCGCCTTTACTGCGAGATGGCCATAACCGTATTTTACATGCCCCCCCCCCCCACTTCTTAATTTGGGCACTGGCAAATGGGAAATGAGATCCTACACCCCTTTCAAAAACAGATTTAGTGCTTTATGTTTTCTTTTTAATCCAAACCGTTTTTACAGCAGCCACAACCAAACGTTCTGTTGGTGTAGCGATGAAGGTTCATTAGCAGCCGGTAGATGTGCACCAATCAGATGGAAGCGCTGTCCGGCGATGAGGCCCCAACCTGCGCTAAAGCGGCTGCAGGATTCACAGGGTTGCGGGGGGGAGTCTGACCCACTGCGGTATCCGAATCAAACTCTGAGTGCCTCCTTCAAGCCCAGGGGAAGTGGGGGGGGGGGGGGAGCAGGGCCACAGGGACCCTGACCCTAGCTGAAAGCTGATTGGCAGCTGGAATGCCCCTCCTCGATTCAAAACATGGGTAAAGGTTGGCTCCTCTGTTGGCGCCTCACCTTAAAATATCCTAGATTCTCCCAGCACAAATCAGATTGTGATGATGGTAGAACTTTCTAGGCATGAAGGGGTCGGGAATTGAGGAGTATGCATTGGAGTGGCTGTATTCCCATAGTGTGTCCTCCATCCAGTCAATCTCCAACCCAGCCCCACCCCAGTCCCCTGTGTCAAACCAGCACACTCTACTATTAACTTGTTCGTTTCATGCATTTTCTACCCTTGATGATAGTCGGTCCCTTGCTGAATGAGACCTGACAAAGCAGGGGAAGCTAATCAGCCTTATGAAACATTTAAAGGGCCCACAACCCCCCCCCCCCCACTCCCTTTGGATCCATCCCTAATTATTTCGATTCCCCCATCACAGTACTGAACGCAATAAAAATATTTAGGTCTAATGGAAAGTTATTTGATGTGCTTTTGGGAGCAGTGGTAGATATGTTCAGGGGATCGGATTCTGATTTGCACTTTTGTTCCTGACCATCGCAGACTGCTAGCCAACTGCTGCAGAAGCTGGCTGAAGTTCTTGATACAAGCCTAAAAATGAAGCACGGCCATCAAAAATATCCTCCAGGGGTGCAAACATATATACTTGTATTTCCCCTTCTTGTGGGTCACACTGGTCTTGTGTCTGGGTTGTAGGATGTCCTAGGTGGGCTGAACCTGAGCGACCCTGTCACTCACGTGTCTTTCGCTAACAGCAAGCATGCTAGCAGCCGCGACGACGAGGAGCCTGTTTGTAGAAACCTTCTGTCCTGAACAGGGTATGGCTGCCGGTGTTGCTGGCTCAGCGGGGAGTGTCCTCCCGGTCTCTGCCTACCCTTCCTGGCATGCGAGCCAAGGAGGCATGAATGTAACAAGCTCTGTTATCTCAGAACCTCAGGGTATCATAAATAAAACAAAGGAGAGCTTCACTTCAGAGGTGAAACAGGAAGAAGAGGGCTGTGCGCCAAAGATGCTGACGCACTGCTGACCGGAGAGAGAGCCAAAAACGGTGCGAAGGGGCTTCTGCGCCCGCCACTTTAGTTGGACATTAATGGGATTGTGGGTTCCATCCATGATCCATAACTCATCACTGGGAGCGCCCCGCTGCATGGCAGAGGCTAGCCCGCTACACCCTGGCTTTCATTTTTGGTCTGTGAAGCCGATTCGGTGCTTGGACTTCCTCAGTATCAGCAATTGGAGGCGCCGGCACCTTTGACGGCGTCCCAGCTTACGACGTACCCGTGAGAAGACAAAGACAGGCTGTAGAGCTATAGGACACAGACTGCAGAGCGAGAGGACGGGGACAGGTTGAGGGACAACGGGTTGGGGGACAGGTTGTGATGCGAGGGGACAAGGAAAAGATTAGGAGTGCAGGGACAGGCCATGAAGCAAGGGAGGGCACAATCAGCAAGCCCCCGCTCATAATGGGATCCGGTCATGATTTATGGATTATCTCCCACTAATGCAGATCATCGGCCGAGTCAGACACCTGGGCAGGCTGACAGAGGTGGGGGCATCCCCAAGGTCATGGGGGTGTCCAATCACACTGGAGAAGGAACAGATTACTCTAATCGACAGATAGGAAGCGCTGTTCAGGTCACAGATCCTGCAGAGGCGACCCTAGGCAAAATACGCCTGGAGGATCAGGCAGGGCTGGGGGCTGAGCATTCCTCCACACCCCCTTCAGTGTCATCTCAGCTGTTCGCCTCTTCAAAGACTTTAGCGACAGAATACCTCCTTCGTCCTGATCTCAAACAGCGGTGGAGACATACGGCGCCATTACATACCTGTGCGTAGTGCTGAAAATTGGCAAAAAAAAACTGTTTACCTGAATTTTTCTCTGCTTTTTTTTTTCGTTGGTCTCACTCGTGTTTCGCAACTTTGTGCTAAATCAGTTGTCACTTCCAATGTCACAAAGGCACCATGAAAAGTGACATTGTGTGAAAATAAACCCAACACCATTTTCACACAGGATTTTGCCACTGTCATTAAAGTTCGCTCCTATTTATTTATTAATCTTGGAAGGCAGCAAGGGACAAAGAAAACAAAGAAACATCACATAATTACCCCGGGAGGCTTGAAACAGTGACTCCTACATTAGCTGGGGAGGACTTGCTAACAAGCTCTGAAAATAAAACCTTTTCCCTGAGTTTCTTTCAGCCCCTCTGCGGTGCTCACCTGGATCGGGGCTAACAGGCAAAGAGTGGCCTGCAAACAAAAGCACTGCGAGGCTCCGGAGAGCCACCCAGGCCTCTCAGATCCCCCCAGCAGATCCTCTATCCACACCCTCCTCCTTCACCACGCTCCACAAATCTCCCGTCAGCCACACGCGCAGACGACCGGCTACCTTCATCCTCGTCGTTGGCTGTGACAGTGATGACCGCGGAACCCACTTCCTGGTCTTCCTCCACGCTGATCTCGTACACGGGCTGGGAGAAGGCGGGGGCATTGTCGTTGACGTCCGTGATGAAGATCCGCACGTAGGCTGTGTCTGCGTGTTAGGAGATGAACGGCAAATGGACTCGTTATGGGTAAATCATATTCCGTGTGGCGGAAAGGCTGAAGAAACTGGGAGGCACTCAGAAATAGACCCTTAGTACAGCATCACTCGGCCGGAAACTGAGTGACAAACAAAGGAATCCTAAAGGCGAAAAAAAACTGATTACAGGGAGGATGATGACGGCACCCACTGCTCTGTTCCGCCTGCAGCTCAGATTAAAGACCCAGAAGGAGACGTCGGCAAACACAGTTAGGGGTGAGTCCGGTGAACGGGTCGGTCCGGCACCTGTGTTGGGCTGTCCCTGCTGGCCCGGCCTGGCCGACTCCGAGCTGTCCTGCGACTGGACCTCGATCAGATAGGAGCCCTTCTGCTCTCTGTCGAAGGATGCGCGGCTGTGGATGAGCCCTGTGTGGGCGTCGATGCTGAAGAACTGCGAGTCTCCGCTCTGGTCCTTCAGGATGATGTAGTTGATCTAAGGCCACATGTGGGCGGTGTGGTCAGAGGTTCCACAAGAGACTGACGTCCTGAACACCCTCATTATCATTCTAAGTGCTACTATAACACCAAAGCATACAGTTATTGCATAATGTGACTATACATCACTATAGTATTATCACATAATAATAATAATACTCTATATTTTATTATATTCATAAAAGTAATGTAATTTTGAAAAATGGACTCAAACCTTACTAGCTATGACGTTTCAGTACTATAACCTATAAAAACATCTATAATTGGGATGATGTTTACACTCTTTGTGTCTCAGTGTGTGCAGAGCATCTCTCTTATCTGCGAGCAATATTCCAATTAGTCTGTCTGCATTAATGGACAATGTCACATGTGATGGGCAAACACATTAACTACTTGGTGCAATGCCTGCTTGGTTGACCAGCCTGTCATCTGTACTAGCTACCAGAGAGGGAGATGAATGATGTGAGTGGCAACTGGGCTCTTCGTTTTCCCAGAATCAGGGCTGAGATCCTCACCGTTCCGTGGAGGTCTGAGTCCAGGTCCACGGCGGACACCTGGATCACCGATGTGCCGATGTCGGCCCCTTCGGGGACAGTGGCCTCGTACGTGGGTGACATGAAGAACGGCACGTTGTCGTTGACGTCTGAGGACACGCACGCACACATGGGTGGGTCACCAACGTGAACCGGGACAGCGAGGACACGATGGGCGTCCTGTCAGACGCGGCACTGGTGCGCCACCCATTGGTGGGCGGCGGATCTGAAGACGCTCAGGTCACGCCACACGCCTCGTTACCAATGAGCGACACGTCTTTCGGTCCCTGCAGACCGATGATTACACCACATCTATAATGAGCTTCAAGGGCCCTTTGTCTTCCGTTTCATTACATTTCAATTTCCATTTTCCCCTTAATTAACGATAATGCATTGTCAAGTGTTGCGGCTGGCTGAGAGAGCCCTTCGCGATCGGCCAAGCCGACACTTACTGTGCTTGGCCCGCACAGAAGTGACTTTCATGTGCAACAATAGTGCCTCAGCCTCACCATTAGAAATATGAGTGGAAAAAAGCAGTACTTTGCTGGAGACAGAACACAATCGCTAACATAATGTAAACAGGTTGGATGCTGGGAGATTTACCAGCCTCTGTAGGGAGCAGCTTTTGGTGGGTGAGAGCAGTAATTCAGGTCAATGATTCTCAGATGGTGATGCTGGGATACCACTGTTACGCTGAGCTAGTTAAGGGCAGGACTGACCTTCTGCACAAGCTAATCTGGGCTGTAGCCCAGGGCCTGGAGTTTGTGGAGGTTTGTCTGGAGGTTGTTCCAGCCCCATTTTGACTTATTTTGTGCTGTAGGTAGGGCTCCCACGATAACGTTAACCCAGGGCCCCCATCCCACTAAATTCAAAACTGCTTATGTGGACGTTTAACATCTCCATCACTATTGTGTAATGTAAAGAAGCATATTTTGGTTAATTTGATTATCTGACTGGCTGGGATGACAATGAACTTACACAGCAGATAGTCTAATGGTGTCAATGGTCACAAGGTCCTTCTCCAGGAACCCAGCGAGCCCCCTCACCTGTGAGGTTAACATAGACAGTGGTGAAGGATGCCAGCGGTACGGCAGCCACGTTTTGTGCCCGGACCCGCAGGGTGAAGAACTGTGTGACCTCGAAGTCCAGAGGCTCGGCCACCAGGATGGAGGCGGAGCCGTCGCCCCGGTTGGGTTTGATGTAGAAGCGCACGGGCATGTTGGTCTCCGGAACTTGCCCCTCCTCCAGGTTGTAGGTCACCCGGGGGTCACCCAAGGGTGACGTGGCTTTTATGGTCTGTGAGAATGAGACACCGTGGATGTTACTATGTGTGTTTGCAATTTAGTGGCTAATCTATAATTGTTAATACAGGAAACTCACAATGGAAGTTTGGCTAAACATTACAGAAAATAATGTGAATGGTGAGCAAAAGTGTAACCGTACAAGAGCACAGACGTGAGTCAGGTCACTGCTGACCACACCTAAGATCGTACTTGTGGTCTTAGCAAGACTTGCTAACTTGCCTCCTAAGAATGAACTTGGGATGTAATAAATCGTGGGATTGGCCTTGTTTGGTGAGGATACAACCGATGTGTCCTTGATATTTGGGGATTTTTACCGTCCTGTGTACTTCTGTTCTTTGAGTTTTGGAATTGGTCTTCGGCAATGGAAGATGACTTAAAAAGGGTAAGCGAGAAGACGGGTACGGTCAAGTAAACACGTGGAGAAATAGAGTCCCCACTCGATCTGTTTCGTTCTGTAGTGAGCTGATACTGGCAGATCCAGCTTAACCCTGAATACGAGGCTTTGCTCTGCTTTTGTGATCCATGGCAACTGTCGAAGCTGACGTTACGGCGAGAGACAGATGGTTCTGTCGCTGACCCACACACCCGGATACGGAGAGACCGGCTAACAGCATTCATCCACCCCCCGCCATCCAGCTTCCTGTACGGAGGCCATCTCTTTTTAGGGACCTCTCCTTTCAATGCTAAAGTACAACGTGTAAGAGAGAACGACTCAAGGGGATCTGAGGAAAACACGGCAGAGTTTTAAAAGCTTCACACGTGCTAACAAAACCCACGAGGGGATTGCCACATCCATCAGCGTCATGCACAAAGGGACTACGGCTCCCCGAATGAGTCACCCTGTTCCGTGACCCTCATACTCACTGCTGGGGAGGCACGTTTCGAGTGAGACCTACAGCATGTCTGTCTCATCCACAATGTTGTTCAGCTTCATCAGAGCCTGCGAGCTTCATGGCAAAATGCTGCACTTGTTGACCAAAGGCTGTCATTTAAAATCCCATGAGAGAACCAGTAAAATTTGTGCAAGCACATAAAATCCAGCTGTTAAAATGGGTCGAGCTGCGAGCGAATTTGAATGAACACTCTGCCTAGTACATGCATTCTGGTAGCGTGTTCTGAACGCCTGAGGGGCAGCAGTAGTCACTGAGCCGTGACACACATCGCCCAACCTGACCCCTGCCTGCTGAGAGATGGGGGGGGGGCAGGCTCAACTGTTACCACTGCCTGGCTGCATGCGCCCCGCTGACCTGCACACCTGCCTTCTGCATGATCGCGTGTCACACGTGGTCTACTCACCCACAACACGGCACAATCATGTCCTTACACCACGCTTTACCATTTTGTATGACTCAGGGTGTACACAGGGCTGCTTCTGGGACCTGACCCAGAAACTTCAAGCAGGTCCAGACCAATCCAGATCCATCTTCCAGCACTAGGCGCTTGTAGAACACATCAATGCTTTGGATCAGCTTGGTGAACAATCATAACTTAGACTTGGAGGCTTTTCGCTTTCCTCATCATACTCCAACAGCACATTTTCATACCATTACATTGCCTCAAAGCGCTTCACATTATCCCTGCCCAAAGCCCTCAGTGAGCTAGACAGACGTGACAGTGGCATGGAAAAGCAATCTAGAAGGAAGCAGGGGGCAGCAGAGGAAGTCCCAACCCTAACCAGACCCAAAGGGGGAGCCCGTCCTCCAGGGGGCGACAGAGGAAGCCCCAACCCTAACCAGACCCAAAGGGGGAGCCCGTCCTCCAGGGGGCGGCAGAGGAAGCCCCAACCCTAACCAGACCCAAAGGGGGAGCCCGACCTCTAGGGGGCAACAATGGAAGTCAAATTAACAAATATAGTCCTGTCATTAAAATATTACTGTTAAGCAGTACACCTGTTCCTGGGTATTCATTGGAAGCTTATTCTTTGGAAGCACTTATTCCAAGTCGACTCCTTGACAGCATGAATTTTTGTAATGTGCTACATGCCACTTTGGACAAAAGCGTCTGCTGAATAAAAGTAAATGATTCTTGCGATAATTCTGAAGCGCTTATTGCGACCGGTCACAATAAATTATCGTATCACCTGCTACTATATGCAAATCAAATAACATCTTCATACTAAACGCATTGTAATTAATGCAGGCGTTTGTGTGTTTGTGTGACCGGAACCAGCCGCTCGCTTCTTCCCGCCAGGCAGCCGCAGAGGGACGGTATCAAGCAGGCAAGGAGCAGAGGAGACGACGGCTAATTACCACAGTGTCCTACACCCCCAGCAGGCTCTGCTCTAGAAGGAGCCGCTGTTTGGGACAGACCCATGTAGTGAATGGGGATCTTACAGGACTCACTACACATTTCAGATGCGGTTATTCTCATGATTTCACAAATCTGGGGGAAATTATTTCAAACCCAGCAAGATTTTTAAATATTCATAACAGTTAGAAATCATTTAAATAATTAATTGTGATTATCTGCTTGCAAAATACAAACTTTCCCGACCCTAAGAAGATGCCGTTATTAATTCATCCCCCGTTCTACCTGGCAGACTCTGCCGCGGCCCGACCACAGCGATATTCCCATAATCCAATACACGCCTGGGAACGCGGCGTCTTAATTATTTACTCAAGGTTGCAATTACGCTGCTTGGAATTTACTAATCATTGTTCCTTGAGATAATTCCGCACTGAGACCACTGATATTTAAATTTTTAATTAAGAGACAGAGAGAAAGATAATGGATATGAGAACGCCAAAAAAAAGAGAGCACAGACAATGAGGCAGCGTCGTGCTGCACGTGAACGTGTTACACTGTTAACAAGCCTATTTTGTATTTCGAGTTCCAAGGATGAATTACTGTAGAGGTTCCCAATGCACAGAACAGCAGTTACTGCTCACTGCAGAGTAAATACGGTATTTACAGGGAAGAAGAGGCTTGACTCTAATCATTCAGAAAATGGAAAATAAAGGATGAGTGGCCATTAGCCAGCTAGCTGCTAATAATCGAATTAGCAACACTCAGAGCGGCAGCCTACACTGGGCAGAAAGAGCCTGCGTGGGGCATCACCGTCGGAGGCTGAAAGGCTGCCAGCGGCAGTGGCACCGTCTTGACTGGTACGACCAATTAACCCCACGGGGTTTATCTGGTACGATGAGTTTTCGCAAGCAAGTCATCACATAGTACATCTCGGCAATACACACGCACACAGACATACACATATGGGTTTTCATATATTTCAAAGAGAAACAAAAAAATATGAGGCTAATTTTCCAGGAGCTTGAAGCTGATGCTGCCCCCAAAACGCTGGCTGTTGTCGAAGCAGAACAAGGTGGACGGGACAAGGTGGTCAGAATGTTGTGGTGATCAGCCTCCGTCTCCCAGTCAATGCCATGTGTCCCATGTGGGAAAGAAACGCGGAGCCAGCTTACAGCGTCCCCGAATTCCCCAAACACACACACACACACACACAACCAAACAAACACCTGTACTTATGACAACTTTAACCCTACTCAGCCCTAACCTTAACTATAAGTAACCAGCCAAAATACCAGACTTTTGGTATTTTTAGTTTTTTGACTGCTTTGAAATTTTTTTTGAAAAATATCCCCGCAAAGTAAAAAAATAACAGGTTTTTATCACATTGTGGGGAAATCTGGTCCCCACAAACTAATAATTACAAAAATGCACACACACGCAAGCACACATGCGCACGCACGCTGCCCCGGTCTACTCTCCATCCTTGTCACCATGGATCTACCTGCACCATGAATTTCCAGAGACATAAAGAGCCCTTTGCAGACCACAGATGCTGTTCGTCACACTGACCCAGGTGCCATATTTTAGTATACACCACGTTCCAAATTATTATGCAACTTATATTTTTCTCAGATTTTCATAAATATCGATGCAAATGACAGCCAGCATAATTTTCAAGTCATCAACCATTAGAGTATTATTCGAATGTTACTGAACAAATCTCCCAATGATAGCAGTATGTTTTTCAAAAATAAAAAACTTAAAATGCACTGTTCCAAATTATTATGCACTACAGAGTTTCAAGACATTTTATAAGTTGTAAGGAACTGAAAATGGTCATTTGTTGAATTTGCAGCATTAGGAGGTCA
>JAABNX020000151.1:7288765-7299839 GCA_015163995.2 Mormyrus lacerda
TTTCACTCCCCCGTCTCCCTGTCTCTGTCCCTTTCACTCCCCCGTCTCCCTGTCTCTGTCCCTTTCACTCCCCCGTCACCCTGTCTCTGTCCCTTTCACTCCCCCGTCTCCCTGTCTCTGTCCCTTTCACTCCCCCGTCTCCCTGTCGCTGTCCCTTTCACTCCCCTGTCACCCTGTCTCTGTCCCTTTCACTCCCCCGTCTCCCTGTCACCGTTCCTTTCACTCCCCTGTCACCCTGTCGCTGTTCCTTTCACTCCCCAGTCTCCCTGTGGCTGTTCCTTTCACCCCCCCCCCATCTCACTCATCCTAGCTCTGGTCCTCAGGCCTTGTCTGAGCCCACGTCCATCACCGCCACAGAGATATCATCGAGCAAAAAGGTGTCAGACATGAAGCCTACGGAAATGGTCTAATATAAATTACCTGAAATGTCACCCAAATCCCCCAGGGCTCTACCCCCCCCTCGGAGCCCTGAGCTCACTAGGGTGTTACAGAGGAAAAAGCAAAAACAGGGAACACCCAGAAGCCCCCACCCTCTGGGCTTCATCAGCTAACGATTACACTAATTAGCCATGACTAAAGAGGGCTGATGTCCAGGCTGACCGCCCCCTCGGTGGGTGCTGGAACGGGGGGGGTGGGGGAGTGGGTAGCACTCCATGGCCGAAGAAAGCTGTAAAAGCGAAGTCTTGCGACGTCCCACAAATCCGGAAAAACACAGGCGAAGAGCGTGATGGGGTGGGATAAGCGCCGGTGGCAGGCAGGCGGCGGAGGGGTGGGGGGGCTCGCGCTCTTGCTCTATAAATAAAGCTTCATGGGGCGGCGTCAGCGCTCCTCCACCGGGAGCATCGCACCGTGGAAACCTGCCCTCATTAATGCATTTATGCCTGTGTGAGAACAATCCCTACCTGCCCATCAGATATATAAATACACATACGTGTGGCGAGAGAGACAGCAAGACAGGCTACTGCTGCTGGGTCATGCTGTGCCTAATTGGCACCTGGAGAGGGAACAAGCACAGGCTGTGATGACTGAGGATTGTGGGAAGATGGGTTGTGTGGTGCAGCTCTGGGAGAGTGACACAGAGCCAGGCAGGTGCTTCCGGGGGGGCTGTGTGAGGCGTGACGAGCCAGGATGGTTATGCCACACACACACACTCACACACACACGCACACATACAAATATACAAAGAAATTCACAAACACATACGCAGACAAACACATGAATACATACACAAATATACACAGATACACACACACAATACAAATATATAGAAATACACACAGAGACAGACACATTGAAACAAGCACACAGACATATAAACACAGACACACATGCACGCACTCTCAAACAAACATATGGACACACACACGCACAGTGACTCACAGGCGCCCGCCGCGCATCCCACCTGCGAGATGGGCTGGTTGACATAGATCCAGCCAGTACTGGGGCTGATGTGGAAGTAGGCGGGCTGATGGCGGGACAGCGAGTAGGTGATGGCAGCGTTGGCCCCCTGGTCATCATCGTGGGCGGCCGCACGCAAAAAGCTGGTCCCCACGGGTGTGTCCTCACGCAGGAAGTCTACGGGAAGGAGGAGCCTCTTGTCAGGCCAGCCAGATCCAGGCAATGTCCCAGCATGTCGTTGGAGATGCTTAATGAATCAACGCTTCACGGGTGACTCAGAGAGCATTTTTGAGCTTCTCAAATGTGTGTTATGGAATAAAACACGGTTCATTCCACATAAGGGCTTCAGAGAAACTGTGGATTAAATTATGATGATTTACTAACCGTTACTTTATAAGAATAATTTGAGCAGATTGGATGCCCACCTGTGAGTCAAGAAGTAAGACATTAATGCGGACGGAGGACCTCTGACCCCTGATCACATGACCGTCAGGCCCAGCCGATAGGCGGCAGGTGCCGAGGCCTAATCCCCGCTGCGGGCTCAGGTACCCACACTGATATCGGCTGTTCTCAAACTTGGGGTCGTTGTCATTCTGGTCGGCGATGAGCACGGTGATCTGGCAGATGCCAATGAGCGGCTCCTCGGCGAGATCGGTGGCCGTGACGGACAGGGTGTATTCCCGCTGGCGCTCCCGGTCGAAGCTCGCCGTGGTGCTGATGACACCTGTGGCAAGCCGCACACACGCCACGTTAGGGGGGCATGCGCCTGAATGGAGCCGCACACACCCCAAACCTGGCACGGCCCAACACGGCCACTCTACCTACCGGTCTCGGGATCGATGGCGAAGCCGGAGGAGGCACTGTCATGGTGCATGATGCCATATCGGACCTGCCCGTTGGCGCCGATGTCGGCATCGTGGGCTTGCACGCGCAGCACAAAGGTCCCTGGAGGCTGGTTCTCAAGGACCCAGGTGCTCAGGCTGTAGTTCTGGCACTGTGGGGAAGGGGCTTGTGAGAACTAGACTGGGCTTGGGGACCAGGGGGCAAGACTGGGGGCCTGGAGGGCAGGGACTTGTACAGATGAGCTGACATACAGACACCCACAGACAGACAGACAGAGACAGACAGACAGACCGACATACAGACACCCACAGACAGACATACAGACACCCACAGACAGACAGACCGACATGCAGACACCCACAGACAGACAGACCGACATACAGACACCCATACAGACAGACAGAGACAGACAGACCGACATACAGACACCCACAGACAGACCGACATACAGACACCCACAGATAGACAGAGACACACAGACAGACACAGAGACAGACACACAGACACAAACACACAAACAGACACACAGACATAGACAGACAGACACACAGAGACAGACACACAAACAGATAGACAGAGAGACAGACACACACACACAAACAGACACAGACAGACACACACACACACACACACACAGGCATGCTGGCAGCCCTCCAGTCACCCAGGACCTTGCATTAATATTTCAAAGACAAAGGAGCCTTTCATGTTAAATGACGGCGAGTGCATTGGTGACCTCCCTGACCCTGGCAGCCCCTATGCGACAGCCCAGCGCAGAGCATCAGGTCGCACCACACATGAGGGCTGCGCTGGAGCAGTAATCAGAGCCGTGTCAGAGATGCAGGGACACCATCACTTCTGTGAAGCCACACCAGCAAAACCAGTTCAGCCCCCTCCTCTCTTGAGGTGTTTCATGATGGGCAGCCACATGACTCAGGTCCGTGTTTTCACCTGTTTGTACAGCTGGATAATTAGGGGACTGATCAAGACCCAGTACCAGGCCCGGACTGGCAGCGGTTCCTGTTCTGGGACCTCATGCTGGAAAGCTTCAGTCACGCCGCGGAATCCAGGCTTCCCAGAGCTGCCAGCCCTCTGAGCTCTCAGCTGCTCGTCTAGGGGGCTCCTTGCTGAAATATTCATTTCCGCTGCGGCGGTTTGGACCTTTCTCCGCGGCTGAGTGCCACTGGGCCTCAGTAGGGCCAGGAAGCTGCTCAGATGTTCCACCAGCAGCTGTCACCCTCTTAGCACCCTCTGCCCAGATCCCAGTTCAGACCCATCCTGACAGCGAGCTCTCCCCCTTAATTCACACCATGTGCGTCTCCGGTCACCTGTGTCTCACCTCATCAAAGACGGGCTTGTTGTCGTTGATGTCGTTTATGCCCACGATGACCTGGGCGGAGCTACTGAGTGGGTGGGGCCCGCCGGAAGCATTGTCGTCCGTGGCCGTGATGTTCAGGATGTACTGGGGGCCCCGCAACCTGGGGGGAGGGCTTCTGCGCAGCTTGATGATTCCTGGATAGGGAGAGGACGGGGTCAGGCTCACAACGGACCCACTGAGGTCTACCACGGAGACAGATGCGTCCGGTCCTGCAAACATCAAACGGCGGCCCAAACTCGGAACCGAGCCGAAGGCCACCTCTGAGGATGGCGGCAAGCGGAGGCAGACAGAGACAGAGCAGAAAGCGGAGTGTTTACCGTGAAGGGAGGGACTCGCCCTCGTGCTGCAGTCTTTACAATCTGCTACAACAGACGCTTCGGCTCTGAGTATCTTTGATGGCTTTTCCCCCATGAAGCTCCAGCGGAAAAATAAATAAATATATTGCCGGGAAGGGGGTGGGCAGAGAATAAATAAAATGCCTCTTTGAAGTGACAACTTTTCACAGTTAAACAGTGAGAGAGCCGAGGGCCATCTGTGTGGCTGGCCTGTAACGTGCTGGTCAAGGAGGGGGCTGTTCAGAGCCTCCCTGTGCCGCACCAGCCCCCCCCCCCCATCATAAACGAACGATAACCGCTGGCCACGCTGCTCGGCGAGTACCTCACTGCAGCCGTGCCTCTGAAGAGCTCGGGATTGAGGACGGCGAAAGCAAACAAAGGGTTAAAAAAGCGAAAGAAAACAAGCACAGGGTCTGTTTGTTCACATAAGGGAAGGCTTTTTTGGTGAGCATAGGGGGAGCTTTACTTTCTGTGCTGTCTGGGGGGTCTTTCTCAGTGATTTCGGTTACCAGAGCAACTGCAGTCAACTTAATTGGAGGATTAGGGGGTGGGGAGACAATAGAGGGTATTTCTTGTCTCGCATCTTTACTCACCCTTCTCATTGTCTAGCTCGAAGTTGCTGTCCTCGTTGCCCCCGGTGATGGCGTACGTTACCGCGTCCCCATCCGGGTCCTTGGCGTGGACGATGGCTACCAGCGTCTCCGGTCCTGCGTCCTCAGACAGAAAGGTCTTATACCTGCAGGGGGCAGTGATGCCCGACAGGACACTCAGCTGAGGTGCCCATCATGAGCTGAGATACGTCCCTTCACGACCCAGCGACGGGGGGCACGTACACGGCTTGTGAGAAGACAGGGACCTCGTCGTTGACGTTGGCCAGACGGATCCGGACGGAGGCGGTGCCGCTACGGGCGGGAGTGCCACGATCCACCGCTACCACCACAAACTCGTACATGTGGTTAGGCCGCTCGTAATCCAATGCATGCCGTGGGCTCACCACACCCTGGCCATTAACGTCAAAGTCTGGACTCTGGATGAAATAGGAGACCTCCGCGTTTAGGCCACTGTCACAGTCCCGGGCCAGCACTGCATTGTGGGACAGAAGGGGGACATTTTTCAGGAGAACCATTCCTACAACTAGCAGCATTCATTAACCTACTAAGACACCAGGAGACACAGAAGAGACACATGAAGGTCCATTAGGTGGCTGGTAACCGAGAGCAACCAACACAACGCGACAGGGGGCGCCATGGAAACCATGAAACACCAGTCTGTCGCATCAAAAGGTCTGCAGAAAGATGGAAGTTCACATGTCTGACGACGGCTTTCTTCTGAGGAGAGAAGGTTTGAGAACGTCACGGTCGGTGTCCTCAGAAAGGGCTCTTTAAGGGCTTCGCGGCTCCCTGGAGTGGAGGCTGGGGGCTTATCGGGGGGCACGTCTCCCACCCGGCAAAGGTCCTTCATTCGCAACGAGGGGCTGCTGGATTTGTACAGTAAGTGCTTTTTTAATTAAGTATTCTGTCATGTTAAAAGAGCCAATATTAATTAAAACTATGTTGCGAGGCCAATTCTTTATTTGATAAATTTAAGGGCCCATCTGTCAGAAGCACAGGGAAAGCTGGTGTTGACTCCCGCAGATCAAAAGTGAAACTTCAAGAAAGGTTGGCTGTCATTAGGCAAGGCGCCAGGATCCGGCTGCCCGGGCTTCATTACGCCACGGGGCCGCGCGTCCCACTCCGGCGCCCGGTGCCGATGAAGGCCCGCTAATCTCCAAGGCAAATGCAGCTTTCCGATGCCGCAGATGTGGCGAGGAACTAGCTGCGGACTGGGGAGTGAATGCAGAATGGATGGGTAGGTGAAGGGTGGCGGTGGCGGGGGGACGATTCAAACAGAAGGTTCATTAAAAATACACAGAATAATATAATATCACTTTGGGCTACCTATTACCATTTTTAATGTGTGTGCTATAAAATCGGAGCTGGAGTGGAAACTAAATTAAACACCGGAGCCGCAAACACATTTGGAAGGAATCAAGGGGCGGCGTTGGAGGGAGATGTGGGTGTTCTTTTATTGGGGGGGGGGGTATGCTGGCTGTTCTACTGCGGTAAATCCTTTGTACGAGTTTTTCCATGGTAATCAAAGTGCCCACTCAAACCTGCTCCCTGCACACGACACCAAGCGCCAATCCTCTAATTCAAATTTGGGCTTAAGGTGGATGATCAATACTAATCTGTTCCCCTGCTCCTCGTCCTAAGTGGGGCTCATGTTCTGCTGCTTTGCCTTCTTATACTTTTTAACTGGCATTTGATAAGCAAACAGTTTACAAACTGGGTCGGTCTTAGTGTCTGTGCTGCTTTCCCTGTTTTTGGGATCCATCCTCAGTGATTACAGTCTCACGTTTGGCGGCGCGGATCAAGTTGAGGCACGCGGGCCAATCCTGGAGCAGCCGGGGCCGCATCCGGCCAGTCGAATGGCCTTGCTGACACCGAGGGTGTTTGTTTCCCGGGATCGTTAGGCCTCATTACCAAACGCGGCCACTACCTAAGGCTTGCCCATGCTGCGCTCTTGCTATCGAAGAAGTAGGTACCCTCTACAATGCCTTGAATTTTGTGCCAATGTGGCTTTGATCTTCAGACATGGCATTTCTGCAGAACTTTGCCCTACGATGATCCTACTGGCACAAAGTACCGCTTACAGTATCTGATGAAAATTCACCAGCGTGCTGGTACAGTATTTACTGCTACAAGGGCCCTGTCTGTCTCCCCCCCACACACACAGCCATGCTGACAGTCACTGAATAAGCTGTGTTTATCTAGAAGAGTATATGTGTGTGTACACGGCTCTGTGGGTCTATCCTGTGCCCATGAAATATGAACGCGGAGAGATACCTCTTAAAATGGCAGCGTTGCTAAGCTAAGCCCCAACAGGAACAGAACCTCCTTGGAAACACAACAGATCATCCATTTTTTAACAGACATAAAACGCTTTCAATTACTGGGATAGGATCATAGCTTTGTGAGACGCTGATAACTGAACCCAATTCCATTAGTGCCGCAGTTTAGTGAATGGCCACATGGGGCCGTGCCCACAGCCTGCCTCGCTCTCATCAGCTGGGGATTTCCCAGGGGCCCCAGTCGCTTTGATACGAGACCACTCGGCCTCCCTAGTGCGCCGGTTCCGGCAAGGCACAGCCCGCAAAGAAGTTTCTGGTGCATGAATCTGCAGCCCAAGCTGCGAAGCGCATGCGGGAAAAGGCAGCACGGAAAAATCTCTAAAATACGACACTGTAGAGAGCGCCCTCTTCCTTGGAAGGAGCACAGTCTCCTCTGCCTTGCTCCCACAGCCGCAAGCAGACTTTGATTACTATCTGTTTCCCAGCCAGAAAACCCTGCTGTAATTAATTATTTCTTAATTATTTTTCAAATCGCATGTGTGATCCCCCCCCACCTGCCCACTAGCCAATCGCTGTGCAGCTTAGCATTTGGGAAAAGGCAAGTGCCCTGTAGTGTCGCCCCATCAAGGTCAAAGGAGCTTCACCTCGGGGGGGGCAGCAGCTGGTAAAGTGAGTCCTCCTGGATTCTTAACAGAGCCTTTCTGGAAAGGCCATTAATGCCATTAGCGCCATCTAGGGGTTACATGACGCCACATGCCTTGCGATTAGAGTCCGCCCTGTGCCGAAAGCACGTTTGTGGTGGGTTTGCACCTCTGCATGACTGATTAGCAGCTCTTTGCCGACACTGGCACTGTGTCAAACGCGACTGTACCTTGCAGCAGGGAGGTCCCGGGGGGCGTGACCTCGGCAACATTGTCCCGGCTGTATATGGAATGCATGAACTCTGGGGTGCAGTCGTTCTCATCGCTGATGTGCACCACCACCTGGAAATGGGACAGAGTATGTTAGCAAAGGCTGGGAGGGGGTGAGTCTGGACAGAGGCTATCGTGTTAGCAGGTGGGGGGTTGCCTCTTCCCAGCGCCTCGCACTGTTGACCCTCACATGCCCCCACTCTGACACAGTGCACCTTCCCATGACATCAGTCACCGTTGTTCCCCCCTCCAAATCTACCTGGCCTGAAAACACGTTGGTCGAAAATTTACAATTTGCTTTATCTTCTCCCCTGCCCCCCCACAACCCCACGCTCAGCTTCTGCTCTGGTCTCTCGGCCCCCCACCGTTTGGAGAGCTGTCAGGGCGCTGCTCTGCTGAGCAGCAAACCGGCAGTGGACTCCAACGGCAAAGTTAGTCACGCTGGCGTGAGACTCCCGGCTGGGCCTTATCGCTAAGGAACAGCCGTGCCAGGGGGTGGGGGAGGGTGAGGGGAGGGGGGGGCGTACTGACAGACAGCACCAAGGCCAGTCAGGCTTAGAGAGAGGAGTGAAGAAGTACACTGGGATCCTGGATCTCCCAACAAAACCAGACACACTGCAGACGTACATATGATAATAACAGTAATAATAATAATCATTATCCTGAACAAACATACAGCAGCACCTAAGCTGTTGGCCACTGAGATCACCTGTCATCTTCACCGTGATTAATTTACCCTCCAAAAAACAGACCATTCCTTAGCGACGGAGCCCATGCAATGACCAAGAACTCCATAGCACTGTTCAAGTCGCACTGAAAAAGTATAACTGTTTAATGAACCATAGAGGTACTACGAGGTTAATTCGGTTCATCTCCCTGAAAAGAGTGTCTAACACCCTTAAATATCCTGCACAACAGCTGGTGCCCCCTCATGGCCGAGGTACACTACTACAGAACTTTTCTCCCACTTCTGTTGTTTCTGATCTTCTGAGTTCGAAGCACCGGGGAGAATACAATGAGAGACCAGGAAAAACAAACAGATGAGATCAAACGGGCCCTTTGGCTTTCTGTCACAGAGGCGCTGTCGGCACGTGTGTGACAGCCACGGAACCGGCTCTCGTTAGACGCACTGCTCCCCGAGTTCCCCTAAGTAACAAACGCGGAGAGGCCCTGATCCTAATGAGATCACAGAGTGAGAGCATCACAGGCTGCGCGTGCCGGCATCACGCGGCCATTAGGCCGTCATTACGGAAGGCCTGCCGCAACCTACATGACTGCAGGCCCTGTCTGAAACGGAACTGCTATAAATATCTGGCAGGCTGAGCCGCCACGAGACGGCCGACACCAGCCCTCCGGCAACTCCAACGCTCATTAAGCAGGGGAGCCGGTGGCCGGGGCAGCAAAATAGAGCACAGAGAAGCATGCTGAGAATAAATGACGAGGCTGTCCACAGGGCCCCGCCGCGAGTTTGAGCCCACTGACCGCACTGTGTGCCCGTGTATTATGACCATTTACATGTTTATATGATTGTTTACACGTGCCTGCGTGTTGCTGTAGGTGTGTCTATGTGATCGCTTACTTGTGCCGGCGTTTTCCTATAGTTGTGATTCGATGATTGTGTGCGATGTGCCTCTGTGTATTTACACGTGTGAATTTCTGAGATCATACTACCTCTGCCAGGCTGCTCAGGCCTGTTCCTGGTTCGGAGGCACGGATCTGCAGGTGATACAGGTGCTGGCCTCCCTCGTAGTCCACGGCTCGGGTCAGGCTCACGGCGCCGCTTTCCTGGTTGATGCTGAACAGGTTGCCGGGGTTCATCACCAGCGTGTAGGAGAGGGTCTGACGCTGGAACGATACGGCCTGCACCACGGTGATGCTGGGGGGGGTGGTGGGGTTTGCACAGCCGCGTGTAAATAAAGACGCTCTTAAAAAAACAGGTGACAGTGACAAAGCGGGAAGCCAGTGATACGCAGCACAGGCATCATATAGCAGCACAGCGAGGAACCTTAGCCCTCAGTAAACACAGTTTAAAGTGCTGCTTCCTGCAGGAGCCCAGACACTCCGCATCACGTTTACCCTTTCTGTTAATTCTGAGCCCCCCCCCCATAGCCCTTTCCCCATCTCACAGAGCCTCTGCTGCTCCGGAGGGCACATCTGTTCATACGGAGCATAATGTGATGCTTCTCGGGGCGGCCATGGCCGATGGCTGGCTTCTTGTTTCCGATCTCTCTGCCCTTCCCCTACCCCCTGTCCCCCCCCCCCCCACCCCACACTCACGCTTGCCCGGCTGCCGTGCTCTCTGGAGCGAAGGCCGTGTAGGAGGCGTTGGTGAACTGGGGTGGACGGAAGCCCACCAGGACGGCCACACTGGCAAGAGAGCCCCTCCGGGCCAGCGAGTCCTCCACCTGCACCGTCAGCACATACTCTTTGTTGAGCGTCAGCGGCTGCTCTGTGGTCCGAATCTCCCCGGACGTTGGGTCGACCTGAAACCGGCCCTCCCCTCCTGGAAGCCAACGACAGAGTGGACCTTTTAGGGGAAAAGGTTACGGTGTTGCCTAGCTGTGAAACACCACACAGAACAGGCACAACTCTGATTCTCACAATTCCGGCAAGAAATGCTATTAGGTGAATAGTTTAAATGTCTAAGGAATAACTCTCAGCTCTATAATAAGTGCTATGGGTTAGATTTAGCTCATAACAGGGGAGGGCAGCAAGGGGGGAGGTGTCTCCAAGCTCCCATCTGGCAGTGGCCAGGCTCTAAGTTTGCTTGTGGGTCACTTTAACCTCGGACCCCCCCAAGCGCTGGCTGGCGCTCAGATGAGAACAGCTGCTCCTTGCTGGAGCCAATAACAGACCCCACAGCTCAGCCCTGCTCACACAGTTCAACCACACCCACACAACTGGACCCCGCCCACATGACGCCGTATTACCCTGTCTACACGGCTCAGTCCGCCCACATGACGTCATATTACCCTGTCCACACGGCTCAGTCCGCCCACATGACGCCGTATTACCTTGTCCACACAGCTCAGTCCGCCCACATGACGCCGTATTACCCTGTCTACACGGCTCAGTCCGCCCACATGACGCCATATTACCCTGTCCACACGGCTCAGTCTGCCCACGACACCGTATTACCCTGTCCACACGGTTCAGTCTGCCCACATGACGCCGTATTACCCTGTCCACACGGCTCAGTCTGCCCACATGACGCCGTATTACCCTGTCTACACGGCTCAGACCGCCCACATGACGCCATATTACACGGTCCACATGGCTCAGTCAGCCCACGGCGCCGACTTAACCTGTCCACACGGTTCAG
>JAABNX020000151.1:7306189-7322363 GCA_015163995.2 Mormyrus lacerda
GATTTTTCCCCCCCCCCCCCCCCCCCACAGGTTACATCTCCGTGACAACCACCCAGTACTAAGCCGTTCCAGGTAATTGCCTGCTCCTGCTCACCTGCCATAAGCTGATGTCATGCTTCTTGTTGCAGGATAAGAAGAGGCTTCTTCTTACGCTCAATTACCTACTCAGTGATGTACATCTCATTGTTGCGCTGATGACATGCATTTTTGGGGAGGTATAATTAAGTTTTCAAAAGAAGGGCTTTTGTCTTTTTTATTTCTTTATTTCCTGCTCTCTGAGATGATGCTTTTGGTATGGGCAAGTCGTATTTTTATCAGATGGTGAACGTCAACGTTCAGAACCCCCGGTGGGCTTTGAGAGTATGTGCAGTCAGGTCAAAGTCCAGTTATCAATGCGATCGCAACCTTAGACCAGCATTTATGTGACAACGATGCCTGGACGTGATCTTTCTTACTTAACCTCCAGGCTGGTAAAAATGCGTGAGTTAGTTATTCAGATAAAAGCTTAAATGACGGGGGATCTAGTGATGAGAGATTAGGTGTCTGTATGACGATGGAGAGAGGCAAATGGATAAACAAACAAACAAATGAATAAACAAACAAACAAATGGATAAATAGACAAACAAATTAATAAATAAAACTGATGGGGGGGCGGGGGTATGACCCAAGGACAGCAGAGCCCCTGGCCAGTGGAGTGTGGCGGGGGGTAGAAAGCAGCCCAGGTGGAGTGGACCCCCATCTGCTCTGTGGGAGCCAGGGCACTGGGGTGCAGTGCATCCTAATTAACGATCTTATGGACCGGCCCACTTTGCCTCCGCATTGCCTGTGGCGTATAGCTAAATAAGGTGGGGGGGAGTAATGAGAGTGGGAAAAAAATGTCTCAAAAAAATCATAAATCATGCTGAGATTTGTTTAGGAGTCAGGACCAATCCCTTTCCACACAATCATTCCTGAGGTACTCAGTTAAATACACTGCCTCCATTGTCTGATTTCTGCAAACTGCAGTCATACTGTTAATTATCATCTCAGCCATGAAAATACTGCACACAATCTCCACTTCAGGTCATCCATGATCCTGACATTCATCTCCAAGGAAATCTTTCAGACAAACAATTAAAAGAAAGAAATTTTCAACAGCCAAATGATGTCCTTTCAATAAAATATGATTCAGAAACACAAAATGGCAAGCGAGCAGACAACTGGTGGACAAAAATAAACCTAGAAAAAAAAATAAAGCATATTAATACAATGACGATTTCACAGCTGAGAGACGGTTCTCTGTGTGGGCGATGTCGTCTGTTTCGGTTGTGCAGATCTGACAGGATGCCCGGAGGGGACGTCTGTGGCTTCAGCAGATACACTGGAGGCACTGGCCCGTAAACAGCAGGCCATGCTGCACTCTGAAAGCCTTCCAGGGCAGTGTCCTTCACCACACCCAACACGCCCCCCAGACTCAAACCCTCCTTCTCTGTTGTCCACGCTAACTGTGAGGCCAATTCCACCCATGGGGGCCTAGTTACGTGCAGACACTCAATCAGAGCTGTTGCCATGGACACCCATGGATACACACCATGCTCAGGAAAGAAAGGTCCAATAGCTAATACACTCAGGCTCCCCCAGCCTCCTTTCCTACTCTTCTCGTGTTCCAAATCTGAACCTTCACCCAGCTATCTCCAGAATTTACTCTTCACATTCAAGTCAACCTGATCAGGCTACGACCTTTCATCTAGCATCTCTGGACTGAGCTCCACAACCAGGAGATCCCAAGGTAAGCAGGCCCCCTTAGAAGGACAGTTGACATGCTGAGGTGCTGCCACTCTCCCAGTTCTGCCCACCGCTGGAACAGATTTGGTCCAGTATCACAGATGGAGCTAGTTATTTCAACAATTTCTACTGAAAACATCTGTAGACTAACAAGAAACATGGTAACAACATTATCTTAATTAAATTCTGAGAAGAACTGGACCCTCAATGTAAATTACTATGGATTATCTTCTGAATGTCCTGCAACGCACTTCCAGATATCTCCTAGATTACAGGTGCCATACATCACCAAATAGTCACAAAGCATCCAATGGGTGCTGCTCCTGATCGCTCACATGGTTCTAAATCGTATGTAGTGATGTCATTAGAGATGTTTCTGTCACTATTGTGCCAACTATGGATTCCAGCTACACCCTGCTCTTGCCTAATCAAGACATGCATGCACTCTCTCTGTCCAACCGTCACAGTTGGTTTGCTGCCCAAGTAAAGCGATTCCCGGCAGTGTGGCAAAGCCAGGAGTCATGTTTAACGACGTCTCTCCCCTGAGAGCCGTCTCTGTTAACCTCAGACCCACATGGCGCCGTTTCCTTCTCCATGGACATCAAACGAGGGATGGCTGAACCTCTTATCAACAGGCTCCTTATTGCGGCTGATGACCGAATTCACACTGATGTTCAACTTTCTGCTGGGGAAAGAGCTGGCCAATATGCAGTGCTGACTTATCTGTAAAAGGCTCACGGTAAGCTTTTTTCCCACTTTACACATTTGACCTGATTTGTTCAGAAGCACTGAAGGCTCCTACATAACGTGACCTGTCTAAGCTTGCTTTCGATCGCCTAGAAGGCTTGACAAGTCCTGCAGACAATCAATTACTATGGTAACAGCATTAAACTCTGTACACAAAGATGGCTTCAAATGAAAGGTACAGGGTCTTGACTATCACATACATGAAGTCCTGAACCTGTAATCAGGGAGCCGCGTGGAAGGAGTACAATGTGTGTATAGGACTGTGGGGCCAAATCCATAAGATCCCACCATTTCTTCTCAAGCTATAACTCAATTTGACCAATTCGCCATCCAACCACCATCACTCAGTACAGACACGGGGCTGGGATCCACCTCGGCACCATATGGCACATAGCAGGAGCTTATTCTGGACACGATGCCAGTCCATCCTAAGGCACAATGAGACATAGTCCTATATAAATCTTTTTTTTTTTTTTTAAATGATTTCCTCTTCAGTCTCAATAGCCAGTAAATAAGAGTTACTTCTTCAAAGGGAAACGAAACTCAGTTCTTCACTCTTCAGTGAGTTCTAAAGACACGAAGATCTTCCTGACAAATACAGCGGAATCATCACAATCCAGTTGTTTGATTTTCACCATGCAGTCAGAGAACAAATCAATCGCTTCATAGGGGTGAAGAGGACAGATCGACGGGAAGAAATAAAACCATTCCATTTGATGCCCCAGAAAAGTGCCTGTTTTTTTTCTTTTTAACAAGAAATCAAATTATCAAAGGGGAGTTTAACATATTAATGAATGTATATCATGGGAAACATTCAAAGAGAGTCTTTGGACCAATAGACAGCACCCTCTTAATTCAGTCAATAATCACAGATTCTGTGCTGCAAAATTCAATACAGCACAGTGACCTGTGTTATTTGCCACAGCGTGGTGACAAGCTTCCCCAGCTGTCAGGAACCCTGCTGACTTGCTTGAAATCATGGCGGCCAAAAAATAAAGTATAACATGGTGGAGGTCATCTTGCCCACGCAGACTCAATAGGAAGATAAGTTTGATGAGGAAAGAAAAGAAAAGCAGAGTGAACCTGAAAGAGCAGAAAGGACCTTCCGAGCTTCACTATTCCACACTGTAACATAATGAGACTGAATTCTTCTTTTTACTTTTTTTTTTTTTTAATTTTACTTTAAAGTTCCCCTCAAAGGAAATACTACAGAGGATGCTGCTTATTTGGTGTCTGGCTGCTCCGTTTTTTACAGTAAATTTTCTTCTCATGCACAGGAGACCACCTCAATAATTTACAGGCTTCATGTTTATAATGAGAGGCTCCTGTTTAAAAACTTCAGGGAATCATTAACCCGAAGTCTTCAGAGCATTTTCACCAAAGAAACAGTTTCTGAAATATGGACACCTTCGTCTCAATTATGAATGTTTGACGACTTTTGCTCTGCATTGAAAATTAAACCTTCAAAAAATGAGGCAGAGGCCCATTCCTCATTTAAAAAGGAGAATCGCTTGTGGTTGGGTGGGGGTTGCTGTGAGCGTGTCGGAGCCCGGCGGGGCGGCTGTGATGTCACTTCCAGGGTAAGCTGGACTAGTGATAGCGAGTGGCCCTTGAGGGGACCCGCCTGTCACTGACCCGTTACGGCTGGCCCCCGCCACTGCCTCAGAAGGAGCAGCTGCCACATCACCCAGGACCTGCTTCCAGAAAACCATCCACTGGATCTCTCCATCCACTGAGAGATTAGTTCAATCCTGCACGAACCAGACCAAAGGTCCGAAGACCCACTCATCTCTGAGCTGCCGACCTGTGTCTATATGTGTCTGAAGCGTGCAACTAGACAGGCCAATGACCTTTAAGCACAAAATATGGGCTCTGTTTCAATACCCATAGCTTGGGGGTCACAGCGCTGGGTCAGCCAATAAGCGGCACCCTGAACTTGGGGGTTAAGGGCTTTGCTCAAGGGCCCATCGACATGTGACTGTTCTGTCGAGACGGGGGCTCGATCCGCCCCGAGTGCATGATAAGTAGTCTGAAGTAAAGTGGTGCAATGTCACAGTGGGGGGAGCAGAAGAAGCCTTTGCGGCCATTAGCTGCGGGGACTGAGAAGCTCCAGCCTTTCATCCTCCGTCAGCCGACCTAAACCCCATCATACCTCCACCCATCCAAATCTCCCTTGGCTCCACCCACTGTTGCTGCTCCCGGGTACATTTGAGTGCTTTAACCATCGAAACTGTGATGAATAATGATTAATGATGGACTGATAATGACAGACGAAGAGGACCAAGCGGATCTACAGCAGCGTGTCTCGATCCAGCCTTCGGAGACCCGGAGACAGTCCACGGCTGGGAGGGAGCAAAAACGTGGACCGCTGTGGGTCCCCGAGGACCGGGCTGGGACACACCACTCTACTGGGCAGCCCCTAGGCCCCTTGTTTCCAACACCCCCCCCCTACCTTTATCTCCATCCTGAATGTAGGTAGCATGGTATTGTAGCTTTGATGTTAATTTAGTGTTGTATATTATTTTTATTTTAAAAAGTTTTAGTTTTCAGTGAGGTTTTATTAGTTTGTATTAGTTTTTATTCTAAAGAAAAAATCTATTTAGTTCTTATACATTTAAGTTTCAGTTTTAGTAATTCCATTTCTAGCAATACACTGATAGCTGTAGAGCTTTTTTGGAGAATTTTACATGAATACACATTATGTATTAAGGACCACAAAAAGGGCTAAACATGTGCCATATGTTAGTTATGGTCATTAAAGATAAACAAATCATTATTTTAGCTAAATAGTGTAAAAAAAAACGTAAATGAAAGCATTTGTCACTTGTTTTTAATTTACTAGTTGCAGAAGCAATATTTTTCATGGAGTTTTAGTTTTGTATCTTATTTTATTTCAGTTTATGGAAATATTTTTTGCAGATTTTTGTTAACGCTAATAACCCTGGTAGGTTTTAAACTCCGTCACTGCGTCCAGCCGGAGGCAGACCCACGTTTGCAGGAATCACCCAAAAAAGAGGCCCTTAAGAAAGCTGGATCCCCAGTTAGCAGAGATCAAGCCACCCTCGCTCATGTAATGAGGCACAGATCAATGAAGCCCCCACAGCAGCGGCACTGCCCCCAAGAGCAATCTTACGGTCCCACAGTTGAAAGATAAGACTTACACATTGTTTGCCTTAACACAGAGCAAAGCTAGAGGAGTATTGAGAGTCCCTGGGATCTGGAGACGTTTGCCAGGGTTTTGTTGCTATTTATGGATGAACACAAAAGAAGAGTCAGAAAATCTCCTTTAATCCTGGTGCCACACTGGCCAATTCTCCAGAGGAAAGAGCATCATGGGAAAAGTCAAGTCCTGTTTTTATTTCAAAATGAGAGCCCCCCCCCCCCCCATGTCCCTTTTTTGGTACAGTGACTTTAAGGCCCGGATCTGTGAAGGTCTGGGGATTACGCCTGAGTCTCCGGCACAGTGCGATTAGGGCTGTGGCTGCAGACACCAGTGGAGAGTCTCTGGACTCTCTTTCAGCTCCCCAAACACAGACCTCTCACACTCTGTGCCTTTTCACCCGATTCCAGCGTGAAGTGCAAGTCGTGGTACAGAAACGTTTCGGCTTTTAGGGAGACACTAATTGAAAAACCCAGTCACATTCGCTTATTTAAAAGATCTGGGCTGAGGCTCGATAAGAACACACCATTTGCAGATTGATTCTTTCCCCTCTGCAGTGTCACACAAGCTTGGGTCTGATTTGAATTGGGCCACCTAAAATATACTTGTCATGGGAATTGCAGGCGTTCCTTCAATGCACAGACATCAAATATCTTCCTGAAGCAATTAATTAATCTGGAACTCTGGGATGATTAAAAACGTCGAATGGAACGTGTGTTCTCTAACGAGCACGGCTGTCTCACGGCAGCCTTTGATACGACGGGCCCGCTCCGTCCCAGCACCTTCCATGGCTGCGAAGAGTGAATTCCCTGAGGTCCCCTCTTAACATTCCCCCCCCTCACCGGTTATTTAGAAAGTTCTTCTAGTGTCAACAACGTGTATCAATCTGGTGCCCAAACCCATAACTCCAGTACAACCTGGAGCCTCGTGGGTGAAACGCAAAGGATTGCCCTCTAAAAATCCATTGTTTCAGGACCATAAAAAGATGTGTTTTCTCAAAATTAACATTACAAAATAAACCTAAAACAAATTAATAATATTAATAATAAATATAAACATATCTAAATATAAACATATCTACACAGCCATCATTGAAGAGTTTAATGTTTTAGATGGATTTAGGTGAATTATCAGTGAGGTAAATATGTCAGTGACAAGACAAAATAATCTTGTATTAATAATTAACAATGGGCCTTATTCATCAACTGTTCTTACAAACAAATTTGTTCTTAAGCCCCACGTACACACTTTTTTACAAAGATTCTGACATTCACCAATGTTTTCTTTTCTGAATTGGTTCTTAGCTAAGAACAGAATCTACGCACACTCAAGACCATTCGTACGCACATTTGAGTAATGATAGTCTGTTCAAAATAATTGGTTATAGCAGTTTTGTTCATTCTACAGTTCATAAAATAATAGTATCTTAATAATTTACAAAAGTAAAATATAAAAAGTAATTTTAAAGTGTAAAAATTATTTTCATGGTAGTAACGGCGATCATGCGGATTATAAATAGGTCAGAATCTTCATAAAGGTTGGTGAAAGAGGCCCACTGATGTTATGGAATGCCATAATACTCAAAATTAAATAAATATAAGAAATATATATAAATATCTCAATAAATATAGAAACAAATATATAAATATTTTGACAACTGTGTCCTTTTATTTTTAAATGTATCAATAAAAGGTATTACATTTCATAATAGAAATGTTTTACTTAATTCAGGGTTTAGGCTGTAATGAATTATATTGGTTGTCATATGATTACAGTTCGACTTCATAAACAATGAAGCTCAAAATCTGTGGACATATTCAGCGAACAGGTTCAGTATTTTGTATGATGTGCTGAATTATGTGTCTGACTTGGAGCACATGAAGTAAAAGCAGCAAACAGTCGTCTAGAAAGGAGTGGGACTGAAATTCTGACTGGGGGGCCCGGACAGCACAATGTAAAACTTTATAAACAATTATACTATTATAGTATGATTCTATTAACACATCAATTATCTAGGCTATTGAACGCACATTCTTATCTACACGATTTAATTTTATGTTCATGTCATTTTTATCAGCACATTTCACCATTAATAAAGCATGCAGCAGCTCTGACATAGATAAGGACACCTCAACAAATGGCCATTAAATATATGACCTATGCAAATTCCAAACCATCTTTAATAAATAACTTCTTGTACATTTTCCTTCTCCCGAATTGCCGGAACATTAATGCTGCACACTTTGACAATGTTGTCATGCGGAGTTGCAACAGACCAATATTTAACCATTAACTGCCCAGCAGTTTCAAATGTTTTCGGTGTTTTAGGGAAAACGATTCACAGTGCATTTTACTACACAGCACCCCGTTCTGCACTGACATACGCTGTGACATAAATTCTATGTCAAATGCCGTGGTAGAGACACACGCATTACATATCGTATAGCATGAGTTCAGTAAAGAGCACGTAATCAGCTCATGCCTGTAATACATGGGAGGCCACAGGGGGCAGTAATACTGTGTGTGTCAGGCAGCCAGCTCTCTGCAAAGACATTTAGGGAACATTTGGTCCAATCACAATCTCCCTCAAATTGATTGACAGAGTGCACCATTATTATGAAAAGTGCCATTATGAAATGAAATGCTGATTCGGAAAACCGTCATTCGGAAATATATCAATGTTCAAAGTTGAATTTTATTGTAAAATAGAGTATTAATTATTGAAATAAAACATCTGCATTATATTCTGACATGTGATAGCATTTATCGAATTGTTTAACAATAAAAGGGCTCATCTACTTAATTACTGAAATATTTTTTTATTTCTATATTTATACATTTATTTATTTAATTTTCAGCATCATGGCGTTCCATAGTTAGCTACCGATCGATGCTAAAAACCGTTTCACACTAAATGTGAATGAAATCGCCACAAATCTGTAAAAAATACTAATTTGATGTAGGGCTGCTGTGGGCAACCCTGAAAATACACTGACATCAATAATTTAAAATCGATGCACCTTTTTACAGTTATTTTAATGAAATTTCCTTTTTTATTTCTAAGATGCTTCGGTTCATTGTTTAACTTCGATGTCACCATGTAATTGTGGTAGGTGCTTCAAACTATCACAAACATAACGATAGCTTTACAAAGTTGGCTTTACAACTCGTTTTGGTGCGCGCTATAGACAAGCACCTGAAGAGACGCACAGACCTGATTCTGGGCGATGCCCGCAACAGAAGGTAAAACCACCTTAAGTGCTGTCTGTTCCCGTTTATTAAATTAGCATTAGTACGGAGAGCGTTTTAATATCTTTTGTCCTTGTAGATGCTAAATACACTCATTATCAAAGCCATAAAGTTGTTTGCCTGCTACCTTAGAATCACCATTGAATAAGTTTTTGAGAAAATGTTTAGACTAAATTCTAGGTTTATTCTATGTGGATTGACGGTGCCAGAGTGTTTGTACGCACTGGGCTTGTTTGGATCACGATTTAGATCGTGAATTAAAACAGAAACGGGCACTAAAATAAACCAAAAAAAAAATTTATGAAATAAAAAAGAAACCTATATTCACCTAAATACATGCTGGACTTTTTAGATTTAGATTGCAAAAAATACCACCATCCACTAATATATTTTACCTGTTTATACACAAAATCTCCTCCTTTAAAAGATGTCGTCATCGCTGATCTGTCCCCTCCTTCAGTGCTTATCGCTTCCATTATTTGCCAAAAAAGTAGCATGATGCTCCGCTAACCGAATATAACGAACATAAGGATACTCCGAATTTATCTGAAAATAAAAAAATGACAGATCACAAAAATGCAATTTTCACAGACTTGGTAGGAAAGTCTTCAGAGAAATATGGAATGACTTGATTTGTTTTTTTTGTGCAAAGAAATTGAACTTGGTGTGAAATTTAGTTGCTAATAGCTATTAGCTATATAAAGCATTCCATATAAATGACCATCATAAATACAAATGTTAACTAGAACAAACATAAATATTAGTTGAATTGAAGAAGATGACTTCATAAAACATAATGTTACTTGTCAAGTATATGTCACACACTAACAGTAGACAAGAGAAGGGGAGTATTTCATCAATCGTATAAAACCACAATCATCAAATAGCTACACAATAGATGCACCGTTTTCAGTGACAGCCCACACAACCATGCTCTGCAGTGACCACTCAGGGGTTTCACCTGCTCAGGGAGGGATCAGGAGCTTCTAAGGCTCCTCCAAACCACAGACCGTGCTCAACAAACAGACGTCATTGTAAAATGCCGGATTACAGGCCGGCCACAGAGCCGGGGGTTTAAGCTATTAGCTGCACCGAAGTCGCGGCTGAGCACAGGACCGAGGTGCCGAACACTTTCACCTCCCTTTAAATCAATGCCAGTTAAAAGAAAAAATAAAGAGGACAAGCCTAAGGGAAGGGTGGAATTACAAGGCTAGAGAGAATCAATTAGGGAACTAGCGTTCAATAACTCTTCAATAACTGTGGATTTAAATCCCAGACGAGAAACTGCCGTTGTACCTTTATGCGTGGCACGTAAACTGTTTTAATTACTATGCTGTCTACGCATCAAACTTTAGTCACGCACACACATATGTATCTATCTATATATATATATGTGTGTGTGTGTGTGTGTGTATATAAATATATATAACTATAGACATTAGGAAATTTTGTCCTTGTACCTGCAACCCCACAGCTGCTCAGCACTCTAAGGACCTTCCTTGCTACCATCTGGGATGTGAAGAAAGTGCTTTTTGGTAAAAGCTGCATTTGCAATTCAACTGTAGGCTGTTCTGTGTACAGCTCTTCAGCTGAAGGCAGGAGAGTGAAAGGTCAAAGAGGGAAACAGAGAGTGAGAAAAGAGAGAATCAGAGAGAGAGGAAAGAGGGGTGCAGAATGAAAGAGGTAAACAGAAACAGAGGAAAGGATTTAGAGAGAGAGAAAATGGGTATAAGAGAGAAAGGAAAGGGAATCAGTTAGAGAGGAGAGAAGGAAGCAGAGAGAGAGGAAAGGGGGATACAGAGAGAGGGGAATGGAGGATAGAGAGAGAGGGGGATGCAGAAAGAAGAATGGGGAATACAGAGAGAGACGAAGGGGGGATACAGAGAGGAAAGGGGGATACAGAAAGAGAGGAAAGGGGAATGCAGAGAGAGAGGAGAGGGGGATGCATAGAGAGAAGAGAGGGGGATGCAGAAAGAGGAGAGGGGGATGCATAGAGAGAGGAATGGGGGATACAGAAAGAGGAGAGGGGGATGCAGAGAGAGGAGAGGGGGATGCAGAGAGAGGAGAGGGGGATGCAGAGAGAGAGAGGAGAGGGGGATGCAGAGAGAGAAAGGGGAGGGGGATGCAGAGAGAGAGAGGAGAGGGGGATGCAGAGAGAGAGAGAGGAGAGGGGGATGTAGAGAGAGAGAGGAGAGGGGGATGCAGAGAGAGAAAGGAGAGGGGGATGCAGAGAGAGAGAGGAGAGGGGAATGTAACCTCCTTAATGGATGCCAATCCTCATGCCGTCCTGGCGGCGTCTCGGATGCATGAGGACCCGCTGCCCAGCACCCACCTCATACACAAGCCAAAGACTCCCCGTTATCGCACATCAGCGGCGGCTAAAGCTGATTAAAACGGCCCAGCGGTAAGCGGCAGCATCGCAGGGAGCTCTATGAATTATTTAGCACACTGTTAGCGCCCTTGGAGGAGAGCGCCGCTGCCGCCGAGGCGAGGATGCGCCGGTGTTCAAAGCGGCCACCCCCAAGCGCTTCCTCTCGCTGCCGTTGATTAATAACACATCCGTAGCATCTGAGTCAGGCCATCCATCTGTGTTAGGCCCGGATGTGCCTCCTCTCTCTTTGGGGAGGGAGCGGCTGGTTGTGTTACTGCGCCGAGGTGCAGGTGCTACAGGGCCATGACACAGGTGACTTCCTGTCCCCTCCCCTTTAATTATTTTTCAGGGAGAAATGAGGATGGGGGGTGGGGGGGCTTGCAAGATGTGGGAGGGGTGCTGAGAGTTAAGATTTTACCGTGCCGAGGTTGAGGAAAAGAAGGCATCAGAAAAGTCAATGTTTAGATGAATCGGGCCCTGGGTCCTATTTAATCAGCCTTTTAAATGTGTCATTTCCACACCTGGGCCGGCATAATGAATTCAACGGAACCACTGCTCGAAAACAGCCACGTAGCAGCACTGTGAAGTAGGATGCTCTTCAAGGGGGCTCCAGGTCCTAGCAACCAGACCATTAAAGCTCTCCTGTGTTTTATAATTTGCAGCATTAATATTCAGCAGCTATATTGAGGTCATAAGTGTCCCACCAAAACAGTCCTAATGATTAAATGGAGTTCCTTCCATTTTTCTGTAACCAATTATTCCTCCATAATTCTGCTATCTGCACAAAAAAGGGAGGGATAACCTCTCACCATTTTGCTTCCGCCTCAAAATTAAAAAAAAACCCAAACCCCTGGTCAGAAGCAGCGGGGGTTTTGGATCAGCCCAGGAAATTCTGACTTCGCTTCCTACTGTGCTGAAAATCTGTTTGTCTGCCTGTTTGGTTTTGAATCCTGAGAGCAGGTATGGAAAATGGAGAAAAAACACAAGACAAATGAAAAGCGCAGTGTTTGTGTGCCTGTTCACCCTCCTGCTTAGTCTGATAACAGGGGAAAATATTTTTGCATATTAGTTTAAAAATAAATGTAATAGACCTGGAGCCTCCGGCAAAAGCCCACAGACACCATATTTAATTTTACATATATTAAAGCAGAGGAAGTGTAGTGTATTATTTATCTTCATTCTACAGAGAGGGGATTAGCTATGATTGATGTGTGTTTGCCTTTGGAATGCCTGGCAGCACAGCAAGGCTTGAATAATAGCAAGACCGCGAGAGGAAAGTGAATCACGGCGAAAGGAATTTCTGTTCGACGGCGGCCGAGAGGCTGGCAGACCGTTCTGCCAGGGGACAGTGTCCAACTCCAGGGTTCGACATGGCCCCCTCGAGGATTTCAGGGACGCCAGCTAGGCTTGCGTCAGGCTGAGAAACCCACCTGAGTGGCCGGTGGCCCGTAAGACGCCAACCTGTGCATCTGCAAGAAGGTTTCCTTGGTGATTTATCATGCCGTGTGGAGATTGGCAGGTCACCCGGCTCTCCTTTCGTCTCTCTTCATTAAATGCGCTCTCCTGCTCTCCATAGCTGCAGGCCGCGTTAATGAGTTGAGGGAACGTTTCTTGTGGCCGATGACATGTGAGGTCGATGTGGCCCTTCCTTGTGTTCCGGCTGGAAGTGAGAGGGAGCTTTTTCCCACCGTCATGCAAGCTAGTCGGGAGGCCAGGATGGCGAGATGTTGCCCCACAGGGGGCAATATGAGCCAAACATAGTGCTTAGTAAACATCATCTTTGTCTTCTGGTTCCCAGCCCCCGAGGGGCTGCTCTGGGTGGGTTTGTCGATGTAGACAGTGCTTCAGCTGTGGGGGCATCGCGGGGTGAAGGATCGTACCAGGAAGCCTTTGCTCTTTCTTAGAGCTCTGGTCCTGTTCAGTCTGGCAGGCGATCTTTGTAAACAGGACTACATGATTTGTATGTATGGACATGGAATAAACAATCTTTAGGGATAAATCTAACAAAAAAAATGGAGAAAAAAAACTCAGATCAACTTGAGGACGATCAATATGACGGAGAGAATCTGAAGCAGGGCCCAGGCTGTATTCTGAGCGAGTCCCATTTTCAAAGCGTATGAAGCGTGGTTAAGTCTGTACAACAGACAAGAACAAATAAAAATGGGAAAAAAAAATTGATTTTTCACTCAGGTGAAGTTGAAGGAAAAAAAACATAAACTACAAATAAAAAAAGAGAATAAGGACAAAGCAACGCAGAGCGATGTGTAGCTCAGTGAGTTAGGACCCTGTGTTTCCAGTCAGATCAAATCCCAGGGTCACCAAAGCCCTAAGCCCCTATTTACTGCAAGGGCTGCCTGACCCAGCTTTCTTAAAAATGTGGGTTGTTTTGACTAAAAGCGTCTCCAAAATTAATAAAAATGCAAAAAATGAGAGTACAGAGGAAAAGTCACCCTACTTGCGAGGCAGTCCACAGCGGTAGCGACCCCTCACGCTGCCGGTGGCCATGTTGCCACCATACTTCCTGTCTCCCCTTAATGCTGCCGTAGGGCTGGCACTCGTGTCTCCTAGTTAAGTCTGGACACTTTGATCTGGCCGTTATCTCGCATATCAATTCGTCTGAGCCAGGTCAGGTGAGGATTGATCCTGCTATAGTGCTTTAAAGTAGAAACAAGTCTCTTAATTCTTTTAATTAAATCGGGGCAAAACCTTTCGTGTCTCGCCACCAATACTGCAAAGAGGTGCGATGGCAGGGGTACCCAACAGCAGGAAGCCACCCTTCAGCACGACGTGTCCTGCAAAGGATGCATCACCAGTTCACCAGCTGTCTGACAAACAGGGCCAGTGTCAAACGGGCGCACTGCATAATAGACTCGACTCCATGGCCACCAACCGGCCTGGGGGTGCACGAGTCCACCTGCATTGAGGGCATGTGTAAAGGAGAGTGACTGGTGAGGCCCTGCCCTGACACTCTGACCACGGAAGAGAGTCAGAGAGGCCAGTCACGCCCCATCTACTGCCAGTGAAGGCCTGCTAGCCTGGCACTGCTTCTTACAGCTCCCAGACTATCCATGCCAGCGTGAGCCACGCTGAGGGGCTTGGGGGGGCTGGGCAGAGAAACCCACTGGGGTTGAATATAACGGCCAGTTTGGGAGGAACCTGGTAATGTCTGGGGATTAGTTTGACACTCTAAGAGATTAAACCCTTTGAACAAACACTAACTAAACAAACATCTGGTTTACCTCACCTTCCTTTCTAGATTGTATATGTAAAAAGACAAATGGTGCCACAATTCAAAAATAACTATTTTGTTACATGTGATTTTTACGTCACAACATAGGAGAGGACAAAATCATTTTACGTTACTGGGTTTGTTTGCAATATCACAATCCACTGACGTTCTTTAAATCCTCTGCATTTTCCAAATTTTTTAGTGCAAAGCCATTTTGGAGAAATCCCTTTGCCCCAAAAAGTGCCTTGGGGTAACTGATCAAACAGGCTTAGCTTCCCCCTCATTTAAGAGTGCAGTAGGGACAGGCTGAGGGTTTCCAGCAAGCCATAGATATGAGTTATACACATATCCCTCAAACTACCGATGTTCCACATCCAAATTTTCAACCTGCAGAATTAGTGGCCAGTTTCTCTGTTCCCAAATCCAGAAAGCCCTTAGCGCTCTCCCTCTTGCCTCACCCTCCCCCGAAGACTTTACGTCAGACAATAGTGACGTGCTCAATCGCTTGCCTAATTTTATTGAACTATAGCTATTTTATGCTTTGTCCTTTTTATAAACGTTATCAACATAAAGCTGCACATCACATTAACATCACTGAAATGTAACCCGTTGCGCAAAAGACAAAACGGGGATTTAGAGTTATTGGAATTTTCTTGTATTATTACTCTGCTTTCATGGGAATGACGTGCTGTAAAAAGCATATAATGTAAAAGCATGTAATTCCCATAAAAGCAGCTAATTAATGATGCAACATTCATGCATGTCTGGGTTTGTTTTGTTTTTTTTTTTTACTGAATCTGTGTAGGTCTGAAATGGGCAATTAATTTTTCATATAAAATATAACGTGAGTGTGGTTTCCAGTTCCATTTGTAAATTTGGGGACGGATGCACTGTTTGTCGTAAATCTCTGCACGTTCCCAAGCTATTCAATTACATACATGCTCACTTCAAAGTCTTCCCACGTCTGGACATTGACCCAATTACAAGATACCAACGATTTCAACCATGTGTACAGTATAAACAGCACTTCCACAGAGTAAAAGGACACAGATGCTGTAGTGATTAAGGTACAGGACTAAGGTGCTAATGAAGGTTCTCACCGTATGCTTCAAAGAGGGCAACTAGCCAAGTGGCTTCAGCAGACATCCAGCTAAAAATTAATAGCTACACATCAAAATTAAACGAGCACTGCTAATTTGTAAGCAGGTATCACCCAAGGAGACCTAATCACTGTGGGAGATTGTGGGGGAGACCCATTTCACCATGGAAAACTTTAGGGGATACCCAACACCATGGGGGATTTTGGGGGAGACCTAACACCATGGGGGACTATGAGGGAGATCCAACACCATGGGGGACTTTGCGGGAGACCCAATGACCATGGAAGACTTTGGGAGAGACCCAATGACCATGGAAGACTTTAGGGGAGACCCAATGACCATGGGAGACTTTGGGGGAGACCCAATGACCATGGGAGACTTTGGGAGAGACCCAATGACCATGGAAGACTTTAGGGGAGACCCAATGACCATTGAAGACTTTGGGGGAGACCCAATGACCATGGAAGACTTTAGGGGAGACCCAATGACCATGGAAGACTTTAGGGGAGACCCAATGACCATGGGAGACTTTGGGGGAGACCCAATGACCATG
>JAABNX020000151.1:7372625-7382984 GCA_015163995.2 Mormyrus lacerda
GAAGAATACTGCCACAATCCACAAGCAGCATCAAGCAACACCCCTGTGGCCCTGGGCCCGCTCCCCCAGAGGCTCGCCGGACCCGCTGTGACATTCTGAACAGGGAGTTCGGCCCGGGTGGCCTCTGGCCCACCTGGCAGCCCTGACATTACTTCCTTTCGGAACCCCCCAGAACAGTTCGCCCGCCACCCCCTGTTGACAGTGTCTCATCAGTGCCGCCGCTGGTCAAATGTGTGTTAGTCCTATACATAGACCGGGAGATTTCCGAATATGGCCTGCGAGAAATACCTAATTAAATCATCACCCACCCACGCTACCATCATCGATATAACTACCATGACATTAGCCTGTGTCTCGAAGCCTTCGGGTTGGCTATCATAAACAATATCTGCTCCGCTACACATGTCTGCTTGTGACAGTGAGATGTACTTTGGTGCTACAGATCTGCTGACGATGGCGTTGGAGAGGAGCCAAAGAGTGAGTGAAGGAGATGTGTGCATGTGTATGCATGAGTGTGTGGACAGGCACAGGTGTTTTATAACCTACAGTAAACATAGCTGCTTGGCTCACCACCTGGCAGGCCTCCAAGACTGTGGGGCACGGAGGACACCGTAGAAACACGTGGATCTGCTGACCAAAACACCCACTGCTCTAGCCTGCAATGTGACTGAGCAACTCTGGCAGGCCGTGATTGGCTAATGATGCTATCAACTGTGAGCTCCCTGACCATCAGGGGCTGAGCTTTCTTCTCTACACTCCAAGTTAGCTGATAGATAAGGACTAGGCCTGCTAGTATTACTAACTGTTACAAGCTGGTTCTGAAAATGCTTACAGGATGACAGTGTTGCCATCTCACCTGTAGACGGTAGGCTATGAAGCTGTTGGTTGTGTAATGGTTTCGGGAGAGAGGTCAAAGGTCAAATGGGAATCCACACGTCTCTCCCTGTTGGTGTCATGTGTGCTTGCTTTCCCTTGTTGTGACGGATCAAGGATTAGTACGTTTGTAAGTGAGGTAACCTCTTCCCCACTGACAACAATTAAAATCAAATCAGCACATCTTTCGATGCCTTTGTGTTTATCGTTTATGAGTACAAAAAGACAGGAGAATCAAGTAATGGAGTAGTGCGGGTTAGGATTCTGGGCTTGTGATTGGAAGGTTGCCTGTGGTTGGCAGAGTGATGTCACCATTGGGCCTTTTGAGCATGGTCCTTATCCCCGATCGGCCCAGGGACTGTCTGACCCCGCTTTCACAACTGTGTCACTTCGGATAAAAGAGTCTGCTAAATATGACCAAGAAATGCCCTTTAGACGATGCAACAATGCTTTAGCTTTTCAACCTGACGTGCTGCCATTACTTGAGCTCCAGAACAAAAAACAAAGTCTTCCCCAGCATGAAAAGGCATCCCTCCACACAGACTGGCCATTGTGAGCCAAAGGAAGCATCTGTTAGGCATGTATGTGCTACATATTTGTTTGTTTAACAGTAAGACTGAAGAGGAATATTGTAAATAAAGTTGCAGCCACATGAACAGGTTTTTAAAAGAAAATTGTCAGCCACATGTTATGCATATTTGACCAGGGCAGACATCACTAATCAATTCATACACTGCTGAGATGTTCATGATATTAGCATAGTGTCCATGAAATAAAAAAGTTTTAGATAACACCATTTCTGAATCATTTTGATGTGACCTTTTATAAAAATAAAGCCTTATCTATTAAAACTGAGCACAGGATACCCAGTAAGCTGTGTGGAGCTGAAGGGACCCCGATTCCTCTCTCTCATCTGTTTACTCATTTTGCTGCAGATAGAGTGTGAATCATTATCCTGGTTATGCTGTTTTTACAACGACGGCCAAAGATGGCATGTGTGTAGAATGTGAGAAAAACAGAAAAGTCATGGCAATTTAACATACTCTAAAAGCATTTCTGACCTTGCAAAATATTGTTTTTATTTAATTTTTAATTAAAAATGATGATTATGTACACTGGCTTTTGAGAAACGTGTAACAAATTACGTAACAACTCAACAGCAAAGTCCGCTAATGCAAACGTGGCCTTTTCACCTTGACCTCACGGCCATTTATGTTTACTGGATTTCACCACCCTCTCTATTTATTGCCATACATTCTGCCCTGTTTTAATCTCTTACAACGTCTTGACATGCTGTTGTGTAGCAGCCTTGGGTGAGGGGGGGGGGGGGGCAGAGGGTCTATATAGTCATCTTGCATTTCGCTATTCTGAGTAGGTTAACTTGTCCCAAAACTCGTTGCTCATAATCTTCTTCGTTTCAAGTCAGACCCAGATCCAGTGGTGATAGTCGTCATTCTTGTATGACACAACGCAGAATTAGAATGAACTGGGGAAATGAACATCACCCCCCACTAGACTTGTACAAACAAAAATTGAAAGAAATTTACTAGGAGCAGGTTTTGCAGAGCTCGTTGCAGATTTGAGTTGTGGATGCCCTAGCACTTCACAGGACTAGAGCATTTGTGGTTTCAGATATCTAGAACTACGCATCTCCAAGCAGGTTTAACTCACGCTTCTCATCATTGCCTAGAACAACTAATCTCGTTAACTGAAAAACTGATACAGTCAAGATACATACAAAGCAAACAGTTTGTTTTTATGATACTGCTATTCGCGGGTGTATATCTCTTGTCTGATAAAAGAATTTAAGTTACTTTTTTTACTGCTTTGACTTGGCATGACTTGTGAATTATTTACAAACATTACATTTAATTACTGGCCCTTTACTGCCAAAACAGGGAGCCTCACATGTCCCACACAGAAGACTGGAACAGAGCGTGAAATGAGCAGAGCACAGTGGTACCTCCTCAGCCGTCATACCGCGAGACGGCGAGATAGGGATAGAGTGTTCCGAGGGACAGTCTTCAGGGTGAAGAAGCAGAATTAGCCACACAGTTTGGAGTTACAGTTCTTCAAGGTGAGATAGAGAGTAATAGGACCAAGGGATTAGTACCATAGTGACGGCCATCCTGGTGGCATATTTTACACCGGCAGTAAAAACATGAGACAAAACAGGATCTCATAAATATAAATAAGGTACATATAAGAAAGTCACGTATAACTACAGATGAAATTTTATCACAAAAGTGCAAGGACTGATTAGTCCAGGCTTCCTCTTGTAAACAATTCTGGTTCAAAGTAGTCTGAAGGAGTTGCAGTCTGAGAACTTCATCAGCATTCCACCACATGTGAACATCACATCAGCCAAGATATTTTTGATGTCACACTACCAACTCAAGAAGATTCTTCTGGATATGTTTTGAAGGCAAGGGTTCAATTACCTTCAGTGCAAACCAAAACAACATCTTCCATGTTTCTCCCCTGAGTTTACAAAATAAAAAGAGAACCGTTTATTCCTACGGTCCATGTCTAAGTGTTGTTTTGCCTTTCACGTCCCAAGGTGGCAGACACATGCTTATCTATCAACTGTTAATATGTGTTGTCATTCTTGTCAGCTAATTCAGACATCCATATTATCTTCTAAGCTACTGTATTTTAGTGACTCGCTGGTTATGCATCATCAGAGCATCACCTTCAATAATTAGGGATTATGAAGTATTTTGGCATTTTCAGAAGTGTTGCCTTGGATAATCACCAATGTCAGAAGACTAAAACATATTCTGATATAACAGTTAAGTAAACCTGAACATTGTATCTTCTGTTTATAAAATATGTAAGACCTTTTGCACTATGCAAAAAGTGAAACAATAATTGGTTTCCTTTCAAAAAAAAAAAGTGCAAGCATTAGCTAGTAACATATAGGGTGGCGTTGTGTGTCTGGGAAATGAAAATATAGTGGTATCGTTTCCTAAGAGTTTGTTTCAACAGAATTTGTTCTTATTCACGGCCGCAACCACTTCCGGCTAGGCAGATCACTCCACACACACAAACACACACGCACATCGAAAGCAGCCTTAACCACAGGTGTTGTTTAAGTAGTGAAAAGCAGAGAAGAAAAATACTATGAAGAGAAGTTACTTTTGGCAGCTTGGCAATTCCACCGGCAGTGCTACACTAACATCCAAAGAAATAACTGTCGAAATAAGCACAAGAAAAGTCAAAGCCAACCTATTCTTTGTTCCTACTTGTGCATTACGTTTGCAGATATTTAAAGGCGTCACATTCCGGTATCTGCAGCAAAAAAAAAAAACTTGTAAGGGCCTGTCGTTGCTGTAGCAAGGTTGCACATTAAAAAATAAATACACACCCTGTTTTTTATTGTAGCCCCTCCCCCCTCTTGACACAGCAATCAGACAGCTAGAGCATTCCTGTAACGCTCCCCAGGGGCCCGGGACAGCTGCTACTGGCCAGAACAGACAGGGATTGTTGTCCTGACACGGCTTCGCCCCCCCACCCCCTCAGTTTATATCGTAATTTGCGTTTATTGACCCGAGAGGGGTGTGGAGGCTGTCAGCGGGGGCACCTCCAGGAAAACATGGGCAAAACGATCTTACACTGCCGCGCAAACTTAGGAATCCACTTAGAAAATGCTTTATTTTTAGCTGCCCGATCTGTGTGGTAAACAAGCGAGCTTGTCGCCCGCACGTCAAGTCGGCCCTGTCAAAATGGGCACGCAGTGAAAGCCGGGCGGTGCAGGGGCACACAGGCCACGTGGGCTCCCGCTCGGCCTTATATGGCCATGAGGGGCACCATCGGGCGGCCTGCCGGTCGAGTTTCGAGTCTCCTTTGGCTTGACACCGGGGCGATTCTTAGAAACCCATCCCCTTTACGAATTGAGTCCAGCTATATTTATAATACTTCTCACTGGCAATTGTGTTTCCGTGAGAACTTAGGGACATATTGTTAGAAGTTTCACTCGTATACAGCAGTGCTTTTGTCTCAGATTATCTGCCGTTGAAACTTTAATCTGGGTGTACCATGCACTCGTTATCGTCGCCGACCGTGTAACCAAAATACGGAGTTTTGCACTAACCCAAACTCAGGCAACGCTTTAACCACATCCTGAAAAAGCTCATTTCTTTAATTACATAGCTTAATCCTCGGAACCAAACCACATCCTCATCGATTTCACATTGAAATGTTAAGTTCAAATGAGTTATATCAGATTGCACAAATAATCAATACTTCTTAGACCAACGATTACACATATGCAGTTGCAACGTTTCTACTAAAACAGTCGGTCTTCATGACCTGCTTTTGTTTCGCTACCTACGGAAGCAGGAGGTCAAGGGCATCCGGTTAAACGTTTAGTTGATATAACAAAGACCACAAGATGCGTACTCTCATGGTCGTTTGTCTTTCAATTGATAACATTCTAACATTTATCCATTTCAGATGCCACATATTTCGGTACTCCGTCAAATTACGATGTTACAGTGGTTTCTCGTACAACAGACAGTCTAAACCGAAACCATTCCATATGAATATTAGATTTTCTACCAATTTCATGGCTTAAATCCTTTTTGTTTCTATAAACAAGACACCCTGCAGTTAAATTATGTAACGCTAGGGCTGACGTTACATTCTGAAGGACTACGATCTGTCGTCGCAATGGGGGGAATCGTTAAGTCTACAGTCATTGAAAAATAATAAGCAGCATCCAAAATATTGTAGTCCTTAATAAACCGTATTTTTTAGTTATCAAATATGTATTATGTGTGATTCATATCATTTTATTAATTACCGTGATATTAATGGGTGTTGTAATTCACGCCCCATCCCTGCCCAGAATGGTATAATCCGGATTATGCGTCACCCATTGTTTACAAATCAAGCCCGAGGAGTTGCCTTCCGTCGGGCAGCGTGGTGAGAGTGGGGGGCAGATTTTTCCACCCCATTCATTTTTAAAAATAAACGGCAGACTCTTGAAAGGACGTGGACATGCCGTATCGGAAGGAGAAATACATTTTCCTGGAGCAATCGGTAACGGTGGATTCGAAGGAGGTAGACGCGCTGGTTACGAAGATCGGCGAGGCTCTGCAGCTGCATAACAATCCTGGTGCGAACCCGAAGGCGGCGTCATGTTTCCACGGTCTGAACGGCACCGGCACCGGTACCGGCACCGGAAGCGTTACGCAGTCCAATAGCAACAACAACAACAACAACAGCAGCACGGCGTTGCACAGGCGGACCGGCTGCTGTGTCCGGCTCCGGAACCGGGGACTACGGAGCCGGGCTAGTCCATACACTTTACCCGGGTCTAGTGATCAGGAGTGGGACCGCTTTAGGACCTGGAACCGTAAGGGGATCGATGTCCCCGGTGAGGAGGATGATCCCCATCGACTGCTTCAGGAGCTGATTTTGTCTGGGAACCTGATAAAAGAGGCCGTCCGGCGGCTGCAGTTCTCTGCGTCGGAGAGTGTGGAGCATTCAAAGGCAGCCGACAATGTCCATTGCTGATTGGAGCCGCGGGGCCTTTAAAAAATGCCACCTTTTGTTTGAATGGACTGGAAACGTGCTGTCTATTCTGGAGGCTTTACAGCCTTTTCACGGAGCAATAGCCGGGTGACGTCTGGCTGCCAAGCTACACGTGCTATACTGTTAACAAAGCGTAGATTATTTGTACAAGTATGAGATGATCCGAAACGGGTCTATTTAGAACGAATGAACTGCCTTTACGGATGGAGTTGTTTCTTGTTGCTGTCTGTCTGGGGAGACTGGAACGACACTGGTCTTGTTTACACCTTTGCCCAGCGCAATCAAGGGCGCCCGCAGTCTACACGGCGTGTTTGTTTTGGTTCTTTTATATTTGGAACGGATTGGATCCAAGGTCTTCATGTCGTCCAACAAGATGGACTTTGAGGAGCCATGTATTTGTTTCAATGCACGTGGTTTTACAGTTTGGGAGCCACATCGTGTGTACCGATAGTGAGGACGGGGGAAGTAGTATTTCCACGATTCAACGGATGTTTCTTCGAAATGGGTGGCACCCGGGGAGGGCGGTGCTGTGCGTGGGGGCGGGGGGTTACTGTAAAGGGTTTTGGTGCTCAGACTCTTCGAATCGAATCCCGTCCTGGGCTTCGGCTGGGTTTGATTTGCACCATGCAAAGTACCGACTGGGTTATGTACGCTTCGCAACGAAGTATATTTTTAAAACACGTTTCCTGGTTCTTCAGGACGTCGGTGTCTTAAATAAACGGTGTTTTGCAATATCCTCTTGGGCGTTTTTGTTTTGATTCAAAACGTTTGACTACCAAAGTGTCACGTCACTAACTAGAGCACCCACAATTTAACCATTAAGAGCAACCTATATCCATATTTATTTATTGTAATTTAGATTTTTTGGTCATATTAATTTTCATGCATTCAACACAACTGAACTCTTAAAAAGCAAATATTCTTAAGAAAAGTATATCGACATTCCTGTGGGGATTCGTTATTCAATGCATATTTATAGTGTTTTTTGTCTTTCAGCTCTACGATTTGATAGTCCATATTTTTTATCCTAGACATGAACAGTGTGAAATTTTACCTAGCATCAATCCATTTTTAAATAGTTTAGAAGTAATGACTGTTTAAAAAGTGTATCGGAATAATCATGAACTCCTCCGTTTACCATTTGCGTTATGCTTGAGTTACAGATTTTTGGAATTAACCTTTTCATGATTTTGTGTTTCGTTAAAGTATAGGGTAGCTTAAGCTATTATCACAAATATAAAGATGAGTTTACTTTAAAAATAACGCATGGCCTATTGCCTTAAAAATAAATTCCGTATTCAATTATAGCCAAATGTATAATCCCAGTTTGTGACCATAGACTTGACAAATGACCCAACGATGAATGGATTAAATCAGGTATATTATGTGAAATGAGACCATTTACAATTATTAAGCAGACTCTTTTATCCAAAGCCACATACAATTGAAAAAGCAGCGATAACCAATTCCCCAAGCTGCTGGGACTGAGGGCATGCTCAAGGACCCAACTGTGAAATCACTATGCTGACAGGACTTGAACCATCACCCTGTCACTTACTAGTGCAGTATCCTAACCCCCTAGCCAGACACCTCCTCACAGACGTGACTCTGGAGACAAGTGGCCGATTAACATTTGATCATGCTTACGGTCCAATGAAAACATGGATCAGAACCTCCTGTCCATTATTTAAATTGACAAACTCAGAACAAGAGATGGTTGTTAGAGTAGGTGTGGCTGGTGTTTCAGTGGCGATTACTGTTCGGCCTGTGGATGGTTCGTGAGGGTCAGTGAAAGGGACGGTACTGGCTTGTAAATCTAAAGGGCGGCAGGGCAGGACAGCACATACCCTGACCGTAATATCTGGTGATTGGTTGACGTGCAGAACAGTGAACTACATGATGAGCTTTGTGAACACGAGCGCACTAGGTTAGGTTAGTCATAGCCTAGTGTGAAATGGCAAAAAGAACAAGTTACACCTCACAATTCTGAACAGTTTGTCAGGTACCTGCATGACAAACAAAAAGAAGACTACAGGCCTTAAGGCTTGTTTCTGAGAGTGAGGGGATCTGTCAGCTCTGTCACCATGTCGATTAAACTTTCTCGACATTATATGATACAGACTCACTCAGCCCGTGAGAGGCCAAAGCGAGTATAAATAAATAGGAATCTATTCTGAGTTATCCTGTTCATTCTATAATTCAGCATTTCTAGGCCAATGGGTGTCTTTTAGGATGACAATGCTGCCACCTATAGGACAGAAGGGGTCAATGAATTTTTTTTGGTGACTGTCTAAACCAGTGTTTCCCTGCTTGGCTCTCCAAGTCACCACATTTTTGCCAGGATGGGAAAAGCAGGTCTAAACCATGTGCCACAGTCAATCAGGTCGCTAGATCTCAACGCAGCTGAATACTTCAGGTATTGTAGAGTACTGTTTTCCATCACCAAATATTTGACTTTTTCACAGTAGAGCAAGATCACATCCTTCCAATTTCTGGCTCGTGCTGTTTGCCAATTTCGCTCTCACTGCCCCTGCTGCCACGACACCTTGTTATCTTACTTTTGGATTTCAGCCATGTCATTCTCTGATGGATGTTATGTATATATTGCAATGAAGCAGCAGTGTTCAGAAATCCATTGAACATTTTGTGACCATTCTAAAGTACTGTCCATCATATCCAATAGCTTTGTGTAAATTGTTCACCTGTATTCTCACATCTCAGAAGATCCAAACGCATACTTGTGCATAAGCGACGGTCACATTTGGAAACTGGAGGCTGCACTATTAGTATATATAACAAAAAGATTGCGATGGGTTAAACACGGGCTTCCCCAATTTCGATCCTGGGGGCCAGAATGCAGTGCAGATTTCCCTGCTCAAACACACATCAGTCAGATACAGTAATCTCTGGGTTTAGTGCTGTAGGTGCGTTTGAGTCTGCAGTTTGCGTTGCATTCTGGCCTCCAGCTCCTGAACTGTGGAAGCCTGGGCTGTCAGACTAAAGGCATCTAAATTCATTTAGTTTATTACTCATATGCTTAATTACTGAGCAACATAAATCAGCACTAAAACATGCAAAGATTCTTCAAGTAATGCTTGTAGTTGTTTGGTTAATGTCGATATTCAGTGAACAGTACAACTGAGACGAGGAATGAGAGATGATATACATCATTAAAACGAAGGACACTGGGATGTAAAAAGGACCAATAAGAAACCCAGTGGTAATACAGGTGGCTTCATTACACTATTTAATTTTAGACACTGTAATTGTATATATTATTTACATATACATCCATATTTCACTTGGAGTGCGAGGTGATGCCTTCTGCCTTGATTGTTCAATTTGGTTTAGTTAGGTGTTGTGGGTTTTAATGATTTAATCGACTGCTTTTACGTGAATGCTTGCATATGTATGTAAATGTAAATATACATTTAAGTTTAACGCGGGGTTTAAAGGTTTCTTTTCTTAAAAAGTCCTCCCAGCATACTAGGGAAAAACTGGCAGAGGAGAGTGAAATTTTTGGAAAACAATACATGAAACCATTAGATGCATCATCCCGAGGGGGGTTTACACAACATTGCCCCCAGTTATTATTAGAAATTAAATGATTGCGCGAGGAGCAGTCTCTTAAATTTTCGTGACCCGCTAATTAATCGCGGTAGCTCATGGTAGATGCGTTGAAATTTCAGGCACCACCCCAAACTGAACAGCAGAGGTCAGCATAACTATTGGAAAGTACTTAATCTTTTGAGGATTTCTGCGCAAGTAGAATAAGTTTGGTTGGTCAACTCTCACACATATGGCGTGACCCTCGCTCTATCTCTCTCTCTCTCTCTCTCTCTCTCTCTATATATATATATATATATATATATATACCTCTCCTGGAGCCGACACCTTATCGTGGTGGAGGGGTTTGCGTGTTCCAATGATCCCAGGAGCTAAGTTGCC
>JAABNX020000151.1:7390019-7413899 GCA_015163995.2 Mormyrus lacerda
GTAAGTGCAGCTAGACTGAGCTTCCAGTGAACGGCCAGGTACAGTGTAAGCAGCACTGGAGCAAGAGCAGCACAGTACCTTCTATCAAAGCAAATGTCTAATACGACTATACTACATGTTTACTCAGACATACTGTACAGAGCTATAAAATTAGCATTTAAAAGATGCTAGATGTGTAGCAGACTACTGAAAGAGTATCCTCCTCTTGACTTCCATAACACAATCATTTAGAGACTGTGATTGGCTTTAATGTCTCCCATGAGCCTCCACAGTTGTTTAGTTTGACAGCATGTGTTTAAGACTATTATCCCTGATGGCAGTCCATGGCTATTGTGGAATGTACTGGTGTTTAACATAGTAACTGTTTTGCTGTTCAGCTGAGAAATTTGGCTTCTTGGTTGCGTATGAAAGGTTAAGTTGGGGTATTGGTAAAACAAAACTCATTTTTTTTAATCTAAAAGAGCAACAATAGTTGTCTAATGCTAATAAAGTTGGCTAATAAAATGCACCTACAGAGATGATGATATTGCCCGTCTGTTTAGTGCTTCATCTATACAGTACCCTCGAAATCTTTTTTGTTCAGCTTTTCAATGAATTCAAGGTCAATGGCACACAGTTAAATATGTACGATTGTTACTTGTGCTTTTGTTGCGATGACCATGGTCTCACATTGTCAGTATTCTTTGGTTACCCGCGGCAACACTTTTAACTTTAGAGTTTAGTTATGAAGTGACTCGATGTGACACGACACAGGGCTCTGTTCAGCATCCCCTGCTTTTTTTGATTTGACTGAATGGGGCTTCAGCATCTAACAGCGCAAACATAAGCAGAGTCATAAATTGCGCTAATGCCGCTTACACAAGGCCAACGCGACTCATCTATCTAAGAAGCGGAGAGGGGGATGTTATAAACAAAGCATTTCCCCCATAAATTCAGGCAGAGACAATTTGGATAAAAAAGGCTCATCACCTGCATAAACGTCTGTCATGTTTTTCAAAACCGGCGACGCAGGAATTAAATTCACGTCGCATGTGTTTATGTCTGAGGATGAATTGGCTGGAGAAATATTAAATCTATTTTGACTTATTAAAGTATTTCATGATGTGTGTTTTAATAATGCTAAGAGACAAGGCAGTATATTTTCCAGAGTTCAAACACAGTGTTGGTGTAAGTTTCCTCGGTGAAGTTTTAATTTCAGTCAAGATTCTTAATTTTCACAGCAATAAGTGTGTGTGTTATTTGTGTAATTAAGCTTCAAGCGAAGCAAGGGAGCTCTGGAAGGTTTCGTGACAAACCTATCAGAGCTGCTGTAAATGCTACTAAGAATATTTTTGGTGTCGAAATTGCACCAGGCAGAAGACAATGTGTTAGATGGGTTTCAGAGGTGGAATATGAATGTCGGATGTCAGGCCGCAGATTCTGCTCACCTTAACAAGCTATGACTTGCTGAAAATGGAGTCGGGCAGAGGATCGTGGGGAGGGTCACTGTGACTGGGGTTTCACAGTGTCGGTGACAGGGGGAACCAGTAAAATGGAGAAAATGGAATGGAGTTCCAGCCTTGGAAAAGTCTGAAAGCCTCCAGAGAGACCTGACCTGGGACTCAGCAAGGCAGGCAAATCAAGCACCCCCAGTTGGGGTGGGGGGCAAATCAGCCAGTTAGTGAGATCTCCTGTATACTTTCCTTTCACAATATTGTGACCCATGGAAGGAGTTAGCCAGCAGGGCGATAGTCCCAGACCTTGTTACTCACCATCATGCTGAATTGCTCTAATTATATCTTAACAGAGAAAGAATTAGCTGTTATTCTGTTGCTTGTTTGTTTGTTTCAAACCTTTTGATTCAATTTTTTTGTTTTTACTTCACTGCTTGAAAAAGGAGCGATAGAAACATTTCTCTCATAAACAGACATGTTGGACAAAACCTGCGCAAATAACATCTACGAAGTATTCAAATGGTAGTGAAAATAGGCACTGATGTCATGCTGTATTGACAATAGCTTGAATGTGTATAGCCAGTGACAGGTGCTGGCTGCAAGCGGCTTTGGGAAGTAGGTTGTCCTTTGAGTTTTGCTTGGTACAAATGAATTTGAATCATTTCTCATATTCATTCATGAACATCTAAGAATGCCTCGAATTTCTCAGACACTGCTGCTACCTGTAAACAAGGAACCGTTGTCTAAGGGTTTGAGGGTGACGTAACCAAACTGTTTTTGGACAGCGCTCCACATGCTGTGTTTGAAAGCTTGTGCATCCAGCTGAGAATCTACAGACTCCAAAATCTGTCTCAGGGAGCCGCAAGCATTGGAAATAGCCTTGGAACTGAATGGGGTGGGTGTTATGAACTATCTATGAGACCCTTCATAAGTTTTACATGGGCATTCATTAATAATGATGTAAATAACCTATAAAGTTACATACAGTTACTGGCTCTGTATCAAAATGTTATAACTTTAGAATGACTTTACATAAGCATTCATAAACAACATTTACTTACTTTGTTATATAGTGTTACTGTGTTATATGGACTTTATACCCATAATCCCCTTGTGGTCAATCGCCATTCCTTCTACCAATCCACATTAATGTATGTAGCTTAAACCACTATTAAACCAACATGCAGCAAAATTAAGAGACCACTAGATATTTAAAAAAAATCTGTATTCTTAAATCCTGGTTTAATCCTGGTTCTACTGGCAGATGACTACTTGCTTCCAGGCTCAAAGCTTCTAAAACCTCAGTACAAAAGAACAAGGGGAAGCAGGAGACACTGGGAATAACAAAAAACCAGCCAGGTAAAGGGTGGAAGCGATGTTCTAATGCCAGAGATGATCGTCAATTTATCCGACAGTTTCTCATGAATTGTAGGATGACATCAAGTGACCTGTGGAATGGGAAACATTAAGTGCACAGGTGTGAAGTGCACTGCTAGGACAGTGTGTATCAGGCTCCTAGAAGCAGGACTGAGGTCCCATAAAGCAAGGAAGAAGCCCTTCATCAATGAGAAGCAGGGAAGAGCCAGGCTGCAGTGTACAAAAATGTATATTTTACACAGACACACGTCCATAAATTGAGAAATGAGTGAAGCTAAAAAGTTTGCTGTGGTCTCTTAATTTTTTCCAAATCTGTGTATCTGCTGTACACACAGCTTCTGCACACCGATCTGCAGTGACAGCCCTTTGAAGACCCATCTCTTGTTCTCCAGGACACTAGCTGTGGAGAAGCTCTACCTCAAACGTCCAGGCGATTAGTCAAAGGGGTTGGATGGGGAGCCATGTAAAGGTGGAACAAGCAGCAACGTGGCCGTTTAAGGAAGCACTTAACAGGGAACAGGGACTAAAAAAAGGTTCTGGATCTACCTCTGAGGAACTATGATTGGACTGAGTTCCTGCGGTCTGAACATAATAGAAGTTCCTGGTTACAGAAAAAAGTTTCTACAGTGGCAAAAAGTGCCTATAACCTCTGTAAAATGTCAGGGGTCTGCCCTGGGGCCTCTTGCCAGTGGGACACGCCTAGAACAGCCCCCTTGGGAGCCAACCAGATAGCATCTTTATAAAATGCCAAAATCTAAAGGATGTAAAATCCTAATTCCTGACTCTGGCACTCTGAGCTTGGAAACATAGTGGACAAAACTCATTCTGACCACTTGTATTTGTGACTTTGTTCTTTCAGTCATTACTCACAGCTCCTGACCCACTGACCTGACTGGGATGTGGTCTGAGCGGTAAACCGAAGGGCTTGGTCTAAAGGTGGCCGGATTCTTCAAACAACACCAGACAAAATGAAATGAAACATATCAGCTACAGCAATCTTTCACATACTAGCTGTAAAATGGGGCCGTCTTCTCGTTTGTTCTGTGTCACGCCGCAATCCTAGAGGGCACAGAATGCTTCGATGCAGCGCACCCACATACAAAGCGGAAATTAACGTATTGTTGGAGAGTTCCAGAGTCATTTTTATAAAGGTGATGACAGCTCATTATTTGGTTTAATACTAGCAGCAGTAAAGACAGGGAACCCAATATTTTAAATGACATTCACAGTTAACAAAAAATAAGCATTCTATTACAATCATTACATGGTTACAACATTTACATTAACAGAAATACACAAATGCATATTATCACGCGTCACACGACGTCACATTGCCTTAACAACATTGATTCCTTCGACTTCGCTGAAGTTTACGGGCATCTTAAGCCACTTCCCCACCGTGGAGCAGCTCAGTGTCCACGAAACCAATCCACTCTGCATGTCAGGTTAAATGTTCCTGAAACCCAAAATGCAGCATGAAAAACATCAACACCGGAAATCTCAGAAAAATATTATAGATCACTGTACAGAAAAATGACAATCACCTACAACAACAATTATTACCTTGAGAAAACGGTGCGATTTAATTTACAGACGTATTTTGCCCCACTCTGAATACATTCTGCCAGTAGAGGTTAGTTTATGGGGGTGTTTCTATTACCATAATTAAACTGTTTCTGCCATAATGAAAATGTGATATTTCAAAAGGCTTATTAGGATATTAGGTATTCTTGGTCAAGAAAATGGCTGATACTGTACAGCAGGCCTCCCTCACGTGAGTGAATTAGGATGCATAAAAGTGGCATTGAGTTCACTGCTGTCAGCGCACTAATAGTACAACCCCACATCCAGGCAGCCAGTCAGCAGCACATTCACTGATTTAACTGAGGCCATCTCGTCCAAAGTACAAGATGTTAAAACAGTCGTTGAGTCGCACGTGCAAAGCACTCAGACCTGGATGGATTCATTTCTATGTACATCTTGAGTCAGAAGCCAAGGTCACGGTGACCTTCTGAGATCAGCCCCACACCAAGTGAGGACACACAAGGCACATCACTTAAATAAGGTCTCACCAGCTTAAAGCACATAAGGCTTGAGATCTTGATAAATATCAAAAGAAGGGTATCAACTGACAGAGCGCACAGTTACAGGGCAGACAATAAGTGACAAAACATACTTAATATTGCTGTGTAACATTGCAGGTGATGAAAATAAAATGCGATAAATATTAGCGTGGAACTAAGGGCCACCCCCACCCATCGCCTAACCACTTATCCCCAGGATGATGGGAAGCGGGGGGGAGGAGACCTGTAGAGCATCCAAGGCAGCATAATGCTGGGGTACCCCCCTATGGTGGCTGGTACTCCGGCACAGAGACCCCAGTTAGTGTAACTGCAGGAGGGAATTGGAGCACCTGCAAGAACGCCAGGGATCGTGGCTTTGGCGCTAACATTAAGGGTAAAACGATATATAATATAGTTAAATCTGAAAAGAAAAGCACTCAACCCTTTTCAATGGGTTAAACTATGTCTTATGTACTTACAATAATAATAATAATAATAATATAAGCTGACAGACTTGTCCAATACAACATTTCATTTTACCCATTTATATAGCTGAAATTTTCCTGGAGTAAACTGGGTTAAATACATCGCTCAAGGGTACAACAGTCAGCCCCACCTGCAGTGTCCCGGTTACCAGGATGTGTCTGTGTCCTTGACCGCTGTGTGGCACCACGGTTCCGCTGCGCCGCGTCTCCATCACCACAGTTCCTCCCCGTCCCCGCCTCCATCACCACAGCTCCACCCTGCCGCATCTCTCTCACCACAGTTCCTCCCCGCTCCGCCCCGCCTCCGTCACCACAGCTCCTCCCCGCTTTGCCCTGCCTCCGTCACCACAGCTCCTCCCCGCTCCGCCTCCATCACCACAGCTCCGCCCTGCTACGTCTCTCTCACCACAGCTCCTCCCCGCTCTGCCCCGCCTCCATTACCACAGCTCCGCCCCGCTCCGCCCCGCCTCCGTCACCACAGCTCCGCCCCGCCGCGTCTCCGTCACCACACTTCGTCGCCTCCACCGCCACTGCTGCGCGTGCTGGCCCTCTCGCGGCCCTGCAGCCGCAGCATCTCCAACACGCTGCGGGCATAAACATCTCGCAGGTTGAGTCCCGGCACGCTCTCAGAGGCGGAGCTCCGTGCCAGCCTCTTCAGCGCCTCGCTGTGGCGCAGCGCAGCCTCTTTCATCTTCAACGTGAAGTAGCAGGCGGAGAAGCGGTCATTGATGATGGCGATGGGCAGTGCCAGGATCAGGATGCCGGACAGGATGCAGAGGAACGCGATGACCTTGCCCAGCGTGGTGTCCGGCCGGATGTCCCCGTACCCCACCGTGGTCATGGAGGTGGTGGCCCACCACCAGGCGCAGGGTACGTTGGTGAAGGTGGTGCCGGGGGCGTCGTGCTCCACTGCGTACTCCACCGTGGCAAAGATGGAGATCCCCACAGACAAAAAGAGCATAAGCAGCCCGACCTCCTCGTAGCACTGCGCGATGGTCATACCCAAGGACTTCAGGCCTAAGGAGGGGCAGCAGGAACAAGTCACAGATACCAGATCACTGTCCTTAATACATGCTGAATATTGTTTATGGCAGAAAGTGACACTTTTGTACATTCGTCAGATTCACTCAACACTGTTTGACATTGCAGCTTTGGGGCAGCAAAGCAGGTAAAGTCACTATTAAAAAAATGAAACCAGAGATGCATACAAACGTGTTTGTTCAGTGACAGGAGTCAAGTTGGTCGCTATTGGCCCTTGTTGCTCTGAATCACTGGTTCCACACTGCAAACTGTTGTTCTTTCACCCACATCACATAAACACATTTTTGAAGTGTGAATGGTGATTTTTGGGGGACATTTAATTTCCTCCTTCCAAATCAGGGTGGTAGTGCCCTCTCCTGCTACTGCAATTAGCTGAGGGCACGGTGAGCAGTCATTTAGTCGTGATGTCTTCTGAAGAATGTGTGAAAGTGATGAAATAAGCAGAGAAAAGAAGTTAACCAGAAAGGCAAAGCCATTAACACAGAAACAAGCACAAACACCAGGTCAAACACACCTCCACCAAATGCTTTTTATAAAAGATAAACTGTTATCAAAACATCTTAAAAGGAAAAAAATCCCAGAAACACCAATGTTGCCAAATGAAATGTTTCCATCTGTCCGTCTGGCCGTCCATCTTAAACTAAAAACCCAAACTGCACTATTTCACAATGGCAGTCCCTGGCTGGGTCTGCAGTATCCATTTTATGGATTAATTATTTAAAACATTTTGCCTCAGACTCCCATAAACACATTTTTGCCCCAAAACCTTGAAGATTAAAGCCAGTGACAGAGGACAAACACTTTTTTTCTGTGGACCAGCTCACTCAGAAATGTGCATCAAGGCTGATTGTAACATGCTCCATGCAATAAGAGTCAGGGCGGCACCTCCTGTGACAGGTCCGGGCCTGAGGTTTGGGGCTGTATCATCAGTGGACTGTTATATTGACTTTTTTCTTCTTCCTGAGATCCAGCAGTTCATTTTTATCCTCTGTAGAGGACATTATGTCTTTGCTCGTATCTCCAATACTATACGTTACACTCTGTTAAGCCCCTGTTATTCCTTACAGAGAAGAGTTAGGACTCAGATGAAGATGACATCACACATGGGGTGTGACCTTGCCAACATTCTCTTTCAAAATTCTAATCAATATTAAGAGAAAATAAAAACCTTTTTGCGTCTCTGAATTATGGTGTTAGTGCACCTTTATACACTTATACAAGTATTTAAATAATTTACTGTAATGACCACAGATGTTCACCGTACTTTTTTATTATGGGAGAGTACGGTACCTGTCATCTTTTAATTAACTGATAAGACTTATTGGTCCCTGGTTCTGTGTTTAAGTGATGACCTAGAGGGATTCGCATTTAGGGCATTCTGGAGCTGTTTGTCCTGCATTTGGCCACCTGGCAATAGCCTCTTTCCCAGAATGACTCTCCCATGTTTAGCTGGTGTTACCTGTGGAATGTCGGCCCAGTTTGAGCATCCGGAATGACCTCATCAGTCGCAGGACCTGCACCACACGGCCCACGTTCTCCAGCTCGGTGGAGCCGCCGTGCAGGTTCTCCACCGCCAGCGTCACGTAGAAGGGCAGGATGGCCAGCAGGTCGATGATGTTGATGACGCTCCGGCTAAATCGGCATTTGTCCCTCACGCAGGCGAAGCGCAGCGCCAGCTCCCCAGTAAACCACACGATGCAGATGTACTCCAACGCGTCCAACAGCGAGGGCGGCAGGATGCCGACCTCCAGGGAGACCAACGCCATGTTGACGATGGACACCACCACGAAGAAGATGGACAGCATCCCAAACGTCTTGGCTGCCGCTGAGGAATCTGGCTTCTCCATGACGTTCCACAGCCTCTGTCTGAGGCTTTCACACACGACCCCAGAAAAGTTCTCCTCCTTGCTCTCCATCACCTCAGCGTCCCGGCTAATGTCCAGTGTCTCCTTCATCTCCTTCCTGCGGTAGTACTTTTCCCGGCAGCAAGAATCAATGCTGAGCTCATCTATACCCCAGTACTCAATCTCCTGCAGGAAGGACATCACACACCACTCCTCCGTCACGTGCAGCCGGCCCGTCTTGTAGTAGTTCATGATGTACTGGAAAGTCTGCGAGCTCCTGTCGAAGAAGAACTCATTCTCCAGGAAGTCGGCATCATCGCACAGGTCCAGGGCGGAGTCGCGTGTGGACCGGGCCAGCTTGCCGAGCCGGGTCTCTGGGAAGGAGGAGAGCAGCTCCTGGGACAGAATGTAGCGGCTGCCACCCACATTGATGACAAAGACGTCCAGAGGGTCGTCGCCTGCTGGGGGGGGGACCTCACTGAAGAAGACACTGGACTCGAGGGACAGCAAAGAGTTGTGGTCTCCAAAGAACTCAACGGGCGTGGAAATGCAATTGGCCATGTTGGACCTGTGGAGGGGGGAGGGGCATTTTTATTCAGTGATTCATAAGAGGCCAGTTACAGTGTTCAGTATGATTTCGTCTCATTGAGGTGGTCAGTCTGTAAGATGCAATGACAGGTTTTGTTAATCTATTTTTATTTCCGGACACCTATAAAATATTTTTGTGTGCAGAAAATGTTAGATGTTGTTTTCCTTATTATACGCAAGGTTAACAGTTATATTGCATAAACCTTTAATAATAAGATTTGGAAACATGTTAATATAAAGCAGCTACTTAAATTTTAACTAAAAATAATTATATAATTCATAAGAAGCTCTCAGAAAATATTTCTGCGAATTACTGGATAAATGCGGGATCATTCCATGTATTTGTGCATGACGAAGTTTCTGCTTTAGGGAATCGGTCATGATTCATTTCGGTCTCGTAACAGGATCCCTGCCAAGAGGAAGGGATGGAGAATACCCGATTGAATTAACTGGCATTTTCCCAGCTTTTTGTAAATCGCTCATCAAACATCGAGCACAGAAGGGGAAAAGCAGGCTTGTGGGCATGCTCCAGTTCTTCAAAACTCTTGTCAAGATTTAAATATTTTAGCTCTACTTGATTAATAGAACAAATGGTACTATTCTTGTGATCATTAATTCCCTTTGGAAAGTTTCACTATATGACGTTGTCATGATGGTAATTTCAGGACCTGCATATTTAATAAGATCAGTTGGTGCAGGATAAAGCTGATACCAGTGGTGGCAGAATGAAACGGGAAAGTTGAGATGAGGTTATGTGGTTTAGCACCTGCACCTTTGATCCAGCTGCATCATGAATTTCACTCAGTGCCAAATTCAATGCACAGTAAAGCTCTTTGCGTTTGTCTTTTATCCTCCTCTGCTAGTTTCAATCACTGTTGTGTGTCACACTTACAACATGCAGGGAAAACAACGAATAAGGTCTGTAAGCATTACGCCACACAATTTGAAATAATTCCAAAGTTACGGTATGTGCTTTTTAATCACACATTTTTATATCATTGTATGCATCTCTTACAAGGCCGTTTTTGAACAACATACTCAAAACAGTATTGGTGCAAAGTCACATTAATGAAACTGTGGTGAATCCAGAAGTGCTTAGCATATTCTATTCAAACAATTAATTTAAAATAAATGCACTAAAGTTGGTTGAAATGGAACATAACAATAGTCTTTAGCGTTATATATGCTATACACAGGCACACACAGACACATAGGTTTGTAATTATCTTTGTGTAGATTCTCCATTCCTTTCTATAATGAAAACTCTAATCCCAACATGACGAGCTTAACCCCCACCCAGCCCTAACCTTAACCATAAGTAACCAAACAAAATACAAGACCTTTGGCATTTTAACTTTTTTGATTGCATTTACAGATTTCTATAAAACTGAGGTCATGCAAATGGGGACTTCAAAAGATGTCCCCAAAAGTAAGGAAATTCCAGGTTTCACTACACTTTGGGGACAATTTGGTCCTCAGATGTGATCTATGCAAACCCCCCCAGACCCCCACACACATACACGCAAACAGGTTTGTAATTATATCTTTGTGGGGACTCTCCATTCATTACTAGGGGGAAAATTCTAATCGTCACCTTAATGAGCTTAACGATAATTAACCAAACAAAATACGAGAGTATTGGCATTTTTACTTTTTTGATCGCATTCATATACTGCATGCATTGTGAGACCTGAAAAATGCCCCCCCCCACCCCACAACATACAAAATAGGTTTGAATTACATTGTGGGGGTTGTTTTCTCCCATAATTTAATATAAATATAATCCACATACACACACAAACCACAAACGCTATAAATAATCCTGGAACAATGGTCATTTATTTTTAAACTGAAATATCCGTGATAATGTCCTGGTTGCTAATCTTAAATCTTTGGTTATTTTACCAACAAAACACATTAAAATATACTATAATATATTAAAAATATTTTGACAATGATTCCTTATTTACAGTGAGACAGTGTTGAGTCATTATATAAATCTTACATCTCTTTCCTATACCCACCTATAAACCAAGTACCTCTATCTCTAAATTATATATAAATAGCATTTATTTCCTTAATAACAAAAAGGTAGATCCATAAAATTAAAGTTTTTGGGCAAGCTAACGTCTAAGCTGCCAGATAAGACGTGTGTCTAGAATACACCTATTAAAAAAGAAAAGTTACCTTTAACTTTTACTTCGCTGAGATTTAAACAAAGATTCAGGAATGTCCATCTTCTAGCTCAATCAGATGCCTTCCGACAGTCAGAAGCAAACATTCAGGCTGGATTATAATAACATGCAGCTGCAGAATCCGACTCCCCAGATAGGTTAAGTATAAAGGAGACTCCCCACCGTCGCGCGCACCTCCGCTCACTGCTGCTCGCTCAGGTGCTTGCGCTGGTGTTTTAAAAAATGTTTAAGCCAATCAGAGTAAAGCTCCCGCTGCTAGGCAACGAGCTCCGCCGCCGGTCCGGTTTCTCCGACTGGATGAGGGCATCCTGCTTGTTTTCTGTTACTCTCTACCGACTCTGATTTAATAAACCCACATTCCAGTTATATTAGTTATACATATTGTACTCCGTAATACTTAACTAAATCACGTTTTTTTCAGCAGATGCCCCAGTTTAAACTTCTCGATTAAAGATGAGCCCAGTCTTCCAATAACTAAGAGCAAGGATACGCTTACCGGGGTGCACGGGTTTCATTGAGAGAAGGCTTTTCCATGCCAATGAAGGCACTAATCATTGCTAAGACAGCCTTATGCTAATTATATTAATGCTGAAGAATATGGCTGCATCTCAAATGATAGTTGAAGTTGTATGCTACTGGGGCAACTTCAAATGTCCCAGGAGACTCATGTAGATCTTTCTTGTTGTCATAAATGCAGCCAGTCTCATCGTCTGCTGAATGATCCTGTTACAGCTGTAAGCAGCACCGAAGCGAAAGCTACACAGCATCACTGAAATGTGGAGTGACAGACACTCTGTCATCACTTTACCAAGAGTACCTGCTTATGAACATAAACAGGCTGATTCTATGGAGAGAACTATGTGACTATGAAATACAGCCAGACGCGGACAGAGTGAAGGGTTCAGTCACTGTTTGACAATATGTGGGTAATATGTGTGAATCACATGATTCTGAACATCTTTTTTTCATATTATTGGTGCCAGACGTAGCTGTTCCAGAATCTCAGAAACAGCCACCCTTAAGGGATTTTCACACAATACAGTGCCAAGAGTAGCAGATGGTGTGGCAAACAAAAAAGATCCAGTCCAGCTGAGATATACAATCTAATGGTTAAAACACCTTATATATGTAAATGGTTCATTGCAGAAGATTTCCAGCACCTTGTTGATTCCTTATCTTAAAAAATCCAGGGCGGATATGTAGGCAAAGAGGATCTTTTCAGATACTAGACTGATGTAGCCAATAAAGGGACCACTGAGTGTATATATGTACTTCACAACTAGTGAACGTCCGTGTCGTTTCAACTCATAACATCATTTTAAAAAATAAAAAATCATTTTAAAAATAATGCTTGCTATTCTGTATATCTGCATAAATGGGAATACATTCGAGATACAAGACACTAAAAATAGCTCTCAGTATTCATGTGAATTCAGGTCAGTCATAGGAGGAAGAAAATTCTGGATAGTGGTTCCTTGTGACAGCAGGGATTTAATTTATCTTGGTCTAGCTCGCCATGCCAATTCTTTATAGCCCAGCACCTGTTCTGGGTGGCCCTTCACTCTCCAGTTCAGTTCACTAGCCAGTTGACTTGTGACAGAAAAGTGTTCACTTATTATGGACCTTATAGAAAAGGAAACATTACTGTCTTGTTTTCACTATTACATGACATTTTCTGTTTTAAATCTCCTGACATTTTGAGACACACAGGCTACTTTATTCCTTTCTGTTTAAACTCAATCTATCAAAACACAAAGTTTAAAATGCATTTTGTGGGGTGCAACCAAAATCTGCGAATTGCTATTGTTTCTTGATATTTCTAGTACATTTAATGCCATGGAATCTGAGTTTCTGACGGAGAAACCTTGCTCGATGCAGGTGGACATACCCACTCTGTCCTGGTCAGACTACCTGACTGGCAGACCACAGATTTGTGGCTCCAGGGTTCAGTCAAGCTTGTAACCATGAGCAGCACAGGGGCCCCTCAAAACACCTGGTTACCCTGTAAACCTCTGAATGTCAGTACAATGCCCAGCAGAAGTGTGGGGAAGGACTTGTTGAGTTGTGTAAACTGCACAACATCTCACGTATCACATTATGGTAGTGCAGTTCTCTATGCTGTAGTATGCTGGGCCAATATGAGCACTACAGATGAGATCAACAGACTTAAAACCAACTGGAAGGTTGCTTCTATTGTGGGAGTCAATTTGGTCTTTTTGGAAGCTGTTGTACAGGAAAAGACACCAAACAAAGTACTTAGCATTTTGGATAATGTGTTTCAATCCTTGCCAAACAAAGACGTGCCTTTACTAATACTCTTTCAAAAACACTGCTCCCAGAAGTGCTACCTGAATCCTTTTCTGTCAGTGGCCATAACATTTTACAATGAGTCTTTCTCTAGACCTCTTACTGCTGTATCTGGAGCATACATACAGTTATTCATGGAAATGTGAATAACTATCCATATGCACACTCTCATGTGTTGTATTTATATCTTATCTCATGACTCTGTATTGTGCGGCGTTGGCTTTTTACTGATTAAATGAAGTTTCTATCCATCTGGCGCATTTCTCAACTTTAAACTTTAAACGAACATAGTGTTCAATTGAAAGCTACATAGCGCCACCTGCTGTTTTGAATTCATAAGATTATGTATTGTTTTCCATAAACCCTGATGCCCTATAACAAAATGATACGTTTATGGGTTTGATCGCTAGTTACTCAGTCAGTAATGCTGTCATAAGGCTTCAGTGGTTTTATGGAACGTGGTTTCCGAATATAGTACTGAATTAATAAAGCAACGTTATTACTCGGAACCGTTTCTACAGTGACACTTCAGTTCCTCCCGACTGATATTCTTCAAGTTCATTGTGCTGTCTATGCTTGCCCCATGTCTTCTGGGGAGGCTCAATCCTCAAATTGTTTTTCAATTACAAAAAAAAATGCTCAATTGATTAATGCTCTAGTGACGATTCATAACTTAAACAGAACGCGTTTTGACCTGTCACGTAGAAATAATTCCTCAGGGCCTGCAGAGGTATGCTACAAAAGTGAAAATGTGACTCTAAATTGCGAGTGAATGATAAACGTACTGGTATCCCTGTTATGAGTGCACCTCAGGACAAACACGTCTGGATAAAGCCTGTTCTCCTCCTACAGGTCCTGCTACCAGATTGTTTGCATTTTTGAAAAGCATATCGACACCTACGCTTAACCCTATAAACGCGTCTTCAGTTACCTATTAAAAAAATAGCAGCAGGAAAAATACTTATACACGTAGAAAAATACATACGAATACATACTTAATGTACAGAACATAACAGACCATCATCTTAACAAAACCACCTGCCAATGTGTTTTCAGAACGCGGTCGACCAATAATCTCGCGGTACACGCCCCCTGGGCAGAGGTTTGACGGATGCGATTGGTCGCCTCTCCGCCTTCTCGCGGCGCAGCTCGTCACCCCTCACGAATGGGGCGACGACTCACCGCCCATTTTCCGAACCGCCATTTTGAAACTGTCTGAGTTCAGCGGGCTGCTGTCTGTGTGGATGGTAAGACGCGCGTTGTTTTTTTCGCTCTTTTCAGCGTTTCTCTAACGTTCACACGAAACGAACAAATTTCCCATTAGAGATATTTAATCCACTTTCCTGTGGTTATTAAAACAGTCATTTATAGCCCGGGGCAGCTACCAGGCGAGCCAGAGCGGGGTGACTTAATGCTTTGTAAACACTGTTTGTGGGCGGGACGTTGTAGCATGACGGCTAGCGCTTTGGAGTGCAGTTTGAAAATGAGATAACGAGCTTCGTGCGAGGCGCCTCTGCACGCGTAACTTTTCCGAAAGTCAAGCCTCGCGTTTACATTCCCACCGTCACCTTGCAGTCAGTTGTTTTATGCTTAAATTACTTTGCAAACTGGAGTAAATGAAATTCCCACCGTAATAGTGTTAGCATGTGACGCGGGGTAAAAACCGCGCGCGTAATTGACAGGAATATTCTGATGATTTTTTTTAAGGAGTTTGTCATTCTCAGTCCTGTCTACGCGTGTGAGCACTTATGTTTTGGTTGCCATCGCATAAATGTGTGCGTGTAACGTTTCATTCAGTTGCTCTCTGTACGGTTTTCATTATTATAGTGCATTTTGAACTTGAAGCGTGACAATTAATGTAGTGAAAGATGAGGGAATGATCCGTGATCGGTTTGAACGTCCGGAAATGAGCCGCAACCTGCAGCTGCCTCCCCGCTGACCCCAGCCGCCTCCCTCCACATCCCACTCCTCTGCCCACAGACCAGCTTGCAGTCATGTCGGGGGAACTCGCTGAGGAAGCAGGGAGGGGGCAGGGGACAGTGGACAACTTGGGAGAAGACAGTGGTGGAATGGAGCAGAGCCCTAGGGGACAGGAGCTGCAGCGTAAATCCGATCTTCTTATGAGCTTCTGGCTTTATCTCATCCAGCCTTTCTGGCTAGGTGTCACAAATTAATTTCCTTTTACATTTCAGGTAAGCCACAGTTTTGACTCTTTTGTTTTAACAGAAATGGCCGAAATAATTGAAAGGAAAAGGGAGAAAAAGTCAGTCCAAAGACTGGATCTGCAGATTGGCAAGCCAACAGAACCACTGAAGATAGAAGAAGGTAAGGAATTCTTGTGATGTCCCAAGAAACAGGCCCATGCCTCTCCCAGCACCCCCAGCCCTCGGTTGAGAGAGGTCTGCCATGACTGATTACAGCAAGGCGTCCCCTGTCATCAGTGGGATTTTGTACTGGAGAACTTCTGTTAAGATTTATGGCTATAAACTAGTGTGTATGATTACTTATCTGTCTAAATTTCCTTTGAGATAGATTAATAAAGTACCTATCTGTTTAGTTTTGTTGGGTAGGGATGTCTACCTGTGTCTGGTGGGTCATGGGTTCAAATATAGGGCTTTGCGATATCAAATCACAATTATTTGAAATTTAAAGCAAGAAATAGATGACATTTACCCAACATATACTATAGTCAAACACAACTTATCTACTAATAGTGTGTCAAATAAGTTGGTGGTGTCGCTCAGAGTTGTGTTAACAGACACACCAGTGCCGACAAACGTGATATGATCACCGTGCTTTAGATGACGGGCGTGAAAATTAGTCTGGACGCTGGATTTTCAGTATTATACGGTTGTTTGTTTACACCCGCAATTTGATAAACAGATCACTAATACACCTAAGATATTGATGAGGTGTATTGTGACACCCAGAATTTACTACTCTGCAAAAATCCGGTGTATCGTTATATTTAACAGACACGTCAAACTTTAAACTGCAAAAAGTACCATCACCATCTTTCTACCTTGTTTATTCACAATATCTCCTCTTTCAGATGATGTTGTACCTGCTGATCTGTCCCTTTCTTCACCTCCACATCAGTGCTTATGGCTTCCATGATTTACCAAAACAGTAATATGTGACATACTCTGCTGCCTGAATTTAATTAGCACAAGGATATGTAGAATTTATACAGATTACTAATTTATGGTCATCTCAGTACACATCTCATTAATATTTTAGGATGACTACTAATCTGCTTGCCAAACGTGGGCATAAGTAAACGTCAGTATATTGCAGAAAAGCCGGTGTCCAGACAAATTTTTATGCCCAATATCTAAAGCCCCAGTGATTATTGCGCATGTGCACATATTGTGATCATATCGCAGTGTGATATTTCGCAGCCCTATTGAAATCCTGTGGTCAGTAGAGTAACCCTGTCAGCACTGTGCCCTTTGTGCCCTTCAGTAAAGCCCTAACCCTAAATTCTCCTGGGATACTGAGTGCTGGCTGATTGCTCTCCGATCCCAGGCTTTCCTCTTTCTCCGTTGCTTTGGGCAAACACACCTGCTAAATACATGAATGTAATTTCTGTAGGAAGAGGCATGAAGCTGGGCTACATTGAACACGTGGCTTACTACATCGGAAGGACAAAGGCCGACGTACTGAAACCTCTACACAAGATTTTATTTAATCGTCCAGGAGCTGTAAGTAAACTCCGTTATTATTTGTGTGTGTGAGATTTTTTTGTGAAATGCAGTAATTAAAAATAATCAAATGTTAGGATTAAACCAAGGTAACCTTTGGGGCAGCGGGTGGGATATTGTGCCTCACAAACATGGGTTAGACAGTGTAGGTTTTCAGCGGGAGAGTTATTTAATTCTGGTTTTTAGACCTCTTTTACTCTAAATACTTAATGTTAGAGAGTAAAGTTGGGATCTACTAAAGTTCCCACCTGTGGGACTGATGAAGTCTATCGTGTTATCTTATGTGCAGGTACTGCATACTTTAACACTGTCATCCTTATGGTCCCTACTCCACAGGTGGCCTCCCTGAAGAAAAACATCCGGCAGTTCAGCGGCTTTCCATTTGAAGCTTGCAGTGACCCTTATAACAAAAAACGAGATGTAATAAAGAGGTATTGTTTCCGAATCACACCATCATGCAAATTGAGCCTCTGTGGGCAATATTACTGCTCTAAGTGGACTGGACTCCCCCTCCTCAGTATTACTTCTGTTAAGCTAATACACTGTCTTCAGCTCGGTCCAGCTGACCGTTTCCCTCTACCCCTCATTCAGGCTTACGCTGGCCGGCCTGAAGAACATCTGTACCATTCTAGACCTGGAGACCAGTGGCACTCATGATATTGTAGTTGACAGAATTTTGACATTTCTCCTAAACCCAAAGACGAGGGAGCGGGTAAGCCACGAGCCACCGTAGTACGGTGTTTGCCAGTGCGTCTGGGGAAAGTGGTGTGTTTAAATGATTCTCAGAACGATCATTATTCATGTTGTTGTTAAAGAACAAAAGTGGAAGAAGTTTTAAGGTCTTCGGAGAATTATACCTGCGGCTTGTGCTTTTTGCTGTGGACAGCCCTTACCAAAGAAGAGGAAGAGAGCCAGCACTAGCAAGTCCAAAGCCATCGTTATTGATTCAAGCAGTGATGATGATGTCGTCGGCCGCGGTGACAAAGGCCGGGCTTCGGCACCCAAGAGTCGGGAGATGATAGATGATGATGACGACAGTTCTTCCAATGACAATGATGAAGTCGGGGTCGTTGTCGATAGTGACCAAAAAGGGGATGAAGATAATGTGACGGAAAAGGTCAGTCGGTTCATCTTGTCCCTGGTAAATGTTTTCTGGCACGTGCCGTGTCGTGCAGTGGCTGTGGGAAGTCCGCACTCTGCAGTGGCTGTGGGAAGTCCGCACTCTGCAGTGGCTGTGGGAAGTCCGCACTCTGCAGTGGCTGTGGGAAGTCCGCACTCTGCAGTTGGACAGGTTGAATGTGCTCGATGCATTTTGGAAAATGTCCTGCTCTATCTGCAAATGCTAGTATCTGTTCTGAGTTCCCGAGGAGCACTGATAAAAAGTAATTAAGTGTTGAATGAAAATTGGAAAATGTAAACAAAGTGTACGGCACAGAGAATCCGGGTGTTATCTGTTGCCATTGTTTACATCTTTGGCGGCGTCTTTGTTCCTGATTCTGAAGGATGTCAAAGTCATTAGCTGGTGAAGCTATACAACACTTCAGGTTCAGGGGTGTCTATGTTCATGTGCCAAATGATAATGGCTAATTCAGGCCTTTTTTTAAATAATGTGTGTCAATCTTGTCTGTCTGCATACATTAGATGCTGTTGGATAAGAACCAACTCTCATACATAAGTAAGAATTTGGAGGCTCACTGTTTAATCATGTTAAAGTTCAACTCTAGCGTTCTTCCTCACCTGGTGGCTCTCTGTCTGACATTGCCCCCCCAAGATGGATCCCACACGCAAGACCACCACTAAACAGAAAGCAGCAGGCACTAAGAAGGCCTTGGCGAAAAAGCTGTCTGCTGTGAAGAAAAGGCCTTCCGGCCGGAAAACCCCCGGGGTCAAGAAGAAGATGGAGAGCATCAAAGCCGTGACCCTAAAACAAAAGTCAAAGGCCAAGATCACGAAGGCGGACGAGGAGGAGAAATCGGCCACGTCGGACCTGTCTGACGACGACAGTGAGCAGGACGAGGTGGGCCAGACCTGCGTGTGCCGCGTTACGGCTTGTGCGTTTCTGTGGTCTGTGTAGGTCTGGCTGTGATCCGAGACAACATTAATCATGTCACGTTTTCAGACACCGAAAAGCACCAAGAAGAGGCCGGCCCCCACCGCGGCGAAGCCGGCAGCCAAAACCAAGAAGGCGGACAGCAGCAGCAGTAGCAGCAAGATGACCGGAAGCAAAAGCAAAGGTGCGACCACATTTCCCCACTAGTCTGCTTAACTGCCGTGGTCTCGACACTCTTGTTGAACCATTTGGTATGACCATTCTGAGATAGGGAATCAAAGTAAAAGGTTGAACTCTTAAGTCTTAAGTAATGAAATATTAGTGCCGGTAACTGAGGAACAGGCGTGGCCCGCGTCGTGCCGTGACTTGGTTCTTCTGCATGCCACGTGGCTCTTCCGCAGGGTCGGACATGGAGGAGGACAGCTCAGATAACGAGCCGCTGATCAAGCTGCTGAAGAAGCCACCGACGGACGAGCAGCTGAGGGAGACCATCAACAGGCTGCTTAAGGATGCCAACCTGGAGGAGGTCACCATGAAGCACATGTACAAAAAGGTGCGTGTCCCTGTCCCTCACAGCCCCCTTTCCATCGGCAGAATCGGACCCTACTCTCTGCCATGGGTTCTTCTGGGATGATGTATTGCAAGTTGTTTTTAGGTATTTGAAACCTACCCTGAGTCTGACCTGACCGGCAGGAAGGCCTTCATCAAGCAGACTGTGAAAAAGGTAAGATCACACCAGACCTTTGTGAAGGTGGAGCTGCTTTGTCTCTTAGTAATGAAACACTGAGTGAAATAGCAGAGTGTGGCTGAGTGTGCATTGAATGGCAGGTAGTCGGGCAGGTTGTCAGCGTGCTGGTGTCTTGGCATCCTGGGCTGGATAAAGGTAGTGTCTTCCTCTCTAGTAGACCTGTGGTGCTCATTGCAGACCTATGGCTTTAAATCAACATGGCAAGGACAAGCAGGACATGTCATCTTCACCTGAATGTGGAGGAGTGAGGCGGTGTCATTGCATAGCGAATGCAAATATATATTAATATTTTAATTTTCTTAAATAGTGATAATATGGGAAAACTGTGCTGGTTTGTTTTATAAGTCACAATGGGGCTTTGTGTGTGTTTATTAAGACTGACCCTGGAAAGTCGATAGAAAGAGATTTAATATGATGAAATACAACTTTATATATAGACACTTGGAATAACAGCACTGCTGACGTCCTGTGCAGGGAGTTTCCCTGAATTGTACTTCCTGGATAAGTGGGTGAATAGGTGGACTGTAAGTTTGAGCCAGGGTTGTTGAGGAGTCACTGTTCAGACAGTATCAGTGACTCATTGCCTGTGTTTCTTGAGACGATGGGCGGTGCTTGGGTAGTGCATGCAGAACGTGACGCATGAAGTACGCTGCGGAAATCGCAGTTTTTTTGTTTATCTCACTACTGAGAGTAGTTCCCAAATCTCATCATCTCTCCAGTTAGTCATGTTAGGGTCTTCCTGCACGTGATGCTTCTCCTGCGCTCTTGGGTGTCTGTATTCTTCCGTCATCAACATGCCTACATGCTTGCAGTGAGTGATACAGAATTCTTCCTGCTTCATTCATTCATACATGTGGATTGGTCGGAAATTGCTTGGACTTGCAGGGACTTGGCATGGTGGTCTGTTTGATGTCCGGTATGACTGATTGAGATATTTGCATTCAGATGTCTAGAAAGGTTCAAGGTGGTACTGCATGTCTGAGAGGGCCTTCAGTTTTGCAGATGTGTACTGGTTTTCTTTGTAGAGCAATAACTGATGCTTTTTGTTTTACAGTTGATCTCCTGAAGAGGCCTGATGCCCATCTACACACTGGGAGCAGTTACAGCAGATTTTCATATTTGCATATCAGGAGTGAGAAACAGTGTACTTTGTTACTTGAGATTTTAAAGTTTTTTTCTCGTCTTAAGTGCTTGTATATTTTTTTTTCTTCATGAATACAAACTTTAAAAAAAAAAAAAAATTTCTTTGTGTATTATAATTCAGAAAGGCCTTTTACGCATTTTATTTTTTGCTTAAAAGAATTGTACAGTGAAGTCAGTTTAGCTGTGAATAGACTGGTGGCTTCCTAAGGTTAAACTCCAATTTTGAGTTGTTTTTGTTTTGCATTTTATTTTATTTTACCTGTAAATTCTTTACTGTGTTGAGGTTGTAATTATGGCTTTTCCTTCTGTGATATCCCATCAAATATTGCTTTGCCTGTGTAAATTCTTAAACTTGTTCATTTCCCTATGAAAGAGCTCATTTTGTATTTATGATGTGTTTTTATTCTTTAATGTCTTGTATTTGTTTAAACGTTCCCAGGCATTTGTCTGCTGTATAAGAACATTTTATTGATAGACAGAATTATGCTTTGAAGACCACAGTGAGGTCGGTCTTCATGAGTTCAGTTGAGTTTTATTTGTGTAGCACATTTTCACATTATTACATTCTCTCAAAGCACTTCACATTATCCCTGTCTAGAGACAACCGTGGCAAGGAAAAACTCCCTAGAAGGAAGGAACCTTGGGAGGGACCACACTCAAAAGGGGGGGGATCCTCGGGGGCCTGGGCAGAGGGTGTCGAATGAAGAAGATGAATTGCTGGTGTCTGAGTAGTTTAACTTGTCTTATAATGTTTTGCCAGGCAGTGATTGGCAGCTGAGTAACTCCGCCCACTGCGGGTTGCTACTACGCATTATTTCACCCAGAAGCAAAGACTAATTTGGTCTCTGTGGCCTCTCTTGTCTTCCCAGTTATGTGACTAAATTTCAACAATCATAAATTAATTGATTAAATCCATCTGTACTTTATACATAAAACTTGGATTTTGGTTCCATTTGTTGAAATTGTAAAGCCTTTGCCCCCCCTGTCATTCTGTCTGTTTTTTCTGGCTCTGGTTACATACCTAAATATTTAATGCTGTAAAGCTAATCTTTAGTTTGACGTATGTTTTTGATATTTTAATTCAACTTCTGTTGTGAAACTCGTTTTTAATTAAACCCTTTTTTATTGAATCTTTTTCTTCAGTTATTAAGAGTTGAAGGTGAGTAGGGGATTGTTTCATGTGTTTATCAGATGAACATACTTTGTAAAATATGTATCAGTATCTGAAGTGAACAGTCTCGATAGGGGAATACCATAGACCCCCCCTCCCCCCATTCAAATCTGGCCCTCGATCCCAAATCCAGGCCTTGTTTTCAAGTCTCCCAGGTAGTTAGCTTAATAATTTCTGGCTCTAATTGGCCAGAGGCTTCACAACTGGCTCTCAGGTGAAGGAAAGCTGGAAAAACAGCAGGACTCGGCCCCTGAGGACCGTGATTTGAATAGCCCTGCCATAGACCGCATTACTTGGTGAGGTTCCATTGGTTCTGCAAGGCTGCCATGAACGGCGCAGAGTGGATTATCAGGCGTGGTGAGATAAAGCTGCTCTGACAGCTTGGCACTTGGCAGTGTTCTCATTTGAGCATGGACACATCTTAACATTCAGCAGCGTAATCTCCCGGGTTGTGATGGGTCAGCATATATGCTTATTGCAACACCTTTACTACACAGTCACTTCTGCACAGTGTGTCGGTTACATTCCCATCCTCATCACAACGATCTCAATCACTTCACCTTGTTCCAATTGACAGAAACTTGGTGACATGGCAATTATAGATATACGCTTCGAAAAAAAGCAGCCAGATGTAATGGTTTGATTTGGATGTAATTTGGTAAACGTGCAGACCAGCGATGGGTATGCAAATGATTTGATTTGCAAGGAACTGGCACGTCTAGTCACCATCCACAGAGGATGCCTCGTAGATGCATTAGACATCATTACCAGCACTTGACGGAGTGGTTGTATTGTGCAACTGCCCGGCATGTGGTGCATGCAGATGTCACAGTCGCCTGATCTTGGAACCAATGGGCATGTGAGGGCACCTACACACGTCATGAAGGTTCAGCTTGCCCAAGACGGACTACACCAAGGGAGGATCACCGTATTGTGTGTCAAGCATTACAGAACCCCATGGCATCTGCGTTTGCCATCCAGACACAGGTAGTGGACTCTACAACACCCTATGTCATCCTGCACCGCATCTCAATGAATGGCATCAGCCGGACTACAGATTCACCGTCCCATGTGTAGGCTGCCGTTAACACCAGCACAGACATGGCTGTGTTTGGAGCGGTGCCATAACCGGGAGGCATGGACTGATGACGAGTGGCATCGTACCATGTTCAGTGATGAATCTTGGTTCCGCATTATCACAGATGATGCGTGTATGGCAGTGCCAAGGGGAGAGGACCAATCCTGCCATTGTTGTGGAGAGACACATCGGCGTTACTCCTGGCATGATGGTGTGGGGAGCCATAGGGTATGACTTCAGGACATCTCTGTTAGCAATTCAGGGGATCCTGCGTCCGCATGTCTTACCCCTCCTGAGACAGCACCCTGGTGAAGTCTTCCAAGAAGACAACGTCCGTCCACACATGGCATGTGTGTCTATGGACAGCATGTGTCATGTTGAGGTCCTCGCACGGCCAGCCAGGTCATCATTGCAATATAGTCACATGACCTTTCATCACGTGCAGATTTATTTCATTTCCACCACTCCGTCTGGGTGCTTAACTTTATTTTTTTGTTTTTGTTGGTAGTCTGGATAGTGGTTCATTTAAACAGTACTGAAACACAATGTAATAATAATGCAACTTTTAAATCTAAAGAGGTCCTTCCCCAAGTGGAGGAGTTTAAGTATCTTGGGGTCTTGTTCACGAGTGAGGAAAGGATGGAGCGGGAGAT
>JAABNX020000151.1:7413999-7426194 GCA_015163995.2 Mormyrus lacerda
GAGGAAGTGGCCGGGGAGAGGGAAGTCTGGGTTTCCCTGCTGAGACTGCTGCCCCCGCGACCCGACCTCGGATAAACGGAAGTCAATGGATGGATGGATGGATTTTAAATCTAATTGTATTACAATATGTAATTTTATAATTTGGCAAAAAGCTTTTTGATAGCTTTGAATAGCGTCCAGTCAACCATGGCCATCTTGAACGAAAGATGGATGGACACAAGGACAGATATGGCTAAAAACCGGTTCGTTCGTGCGTACGGTAATGGCCGGAGGCGTGGTTACAAGCTGTTTACAATCCCTTTAGCTGGCCTGGGATCAGCGTTTCCCTTCCAGTTAAAACCTGGACCATTATGAACTGAACGATCGAACAGGTCCCAGGTCAGCGTCTTAAAGCACTTATGGTCTCGTTTTTAGGACTTTCGGATGCAGGCAAGACCAACTTCCAGTTACGTAACTTTACCGAATCACACTTTATGAAAGAGAAAAAAATAATTATATAAAAGCAAAATGTTACCCGTCTGTCGATACGTTATTTCATTTGCTGCCGTTTGTTCTGTCTTTATGCGTGGCTTCTGAATTAATAAAGTGACCTTAATTTTTACTTTGTTACTGTAACGCTGCAGTCGCAGCCGATGTGTGTAACGCCAGCAAAGCATCACGTGTGTTAGAAACGCCCGCCTTTCGAGCCCTTGAAAGTGCGCTTTATAGCGGCCTTCGGCGTTAACTTTTTATCACCATTAGCAGGGTATCCAGCTCGCCAATGGGTCTTCTCTGTCTCATACGGGGTCGATCTTTTCTCCGCCAGATGCTGCCAGGCCTGCCGATGCTTAGTCGGGATTACTCCCTCAGTATTTCCGTGGATTTGCTGCGGACGCGGGCGTTTATCGATGGGCGCTGGGTGTCAGCCGCTTCCTCTTTCCCAGTCCTGGACCCGGCGACGGGCAGGGAGATCGCCAGTGTGTCCGACTGCGGACCCCGGGAGGCCGAAGCCGCTGTCCGGGCAGCGTACGCGGCTTTCCAGGAGTGGAAGCGGCGCCCAGCAAAGGTGATTTCCCCATGGGGATGTGTGGATATCCGCAAAATGCTTTCATGCGATTTTATTTTTTGTATGCACATTGCAAAATGATGCAAAAATACGCTGCATAAACGTTATAATGTATGATTTTAGCGCCCTGGTGAGCTTCGGGTCTGCCGAAGAAGGGACCCGCGACCAGGGTAAAGCGAAAGCAAACTCGCCTTCGCATGGGATCGATTTGTCAGCTGTTACGCATCGCACAATGTATCAGCTATAGCTCCTATCGTCATTAAAAACGCTAAAATACCTTTTGTATAACAATATTAATACTATTCCGATTATTAAACCGTTCGTCTGCCGTCTGTCTGACACGTCAAGCTGATCGCTCAGCATTAAATGCGCAGATAAATGGCATGAAAAGCCGAACCTCTGACACCTTCTGCTGTAGACGGACCTCAAACGTAGCTATTCTGCATTTGGATGTTACGGTTTCAGGTCTCCACGCTCCTTGTCTTGCTGTAACCCCTAATTGGGTCGGTCATTGAGACCCGTCCACTTTAAATTTCAGTTTTTCTCACAGTCATGTTTTAAACGACTAGTATGCTATTTGACAAGCTGCCCATCGCTCCGGGGTAGGTATTTTTTTTTAGGTGGCTGAATATTTATGTCCAGCGAAGAGGTTTAGGGGTGTGAATGACGTTCTTCGCAAACAAATAACTGCTGACTCTGAACTAGATTCTTTATCAGGACCCGAACACAGTGAAATGATTAATCTTGCTGTGTAAGAGAACATGGTAATTAATAGCGTTCACTTTAGGCTACCTTCCTGGAAATAAGACTTATAAATGTAGAAGAATATAAAATTAATTTGCTTAGTTGATGGATGCTATGTCTACTTCATAGTGTAATAATTTAACCTGACTTCCTGTTTTTTTTAAATGCGTAAATAAAAGCAGGTGAGATGTTCAGCTGTATATTTGAATGTTTTGTAATGCTATGTACTGTAATTGTAATTAGATTGATATTGAGCTAAAGAACATTAGAGGGTATTAAAGGGCAGCATGTGGCTCAGTGGGCTAAGCCTGTGTGCCTGTCATCAGAAGGTTGTCAATTCAAACCCAGCCTCAGCACATCTGTGGCTCCTTGAGCAAGGCCCTTATAACCCGCAGCTCCCTGGGCACCGCTAGGGGTGGCTGTCATTCACAAACAGCTTACTTTACAAAAAGAGCAAGTTAAGGAGGCGTAAAGACAATTTCCCCATAGGGATCAAAGTATTGATTATTATTACATAGCCTGGCTCTCTCTTACACGCTAACTCCTGAAGTCCCATTGATGCCATGCTGGTTTGCCCTGCTGGGAATCTCTCCCTGTTGGTTGTTTGAAATTATCGATACCTAAATCTTTACCTGTTTTGAGTCTACAGGAGCGAAGCATTCTCCTGAGGAAATGGTATGACTTGCTAACACAGCACAAGGAGGACCTTGCGAAACTGATTACTGCTGAATGTGTAAGTAGTGTTTTCTTAAGTGTCGATGTGTAGTGTTTTGATGTTGAGGGCCAAGTCGAATGCTCCAGCAGGATGTGGTGGTCCAGACTCCAAACCAGGAAGCATAGAATACACCCTGGGTGTGAAACCAATTATACACGAAGCATAATCACTAATCACACTATATTTGGGGTCACTTTAGTACCACAACAACACAACCCAGACTAAACCAGTCTCATCCATAGGTGGCACACACACGGTTGTCGACATGGCCATCTGTTGGAATCCACATTATAGATATCAATGTTATTATTATTAAATAAATCCATTTGTATGCATTTATCTTTGCAAATTAAACTATATCGCCCTGTATCAGATTTTGTAAATGCAACTCATTTTCACACAATTGATGACCACGTTGAATATTCAGTATTATCCAATCATCTATGGATCGTGTTTACAGCTTGTTACGAGGGAAGTGTTTTTAGATAGGAATGCATCGATACCAGCATCGGGTATCGGAGTGATACTGTGCTCATATACAGTACCGGTACTCGTACTTGTAAAAATTGTCCAGTGCCAAGGACCAATACCCATTAATTGCAACATTAAGTTAAAACCGAAGGCCACATTTCGTCAGAACTGCAAGGTCTGTCCTGCTAAAGTGTCACGAGGAGGAAGGGACAGCACACCACTTAACACAAGCAGTTTGATCAAACATTCAATGACGTTCTGTTTTTTTTTTTGTACTGTTGTGGTCTTTGAGCTGGTAAGCATCGCGTGATAGTCGCTGGACACTTTGTTCTGTCATTATAATAGTGATAAGTAGCGCTGTGCTACGATTCTTGTGATTTAACTCTGAAGCTCGTAGGTAGATATAACTGTTCACTATAAATTATGATCACATCACCCACCCCTGCTCCAATGGTGAAGTAATGTGGACATCAAATCTGCATATAAGAAATGTAAAGTGTAACAGAGAGCTGACACACGGACACAGTGAAAGGTAAACCCCCGTTTAACAGTACGGAAGGTAATAATGTCACCCATCAGCAATATAAAAGTTAGACTGGAGAACTTTGTCTGTTCCAGGGTAAACCCATGAAGGAGTCCCTGGGAGAGGTCGCCTACTCAGCCTCCTTCCTGGAGTGGTTCTCAGAGGAGGCTCGTCGTGTATATGGAGACATCGTCCCTTCGCCGGCCAAGGACCGGAAGATACTGTTGCTGAAGCAGCCGGTGGGCGTGGCCTCCATCATCACCCCGGTGTGTACGGCCGTCAGCCACTGCGGGAAGGAGGCTTTAAATGAACCACCTTGTGATGTCATCGTTCGTGATGCTCATTGAGGATGAGAGTGCTGATTGGTGAGGTCATGATTCTGGGAAGCATGTGTTAGCCCAACCCCCAAACCACATGGGCAATGCATTCAGGGAAAACGCCGTTCAGTGCCAGATCTGTGTCCTTTGCAGTGTGCAGTGCGGTTTAACCCTTGACCTGCTCACTGCTGTACCTTCTCTGCAGCGGATTTGTCTCCTGTTAAGGTGATGCTGCAGGACCTGCTGCAGCCGCAGCCTCGTCTCCCAAAACGTGTGACGTTTCTCCCTTAACTCTCCCTGCAGTGGAACTTCCCCAGTGCCATGATCACCAGGAAAGTGGGCGCGGCCCTGGCCGCTGGCTGCACCGTCGTGGTGAAGCCGGCCGAGGACACGCCCCTCTCTGCCCTCGCTCTCGCTGAGGTCAGGCTCTCCGCTTGCATGCTGCATGGTGTGACATTGACTGGGTGCAGTGGAGCTTTTGGGGTGACACTTCCTGTCTTTAACAGCTGGCTGCACAGGCTGGGATCCCGGCTGGCGTCTTCAACGTGGTGCCCTGTTCTAGGGACCGTACCCCGGCTGTTGGAGAGATCCTCTGTACAGACCCCTTGGTGGCCAAAGTCTCCTTCACTGGCTCCACTGCCACTGGAAAGGTACAGACTAAAACCTGCAGGCTCAAATTCTAGGGTCAGGTGCTCCTTAGGCGATGGGTTCACAATTTAAATATCTACAGGATATCCAACTCTGGAAGGAAATTGCAGTCGAAAGAATAACCATTTGCATGGTCTTTCATTTCATTAATGCTGCACAGTTAGGAGGTACCAAGCTCCATGCCTCTGTTTGACTGTTTGTGGTTCTCCACCCTGTAGATCCTTCTGAAGCATGCTGCCGACACCGTAAAGAAGGTCTCCATGGAGCTGGGGGGCCACGCCCCTTTCCTCGTCTTTGACAGTGCCGACTTGGACAAGGCCGTGGCTGGTGCAATGGCCTCCAAGTTCAGGAACTCTGGCCAGGTATGACCATCCTGGGGGGAGTGAGGAGAAGCCCCACCATGGTGACAGGTAGCGTCGTGCTTAAGGATCTGGCCTTGTAGCCTGTTTGTTTCTGGGTCGAGTCCCATGCAAGGTTCTGTATCCATTTTTGAAATTCCTGCTTATCAGGTTTTCAGTTGAAAAGTGGTTTTTGTCCTAAAAACCGATCCTCTCTCCCCCAAGACGTGCGTCTGCTCAAACCGCTTCCTAGTGCAGAGCGGGATCCACGATCGCTTCGTGGAGCGGCTGGGCAAGGCCATGGACTCCGAGCTGCGGGTGGGCCATGGATCTGAGCCCAGCACCACGCAGGGGCCCCTCATCAACGTCCGTGCCGTGGAAAAGGTACGCAGTCCCCTGTTTCCGCTTAATCTGGTCCAGGTATCCAGCCTGTCATGGTTTAGTTGGTTACGGTCAATCAGGGTAGAACTTCAATTCATACAAACTTGCTCTAGCAGTGCACTTCACAGCACTTAATGTCTCCCATTCCTTTTGAAGTTCACTTGATGTCATCCTACAATCCTACAAATGAGACACTGCAGGATATGTTCACTGTCTTCTCTGGCGTTAGAACGCCGCTCCTGCCCTCTGCCTGGCTGCATTCTGGCCGTTCCCAGTGTCTCCTGCTTCACCTTGTTCTTGTGCACTGCTGTCTTAGAAGCTTTGAGCCTGGAAGCAGCCTGCTGTCCAGTGTAGGCTCCTGCCAGCAGAACCTGGATTAAACCAGGATTAAAGAATGCAGATTTTAAAAATATGGAGAGGTCTTGATTTTTTCCAGAACTGTACTTTGTGTCTGAGACTTTGCATGTCCCAGGTGGAGCATCAGATCGCCGATGCAGTGGCTCAAGGTGCGACTGTCCTCCGGGGGGGTCGGAGGCTTGAGGGCTCCTTCATGCAGCCCACGCTCCTCGCCAACGTCACCACTGACATGCTCTGCACCCAGGAGGAGACCTTTGGCCCCCTGGTCCCCGTCCTCAAGTGAGTCCCCTCCCCCCCATCTGGAACACACTAGCACAGCTAGGTGAAGAGTGACATGCAGCCCAATCAGAGAGCTCAGTTTCACCGTCTAGCTTTGATATCAGTTTAACTATTGGGCAAAACCATACTGACGAACCCACGACCAACGATGTCCAAACGTGCCGTGAACGCCGGCCCGATGAGCCGGTACTGACTCATCGACACTTTCTGATGGACGTGGAAATGGTGCTACTTGGTGCGTTGCCAGCTTATGACGCACTGCTTCGATGGGTGCGTGCCGCAGGGCATGCAGACATGCATCAGGTAGTGGAAACAAAATGGCTGCGGTGCTTCATGGACTTTATTTGTGGTCTCCAGGTTTGACAAAGAAGAGGAAGCGCTGGCCATCGCAAACGCCTCCCAAGTGGGTCTGGCAGGTGAGCAGACGGCTTTGCCTCAGGTCACGCCTGCTGTGACTCGTCTGAAGTTTGTGACTCTGGTCTGAGAAATTCAACAAAAGTCTCTTTGAGGCTTGTTGGGTTTTTTTTTTTTTTTTGGTTGAATCCACCAATTAGGTAATTGAGATCTTTTCCCCATCCCTGCCACACACACACCCCCCCCACAGGGTACTTCTTCTCCAGGGACATCGATCAGATCTGGCGCGTGGCTGAGCAGCTGGAGGTTGGCATGGTGGGGGTGAACGAGGGCCTGCTCTCCACGCCCGAGGCCGCCTTCGGGGGTGTCAAGCAGTCTGGTCTGGGCCGGGAGGGCTCCAAGTATGGCATCGAGGACTACCTGGATGTCAAGTACATGTGCTTTGGAGGCCTGACTCTGTGAACAGCTGTGTGAAGATGGGACACTGTGGGGGGGGAAGTCAGTGTGCAGGTTTAACTGGTGATGTAGCTATACTGGAATTTCAGTTCAGGTGGCTTGTTTATGATGTGGAGATGAACTGAATCTGAAAGGAAACTTGTAAATATTTATAGATGTTAATCTTACGACAGGTCGGTGCAGAATTCAACGATACACCGCGATGGAGAAAAATTAAGGGACATAGTGAAGTCATTTCTAAGTAATCATTGCTCTTAATATTAAACAGATTAGACTGTGAGGCGTCCAAACGAAGCTGAAACTGATTGCACTTAGTTTTTTTTTGGCCATTTCATACTAATTTCATACTAATTAACTGGATGTTACTGACCATTCACAAGGTGAATTAATCCCACTGAATTATGGCTCCTTTATAAAACGTCTCCTTTAGGATCAGATTATTATTGATTACTGGTACATAGAGATTAGATTATATTTTCATAAATGTGTTTAGATATGTGATGTCTATTTCTTGTTAGGACTTTCAAAAAGACACAACTAACAAGAGTGTGATTGTGACATGTTCAGTGCAGCTGACCTGATTTGTTTAGCCGAAATGAAATCCGTCCATTGCGACCTTGAACTGAACCCTGTCTTGTTCTCTGTAAGCACACAAATGTCATGCCAAATGCTGTGAAGTGTCACTAAATGGTGATTTTGATTTTGGTGCCGGATGGTTGGTTGTGTCTGCATGAAGACGTCTGTTTCCAAATGAAAGTGAACAATACTGGTTCAGCCTTTTTGCTGGCAGGCAGCAGATATGCTTTAATTACACAAATTAAACATCAGTAGGCTTTAATTTGAGGAAAACCAAAGTATCTGGGGGCGAGGCCTTGTCATAACGGGTTTACAGGATTTCACCTCGAATCAAGCAAATGACGAAAATGCCACAGTCTAGACTAATTCCCAAAGTAATCCCATCTACTGGCATCAAGCTTTGCAAAGACTTGTCAGTCAGTGGGGCTTTTCCCCTTGAAATGTACCTGTTTCACATTGTTTACCACCAAAGGGGTAATAATACACATTCTAGTGCTCATTTGGTGACAGAGATTCCTAAGTCCCATACACGCATACATTCGGTATCTTGATGCCTCTTCACAGGCCCCCCCCCCCCCCTTGTGTTCTCCGTAGTGCTGCTGTGTGGGTTTAGGTCCGTGGCTGTTGTCGTGCATGAGACCGACGACTTGTGGCTCAGCATTAAGACTGCCCCCTTGTGGTTCTGCTGTGCAATTCACAGAACAAACATGGCTGTATGTACAATGTCCTGGAAGGTGTGTAGAACCCTCAGGATGGGAGGTCTGCATACAACCATATCAAAGAGACAGTTATAACAGTATTAGAAGTGCAACCAAATAGCCCTACGCTAATGTAAGTCTGAATCATTCATGTCTGCAAACTTCAGTACAGGCCCTGAACACAGCATAATAAAAAGGATTAGTTGGCTTCTGCACAGTCTGTAAACACAAACCGCAAATGAAAGGATTGTACAGAGTGACTGGAAGGAACCACACATGTTAAAATCACAAAATAAATAAATGATTAGCAATCATCATCATTAAAAGCATAAAAATGGTAAAGACCGACCATAATTATACCTACATTCACCGGTCACTGTTCCCAGGGCATTGTGGGACACTTCCTGTTTCCTAGGCTCGTGTCCATCATTATCCAGCATTATTAGTGCAGGCCTTCCTGCGCGATGACCCTCCCCCCAGTGCTGAGGAGTGGAAGCTTGCCGACCCTCAGCTGTCCACGGTCCGTGCGTTGAAGGCCCCCCCGTTCCTGGGGGCGCCGTTATGCTGGTTCTTACTCCTGTCCTGCCTCTCACGGGAGAAGATGGTGTCCTGATCGCTGTCAAACTCTGACTCGGACATCATCAGGCTGGAATTGTGCTCCGTGCTCCTGTGCTTGATGTCTGTTACCGGGAAACATGATGAAGGCGCACTATGAGTATCAATACATATGAGAGCAACGGGCCTGTGACATACAGCTAGGAGAAATTTATCATCCATTTTTATAGAAGTAGAAAAAAAAAACCTGAACTGATGAAGCAGCAGCGATATGAAAACAGAGCGTGTTGTGCTCATGGTGTATTCAGGGCTGTTCCATTAAGGTCGCTAAACGAACCTGCGCTTCAGTAAACGAGCCTGGCAGAATTAGCGTTCGTTCCCACTTAAAGCTCTAGCCGTTCCATGAAGATGAGTCAGCCACACCTTGTTGACGTCAACTCAAGCCAAGCTTGTCAAAGCCTTCATTGGGCACGATCACTGGCCACTTGAGCAGCCTTGAGCAAATTATCGCCACTGTAAGCAATGACGTCTCGAAAAGAAGGTGAAGCGAGGGCAGCGTTCTGTGGCACAGCCAGGCAAACGCTGCTTATGCAGCTAAATAGCAGATATCCCACCTTAGGGATTCTCATTTTGATTTTGATGAGGAGGGGGGCTTCTGGGAGGAGGGGGGGCTGGCCGATGCTGGGCTGGTATTACGGTAATAAAATTAGCTGGCCAGGGCTAGAGAGTGCCGGTAAAACTTGGGGTGAGGCTTCGTCGTTGAACCGTCGGAGGCTAATAATGTGGCCAAATAACACTGACAGATTAAACGCGTAATGTTTCTGTGGCTCAACTGGTACGGCATTTGACTGGTAACCAGAGCTGCTGGTTTGAACTCAATTCCCCTCAGTCCTCACGGAATTCGGTCCTGTATCTAAAAGTGGGAAATCATAACATAGGCTTTTCAGTGAATGCAGCTTTAAGAGAACAGTGTACAGTCAAATTAAATAGATATTAACTCTCATTAATTTGTTAAAAGACATTGGTGATTGGCCCGGGGGGAGGTGGAGGCTTGTGAGGGGTTGGCCCTCAGGATGTAGCCTCCAGGGCACATGCCTGAATGCCCACGTTGTTAATCTGGGCCTGCCGTTTCTGCTGTAAAAAGGACCCTCCTCATTGATAATGCTATATCAGTGAAATTGCCTACTAAGTAACATGATTTTTTTTTTTTTTTTAATTTCAGGCTTTTTGTTCAGTGACCTTCATAGTACACCCACCAGTACTGCTGTTTTACAATAAACCATAAGGCCTTTTACATGTTTTAAATTCAGTAATCTACTGTTTTACAGACAACAGGAGCCCTGCCAGATAAAGGCAGCCTTTTGCCGCCTCTGCACCCGAACAAACTCCAACTGCAGACTCTTAAACGACTCACTGTATTTTGGCCGCAGTTCCATCCGCTCCTGCTCATCCATGTTGTCCAGAATCGTGTATTTGGTTTTCTTCCTCACTTTCGTGCGCTTCCTCCTGTAAATTTAACATTCAGGACTTTCCCCATTGCTGCATGAAGCAGAGCCCAAGGGTAAACGGGAAGGGCAGCTACCTTTTGCAGCAGCAGATACAGGCCCAGGTGGCTGACAGGATGCAGACGAAGGCCACAAAGGAGCTCCCAACCACATACAGCACACTCCAGTCTACGGCACAGAGAGCAAGATTATCCCGGAATGATGATACGGATGAAGAGGCAAGCGGAGTTACAGGAGACTGGCTCAGATCTGCTCACTGCCAGGCTCTCAAAAAATAATTACAGCGCTCACCACAATTGCTTTCCCTGTCGTGTAGGAGGCGACGGATGGGATTCTCCATCCAGAATGGCTCACAGACACAGCGCTTGGTGATGGGGTCACAGCGGCCGTGGTCTGAACACCGTAGCAAACACACTGCGTCGGTGGGAAAGCCGGACAGCGCTCATGTTAGCGCAGAAGTGTACGCCGCGCCTAGCCATGCGCTGCTGGATGATGAGGGTACATTCTGTGAGATGCACCGTTTGGCAATTTCATCACTGTGCGAACATCATAGAATGTACCCGCACAAACCTAGATGGTATAGCTTAATACACACCTAGGCTATATGGTCTAGTAAGTAACTGTACAGTACAGTAAACAACTAAAATTATTATTATTACATTACTGGTTTATGTAGTCATTTTCAAGTATTATGTACTGTACATAATTCTATGTGCTATACGTTTACATGATGTTTACACCAGCATTACCACAGACACGTGAGTAAGGCACTGTGCTACGACGTTACGACGGCTACAACTGTCTACACCATGGCTGTGCAATTTTTCAGCTCCATTATAATATTCTGGCTCCATTGCTGACATTCCATTAATGTCCATTGCTGATGATCAAGTATCAAATGAAGAGTAAGTGGGGACGAGTCTCGGCGTGTGACGGGTGTCACTCACCGCTGGTGTCCACGCGCAGCACCCTGAATGGCAGCAGGCGTGTGCTGTCTCCAAGCAGCTGCACACGCAGGCGTCGTGCCAGCAGGGGACCGGGGAGGGGCTCACCCTGGACCTGCGCCAAGAGCCGGAGCACGGTGCTGCAGTGAGCAGGAGAGAAGAGGAGAGGGAGGGGAGGAGTAGGGAGGAGTGGAGAGGAGAGGGATGTCGAGCAGGAGCTGCATGGTAGGAGATCCTCATGTGCACTGACATGGGAAGGTGGGTGCGTACCTGACCTCTGACCCCGCAGACAGGCTGCGCACAGTCACGTTGGCGTCCGGCATGTGCAGCAGCTCCGCCAGCTGGCCCACCAGCGTGTCCATCTGTTGTTGGCTCACCTGGGACACGACCACCTGCAGCTCCAGCTCCACCTCGGCCTGCCGCAGGGGGTCTGCGCACGAGGGCCCACATCCCATGACATCACATCGCCCAGTGTTACGTCATTACACACCATGTCACACCACACTACATCATCAGATTACAATGACCCAAACACATCACATACCACACACACACAAACACACTTATATTTACATCTTAGTGGGGACCTTCCATTCATTTCTATGGGGAAAAAAACCTAATCCAAACAATGGCAAACTTAACCCTCACCCATCCATAACCTTAACCCTTAGTAGCCAAACAAAATGCAAGACTTTTGGCATTTTTAGTTTTTTGATTGCTGTCACAGATTTTCCCCTTGTGGGGACCAAAAAGGTAGTCCTTATTTTATCACATTGCGGGGACATCTGGTCTCCTAAATGTAATATATACATGACCTCCCTACACACACATTACACATACTATCCCATGACATCACACCATCCAGTATTACATCATCAGACATCACATCACAACAAGTTTACATCATAATACAATGCACCGAACATACATCTCATGCCATATCACAAATACGTGGATCACACACACACACACACACACACACACAGTGAGCTGGCCGCGGGGCCGTGTGGCCAGAGGCTCCTACCAGGAAGCACCTCCACGGTAGTGGTGGCTGTTCTAAGCCGCCCCTGAGGGTCGCTGACACGTAGCTGGAAGAGGTAGGTTCCCTCCACCAGGTTGGCCAGGTGCAGGGAGCTCCAGCGCTCTGAGCCGTATAGGATGTCCTGGGGAGCACGGAGTGTCACCAGTGCGGCTTCCCCCTTTCCCCCTTTTTATAGGATGTCCTGGGGAGCACGGAGTGTCACCAGTGCGGCTTCCCCCTTTCCCCCTTTTTATAGGATGTCCTGGGG
>JAABNX020000151.1:7426294-7437596 GCA_015163995.2 Mormyrus lacerda
AGCACGGAGTGTCCCAGTGCGGCTTCCCCCTTTCCCCCTTTTTCTTTCACTTGTAATGGATTCCTTTTCCCACAAACTGGAAATCCAGATCTGACTCTGAACATTTTTTTTAACTCAGTTTGGCCATTAAATGGTGTGAACTTACTGATATTACTAGTAATTACTTATAAGCTAGGTGGCTGATCTGTGCTGACATTCCTGTTTTGAATATTTCGACAGCAAATCGCAGCCGCAATGAATAAAAGAATGTGCTGTTTTTTGTTATATGGCGATAAGAATCTTATTATAATGTGATACATATCGCTTTGTAACAAGAAAGCAAACTGTTAAAATGTGGCAATTATCTCGTTATAATGAGATAAATTTTTAGTTTTACGAGAAGCAAAATTATCTAGGTTAAGTGATAAAGGTTTTACAACTAATTTATTTAATATGAGAATCTAAATCTAAAGTTAAAATGACAATTGTTTCTCCCTATAAAGTAACAGGTATGTTATGTCAGGGTACAGAGAACAAAGTGAGTGTAGAACAGGAGATCCAAGCTGATAATGACTTGATCAAGTTTTACTCCATGCGGTCAAGCCAATGCATACAGTTTGCAAGTGCGCAAATACCGTCTGTTTTATGGTAGTAAATTTACTCACTAAAATGTAATAAGGCATAATATATTCCCCATTCGAATTTGAGAATGTCCTGCCATATTTGATATGTAGCCAAACAAAGGTTCATCCAATTCTGCAGTGAAATTTAGGGTTAATGGGCATTTAAACTTATATCCTGTAATAACAAATATATGCATATACCACTGCACCTCCATGAAACATTTTTGTTATCTTGGTTATAACAAGATGCATATCTCATAATAATGAGATACATATGTCATTATAACAAGAATCTGGGCAAATTTAATTTTGTCATGCAGCAATACGCTACTGCACAAAAATAGTGCTGTCAGCACTATCAGAGAAACACCATTCATGACCACTAGGGGGAGGTAGAATCACTTAGAATTGTGGTGCTCAACCTTTTTTGCACTGCGACCAATCTTTGTCATGTCAGCTCAGTCAGACCCTATATCATGTACAGGTTCAAATTAATGCTATGATCAAGCACACAGGGCCAGTGATTTTTAAATTTAGCATCTGTGCTTTGGCTTCTTGGATTGGTTGAGTGCTCAGTAGTTTTGCGTAAGCATTTGCAGTCCCAAGACCCATTTATACAGGTTAACCGTAGGACTGGGGCTGGGACATCTGACCGTGGATCAGCATAGGAGGTTACTGGCTTTAAAATGCTTACATTTCCAACTCTGCTCCTCAGCCCTTTCAGAACGTGCCCATGGATTGAGAATCGCCGACTTAGAGATGCATTAACGAAAGTCCAGACATTTTAATATTTAGATTAAAAATAAACCAACATACTAAATGAAGCCTGCAGACGGTGCCTGCCGACTCACCCCCGCTGCTGGGCTCTGGCCATCCCGCACCCACAGGTAGGACACAGAGTCTGGTTCAACACCAGAGACGTTTCCCTGCAGAACCACAGAGTTGTTGGGCAGAACCAAGGTGTGGCCCCCACTGATGTGGGCTGAAAGGGGCTGCTTTACACCTGTGGGGGGGTTAACACTGACTCAAGTGGCAAACACAGACTCTCATTTTTCATAGTCACTCATAGTTACTCAACCAGATACATAAAGACTTAAACTGGAGATGACAGCTTTGGTGTAAACTTTGCCTAGCAAATCCAGAGCAGTAAGGAAAGCAATGCAAGGCCTGCCCTAAAAGCTGCCACTGGGATGTCTCGGTGAAAGCAGACCCACCTTCAAATACAGTGACGTTAAGGTAGGCGCTGTCTGTCGCCCCCTGCTGGTCTTCCACTGTCAGCCTGAAGGTGTAGTGACCAGCCTGGAAGCCTGTCACCATGGCTACAGCCTTGTCAGAGTCCTCCATTGTCAGCCCGGGGGGACCACTTCAAAGCAAGAGCAAAGGACGTGTGGTATTATGACAGAATGCGATTCTCAAAATGTAGCACCCCCTAGAGGACTCTGTGGGTAACACAAGCCACACACCCCAAGAGCCTCACTGAAGGTCCAGGCACTGGTGACAAATCTGAAATGTCTTTTTTTTTTGCCTTGAGCTCCATCAATAAGAAATATTCCAGACTTGCTTAGTGATCGGGACAGTAAATAAACAGCAGTAACAAGTAAAACAGGGTGGGGCTCAGAGCATAGAGTCATAAAGAAGAGTATTCAGGCAAAAACAAGGGAGACCACACTGTCTTCACAAAAACAGCAAACAGCTTCTAGTGGCTTTACATTAAGTTACTCATTTGTATGGGATGTGAAACGTCAGGTTGAGTTCAATAATATTACAGCTGAGTACAGTGTGTGGCTGCACCCACCACATAACAAACCCCCTCAGGCATGAGAACCTGACTGCAGCTGTGCAGCGGGCGATACCTCAGCACCACACCAGTCTGAATGGACCCCCCCCCCCGGTGGCTGGAGTGACAATCCTGCCACCAACCCTCAAGATATTCCCTGTAAGTTGGAGGACCTCCTTATAGGGCTGGATGTAGATTAATGTCATCCCCACCCCGAAGCAGTTGCAGATTAAGGGCCCAAAGGAGTGGAATGACTCCGGGCATTCATGGGATTTGAACCAGTAACCTTCCAGTTGATGGCATAGATCCCTAGCCTCAGAGCCACCACTCCGCCCCAGATCTTTATATAAACTGAGTGTTAATTCTGAGGGAGAGACATTGTGACTATCTGAAGATGCACCTTCTGGTTTCACTGCAGTGCGAGTCCTGGGTCACTCTGGGTTAGTTTGAGCAGGCAGGCGTACCTCAGCGCCTCCCAGTGGAAGGCCGTGATCCCGCGGTCATCTGCGCTCCTGCTGCCATCCAGCCTGGTGCTGTTTATGGGGAGGGTGAGCAGCTGGTCGGGGCTAACCGCTGCCACAGGGGGGGCGTTCCTCTCTACCACACAAACACCCCCACATGGCTCAGAATGAGGCCACAGTGTCTTTTTCACCCCCCCCCTCACCACCCAGCCACCACACACACACACACACAAAGCTCAACCTGCCAAAAACTGTTAATGGTGTTACGGTCCCATAGTATTTGAAATACAAGGATTAGCTTGATTTTCTCCTCTATGAAACGTGTTCGTGGAGAAAATGTCTAATTATTTACCTTCCTTTTTAAAATTACGTGCTAGTAAACAGGACACTGGTTAGAGTGGATACTCATCATAAACAGGCAGGCAGTCAGAGCGTGCCCAACATCCCATAATATGCAATGCGAATGCTGCCGTGCCAGTGCCCACCTGCCCGCACGCTGAGCGTCACCACGTCAGAGGCCTGCTGGCCAGCCGAGTCCGTTACAGTGAGCAGGAAGGGGTACTGTCCCTGGCGCAGGTCCGAGAGCTGGAGCAGAGCTGTTCGGGCACCCTGGCACAGAGCAGGGAGCCGTCAGCGCACGGCCACATCGGGCCGGAGGGCGCTGGTCTGGCACGAATATGCTGCCTCCTCTTTCCTTAACGGCTGCAGAGCTGCTTTATAAATTACTGCTTTCCCAAGATGCATAGAAAGAACTGAACCTTAAGGGGAGCAGCTCTGCAGAGACACATATACACAAACACGTGACTCGCGTCCCACCCACCCGCATGGTCGGCTTCTCCGCCCAGCCCCCCCGGCTCAGGGTCCACAGGTAGCCGACGATCTCGTGGTCGTCGCTGCTCCGGTTCCCACACAGCGTCACACGGTCCAGCGGCAGCGTGACAGTCAGATTGGGGCCCGCATCAGCCACCGGAGGCAGATCGGGGGCCGCGGTGACTCTGACAGTGGCCATGGTGGAGTCACTCAGCCCATCAGAGTCCGTCACCGTCAAGCTGAGAGAAAGGCGGCCTTTAGCATCACCAGAGGACACCCCACTCCCCTTTATACAGCATTAGACATTACGAGAGTAATAATGTTCTCTGTTATGCAACTGACACAGTGACTTGGCTTATTGATTTACACAGTTTACAGGAAACGGGCATCGGGACCATTAGTACATGATAAACATTAACAGCAGCAGCTGTTAGTATCCGGTTCTTCAGCGTTACCAGGGAAACAGTGACATTAAGCAGCTGTCTGACGCAGGGTCCCAGTAATGGGGATAATAAAGGTCTAAGCAATAGCACCTGAAGGTGTAGTCACCGGGCTCCAGGTCCAAGAGGCGGAGCAGGGGGGTGTCAGCGAAGGCCTTGCTTCTGCGTGGTGGCCCTTCCACCTCCTCCCAGCGGTAGCTCACCACGCCACCATCGTCGGTGCTCCCTGGAGCCAAGGAGAGACACGTCCTCAGAAATTTTACCCTCCCTCATTAGGGGGAGACTCATCTCAGATTTATAAGGGAAGTATTCTTACAGGAAAATGCTGCTTATGGGAGTTTTATTTGCACAGAAATGCTCAGAGGGCAGGATAAAGAATGACTGGGTCAGAGAGATAACCAATCAGATCGTGGGTCCAAGCCAGTAGAGGAGGTTGGACCGAGACATCTGATTGGTTCAAAGAGGACCAATCAGATTATAGATTGCAAGCAACTAAAGGAGGCAGGATCAACCAATCATCGTTCTGCCCTCAGAATATTTTTTGCATAAGTAAAACTCCCAAAACGTAATTAACACTTATCTCCCTGAACTCTTGAGTGTCTCCCGACTGTATGACTCTCTTGGACCCCCCCCCCCCTTCCCCACTGCTTGTACCAAAAAAGCAGAGGCAGACAATGTCCTTGATGTTTATAAGCCTGGAGGAAGACGGCTGGGGGGCCTTACGTCTGCCATCAATGGAGACCAAGGAGGCAGGAAGCAGGACGTCCTGGGTGGGGGGGATCACCACGGCTCTCGGGGGCTGGTTCACATGGGCAGCTTATGGAGCGACAGAGGCGTTTCAGCTCGTGTGAATTTTAGTGTGAATATGCAGCCCCAACACGTGGCACCCACCAGCTCTCACGGTGACGTTCACGAGGGCGTCTCCAGACCCGTGGTCCCCCTTGACGGTCACTTTGACAACGTACACACCTTCGGAAAGCTGACACAAACAAAACGGGCGTGTCTGCAGTGAGCAAAAAGCACATTATTGTGCCAGCAGAGATAGACTATAAATCGAAATGCATTTTACCCCTGAGAGCTTGACTGTCTTGCTGTGTGTGCCCTCCATCGCCCCCTGGTGGCCATTAGGATAACTGTGCAAACTCCACTCATAAGAGTATGTGCTTTCTGGTGACCAAAACAAAAAATCACATTTAACTAATGCAAGAGACATGCATTAATCAGCATCATCTCTTCCCTTTTTACCTGTCTGGGGCTCAGGAACCACGATGGCTCTCAGTTCCACAGTGCTCATGGGTAGTGTCACCTCCACAGGGTCTCCTGCCGAAACCAGCAGGGTTCCCACTGTTCGGAGGCAGACATTAACGCGTCACACCGTGTGGTATTCAGGACATTGCTTCACCCCTTTTCGCTGTTCACCGTACCTTTCTGCGGGGCAGCGGTGGGAATGGTCTGATTCAGGACAGGGGGCAAACTATCGGTGGGAAGGCAAGTCGTAGTTTGGTGCTGAGGGGGGGGGTCAGTGGGACCATCCTGGGGAAACACCGTAGGCTGCATCTGCACGGATGAGGCGTTGCTAGGCAGCTCCTCGCTCTGATCAGGAGACAAATGCAGAGACCCGTGTGTCACCTTTCAGGTCGTTTAATCCTGTCACCTAAAAGCACAGATGAAGTTCATCGACGCATCTTCTAACTGCTTATTCTCAGCGGGGGCAGATGGGGGCACAAAGCAGGACATTAATTTCACAACAAGTCAATCCCAATTCCCCAAACGCATCACGACTTCCCGCTGCAGTAGGGCACTGGACACGCTCCTCCAGGGCACCAGTGCAGGGGGAAGGGGGGGGGGGTGTTTCTGTGGAATGGTGAGTCAGCATGCTGCCATATGGCCCGCTGGAACGGCACCGTCCACAGGGATCGTGATGCTTCATGATCCCCGAGCCGAGGGAAGCTTCTGTCCTCCGAGGAAAGGAAGAGTAAAACTGTGTCACGCAACCTGCTTATCGCACGGACACAAGACATCAGTAAATGGTAAAGAAGCGGCCGTCTTAAAAATAGACTTTGTGGCTTCAGGGCATGTAAGGGGAAGGGTCCAGTTAAAAGGTGGCGTTTTGGAAGCGTGGTCTCAGCCATCAAAGATGTCCCCCCCTCCCCCAGTGCTGAGTCGCTGTTTATCTGTTCTTTGGAGAGGGGATACTTATAGTGAGGTTCTCTGCGGTTGGGGACACTGCAGGGATACTTACAGTGAGGTTCTCTGCGGCTGGGGACACTGCAGGGATACTTACAGTGAGGTTCTCTGCGGCTGGGGACACTGCAGGGATACATACAGTGAGGTTCTCTGCGGTTGGGGACACTGCAGGGATACTTACAGTGAGGTTCTCTGCGGTTGGGGACACTGCAGGGTCAGAGGTAGGGGCTGGTTCATTGGCAGGTATCCCGTTTGTAGGCCTGGGGAAGGAACTGACAGCAGATGGGTCGTCCTGGCCAGTGTCTTGCAGAGATTCCTTCTCCACCGAGCCGCCCTCTATATCCGTCACGTTCAGCCCCTCCCTGCCCAGCAGAGGCAGCCAGTCCAGGTAGCCTGAGCTCTCCTTCTGTTCCGTCCGTACCGCCTCAGGTCCGCTCTTCACCTCGATGCCGAATCTGCCGTCATCTTCCAGACTCCTGTCAGACTCAACGTCCGTCCATGTGGGATCGAGGTCACTCAGGTCCCGCGTCCCACCGAAGAGGGCCAAGTCCCTGAGGGCAGCAGCGGGCCCTTTGGGTCGTGACAGGGGTCTCCAGAGGCCCGGGAAAGACTGCCCACGGACGAGGGACTGCAGCACTAGTGGCGATGCGGGGCCTCGACGCACGAAGGTGATGTAGGAGTCGGAGCCGGGCCTCGGACGGGGCTGGCAGCTCTCTGCCCTCCGGCAGCTCAGCACATAGCAGTGGCGCTCGAAGAGCCATGCCAGGTCGCAGCCTGGCAGTTCACAGCAGGCCTTGGCGCACTGGCCCACCGACGACGTCTCTGGCACCCGCAGGATGTTGCCGCTCTTCAGGTTGGGCGAGACGACGCTTTCAGAGTATGTCGCCCCCTGCCAGCACTGCTCTGCTACTGCACCTACAAAAAGCAGGTGACGGTGATATGGTGGCGTAAGAAAATCCCACAAACTTGCTAACACCTGACTGCTTGTTCATGTCCTAGGAAGGGCTCTGTTATTGTGGCCTTGAGATGCTGCAGTAATACCCCATTTACATGAGTAAAAACTACAAGATAGACAACAATCTGCTAAGTAACTACATACTAAATATATCTCCCACCCTAGTAATGGACAGAAAGCATTTCTCTCCTAGACCCAACCAAGTGACCTCACTAGCGTTTCTTGTCGAAATAAAATACAAAATGAGAGTATTATTCCAGAATCCGCAGCATGCCGCGTGACTCTCTACCTGACTCAATATTCAACAAGGAAGACGCTTCTTTTACAAGTTTGGTGCTCACAACTGTACTGGAAACTACCACAGACATCTCTGTCAACTGTAAAAATCGAATGTGATCCTATGTGATCATTTAAGTGAAGTTCAAAGCAAATCCAAAACATTAATTTTGTAATAACCTGCCATGTTTCTAAATTTACCACATTATCTTCTAGAGACTGTCAAATGCTTCAGTAGCTGTGTTTGGCTGAACAGAGTGGTAACCAAATTCATTCCAATTAATTGGTTAATTAATAACGTCAATGAAGCACTACGTTCGGCTGTAATCTGAAAGCAAACCAATCTGTCATCTTCACAAAACATAGCACTGGCATTTAGCAACGCAGAACATAGAACGTTCGACCCCCCCCCCCTCCCGGGTGCTATCACCTCCCAAAGGTCCCAGACCCACCCTCTGTGCACTGCAGAGCCAGGCAGAGAAGCAGGACGACCCTCATGACGGTGGGATGATGCTTGCGGGAGGGATGTGGGCGTTCTCGGTAAGGCGCGCTAGAACACCCCTCCGACGTCCTCCGGCTTGAAATGGAGAAGGTAATGGTGAGTGAAACTGCAGCCACACGCCTGACCGCGTGCAAGGAGAGACCAAGGAGAGAAACTTGGATGTTTTGAAAGGGAATCAAGTCCAGATTTTATGTTCGCCCCCTGCTGGACAGGGGTGGCTGCACGAACATTAATGTAATTTAAAGGTACAGTTATCCCTCTGCCTGGAAAAAAAAAGGATACTCCCTAAGAGGTTGTCTGTCATCACATCAAAACATCTAAGGGCACCAAGCTTTGATGGAGGAGGACACAGGCTCACGTGCATCACTGAGACCTTAACTGTCAAGACAATATAAACATTTCAAGGCTCCTGAGAAAGTTCTTGGTGTGGAGTCACCTGAGAGGGCGTGGCGGCAATTAAAGAACAACCAATCAGTAATTCTGTGCTTCTGCTAGATCCAAAGATCCAGCAGAAGCTAAACCTGCAGTCAGAAGCCACTGCGTACTGTAAATGACGGTAACCAGGGGGTTAAAACATCATGTGTAGGTTAAGGAGCAGCCCTAAGATGAGCAAATCATACAGGCTCAAAACACTCCAGCACTATAACTTACTGGGCTAGTGTTTCTGCATAATCCAATGATGAGGATTATGAACTTCAGAGCTTTTGGCCTGTTTAGCATCCTGAAATAATTCACTGGTTTATTTAATACCATCCATCTGTCTATAACTGAACACGATGATTTCTAGGCAACCACGTATTTCGAGATTAGAAGGATATTATTACCACGTATTAGGAGATTAGAAGACCCTTATCAGAGTCACATGCGGTTATGTTAATCAAATATACCGGTTAGTCATTGGGTTTGTAATAAAACATGTGCATAGGAAAAACAAACAACGGTACTCGCAGGCAACACCAAATTTGTTTGAACCTGGCTGTTTACTCATTTCATCTTTCTGTCCTTCTTCATAAGAATTCTTAACAGATGCGTGTGCTGCAAATATACATTTGAGTTAACATCCAATCTGAACAGAAACTGTATTACACAATAGTGTGCGGATTATGTCCAGGGAGTATAAAGCTCTTCACCACTGCATCCTCGAACAGCGACAATAATAACACCTTTACATGCTCTGTTCAGCAGAGAGATTTGATTTAACTGTATTTTTCTATATATTTATCAAAACAACTAAAGATGACTTTTAAGGCGTACTGATAAATTGCTTACAGAAAGCGAATAAATGTAACATACCTACCTTAGTCGAGACAGCATTTCCCGTCTAGGTTATACGAAATTCTTTGTCTCAGATACTGTCTTCATTAATGGCCAGGGTAAGCCGTATTTTGTGCACGATTCCGCGCAGGTGCATCGTCCTGGGGCCAGAGCGGATGACAGGCGCAGGGCGTTGCTGTATCTGGGGGCAGAGCAGCGGGGATGTGCGTAGTGTCGCTCCGGAAGGGGATCCGTCTGTCGCGGTAGCTGCGCTCTTTGCTCCGCTGCTGAGTCCGAAGGAAAATAGCGATCGGTTCCCAGCATTTTATTACTGACCTTCATATAAACCTAGTGTCGTACTAAAATGTGATTGTCCCCTACCCATTGTCACACTCATAATACAAAACTGCATAGGACAGGCACCGCATAAAGGAAATATTATTATTAAGCTTTTATATATGCTGAAAGGTTTTTGTCTGTTTTTCAGTTTTTGTGTAGGCTACTGTAAGCAAGCACCGCAAAGCACATCGTTAATGACGCTGCAGATTTTCCCCGATCTTAGTTGAAGCGAGCATAAACGAAACTGAAAGCTCTATTTGAGCAGAGTCGACTAATACAGGAGCATTCAATTAATTAAAGTACACAGAGGTTCAACGTCCAGCGATTAATTTGCTGTCATGTCAGCGTATATGTTTAATTTAATCTCTCTATGGAACAAAGTCGGATGATTTCTGTGGAACAAAGTTTGGTGAATTCTTGACGTCAAAGCTGGTTTATGACCTTATGAAATGTTACCACATGATCATTTGACAATTGAAATACACACATTGGAGAAACATGCAAAAGCAGACATCCCAACCTGCAAAAACTCATTTCAGGGAGCATTTCTACATTGGCTACATATATAATTATTTGTTAATTATCTCTAGTCGGAACACTATTTTATTTAATTATATTATTTTATTTAATTTGCGTTCATGCTACTTTATTCTTGCTAGCTTCACGGTACTTTACTTCCGGGAGACTTGGGATGTCTGCAAAAGAAGGAGGTACCAGGAATTTTTTCGTAAGTGTCTATATTGAAATCCGGTTTTGCGGCTTCACCTTGTTTTCTGTTGCACTAGATTGTTGAAATGGAGCTTGGCCCGGGCTCAGGAAAAAGGTATGTATTCGGGGGCGGCTGCACTATTGTATCTTAGGGTTCGTACCCAAGTACTCACCGATTCACCTATTAACAAATCACATTCTTGTCTCGACCCCCGGGTCGCACCAAACTCTCATAAGACTTTCTCGCTGTTAGTTTTGAAGTCGTGGCGAATATTCATCAGAACAAGCACAGTGAGTATGCTGTCTGTGGTCCTGTTCGTAAATATGCCTGTAGGCATCGCAAAGTACCGAACGACTTAGGGACATTTTCCATACACAGTGTAACGTGTCTTTTGTGCTCAATAATGCTTGAGAAATCTCACTACTCATGGGTTCTGGTAAATAGAGAATGTTGACATTGCTGCGTTTAGAGCTGCTGTCCATGTTTTCTGTCACACTACTTGTGTGAATTTCTCGCGAACGTTTAATTGTTTCTGAGAGCATTTACTTATTTTAATCTCCTGGAGGTAAAAGAACTAGCCACGTAAGTAATTTTATGTTTGACACTCTACTCTGCATACGCTGAAAAATGCAGTTCAACAACTGGATGAGTCCAGAAATATATCAACCAACCGATTAGGTCAGCTCACTGACTAACCGACCTTCAGAAATGGTACCCATCTGCCTGCCCCCGTGTATGTATCAGACCTTTTAATGAGCACATCAATAGCAGTCAGGCAGCTGTACTTTGTAGGGTTACATCCCATGACTGTGCTGTTGTGCTCATCGATTTTCAGAGGTATAAATACAGGTATGTGGAATCTGTAAGACATTATACAGTTGTATGGGTGTGCATAAGTCTGGTTGTTAATTAATGTTGGGCATTTCAGGTCCATTAGCTACAAATCCAGACCAAGGTTTTGTTTCTACCAACCAGCTGAGTACTCTGTGA
>JAABNX020000151.1:7480185-7494569 GCA_015163995.2 Mormyrus lacerda
ATCAATATTTTTACAACACTTTTAAAAAAAAAAAAAAAAAAAAAATATATATATATATATATATATTCACATCTCTTAAATATTTGATCATAACGGTCATGTACACGCCGTTTTCAACTCTGCATGGGCTGTGTTTGTTTTAGGTGTCGGCAGTCATTCCACTAATAAGTTTTCGCAGAAATACTTATTGCGAGACATCCATGTTTAGTCGTTTTCAGTCTATAATTACAACTTAATCGACCATTGTTCGCATTTTCTTTGGACGAATTCTTTAGTTTTTAGTTAAGGTAGTCTTCAGAATACGAGATGCGGAACACTTACCTGAGCAGACACGTGTGTTTATTATGATGTAGCGTGTAGCCCAGTTACTGAGGAGGTGTATTCATTCCCGGTCTTTAATGCGTGTTCTTTGTTAAAGCGTTGTGGTAGATCGCAGTATCATAGGTGTTGTTTACGTCAATTGGTGAATAACCGTGAGTGGCTGTTGAGGGGAGGGTGACCTCTGTGCGACAATACAAATTTCTCACTTGTGGGACTAATAAAGGTTCGTCTAATCTAATCTAATCTAATTTTACAGGATGCACCTTCAGTGTTGGGATTTCCCTGGACGTGTGAAAATGATCTGTCTCTGAGGAAGACCAAGCAAGGATTCTGAGGGACATTTAGTTTTTTTTTTTATTTTATTTTATTTATAATTTCTTTGAAGGCCTCCTTTGGATGCTCTTGATAAGATGGCAAGTCGAAGGAAGTCCACAACACCTTGCATGGTCGTTCCCTTGGATACAGCAGAGCAGGACCCAGACATGGAGGCCACGGACAAGAAGGAGGGTCCTGACAGTGTAACGGAGGTGACTGTGGAGGGCACCGCAACCCCTGCTAAATCTGATCCAGGTGAGAATAGCATATCTGCTCTTTTCGCTCACAATCTTGGGACATAAAATTGTATAGACATCATGTTTGCGTGTCTAGCTGATCAACGGGCCCATTGATGTAAAAACATTTATTAAATGCCTGGCTTAAGCCGGGACTCGCCCCAGTAATGTTAGTGGTATAGGTCACGTCGTCCCACTGTGGTTGCATGTTCACGTGGAGTGAGAATGTCTAACGGAAAACCTGCTCTGTCTGCAGAGCACAGCGGGCGGCACCTTGGGGAGGATGGTTTCACCCGGAGCACCGCGAAGCGCAGCGGCCACACTGCCTCCGAACAGGCGCCTGCCGATTCGCCGTCTGCGCACCCGGAGAGTGAGGAGGCCGAGGACGCTACCATCACTGGCATCTCATTGAGCAAGACCCCAATCATGAAGATGAAGAGCAAAGGTGAACCCAAGAGGATCGTCGTCCCTCACAAGGGTGCTGAGGAGAATGGGGCAAGGGGGGAGAGCGAAGGAGAGCAGGAGCCTAAGGAGGGGGTCGTCTCCAAGCCCGTAGAGGTGCTTACCCCTCTGCCAGTCGAGGCCGTCAAGCCCAGTGTTGTCGTCACCAATCCTAATACCGTTCTGCCTGAACCAAAGAAAACCGTCATCAGCTCTGCCACGGTTCTGCCCGCTGGCCTGGCCCAAGTTCTGTCTGCCCTGCAGGCCCAGCAGAATGCCCAGACCCAGCTCTTGATACCAGTCAGCAGTATTCCAACGTACAACAGCACCATGGACACCAATCCCTTACTGGTCAACACTTACAACAAGTTCCCATATCCAACGATTTCAGAAATCATGACTCTGGCTGCCCAAACAAAGTATGCAGAGGAGCAGATCAAGATCTGGTTCTCTGCCCAGCGTCTGAAGCATGGCGTGAGCTGGACCCCGGAGGAGGTGGAAGAAGCCCGGAGGAAGCAGTTCAATGGTACTGTGCACACGGTACCCCAGACTATAACGGTGATTCCAGCCCATCTGTCCTCCACACACAATGGCCTGCAGTCCATCCTGCAGACCTGCCAGATAGTTGGGCAGCCTGGTCTTGTCTTGACGCAGGTTGGCAGCGCTGGCAACTTGCCTGTGACTACACCGATCACGTTGACTGTGGCTGGTGTTCCCAGCCAGACGCAGTTGCCCAAGCCGGCTACCATCCAGGCGACCCCAGCAGCCATGGAAACGAAGAGGGCCACCACTGTCCAGCCACCATCCCTGACCCCTCAGGAGAACTCGGCACTCACTGCTGATCATTTTGGAATGCGGCCCAAGAAGTCCAAAGAGCAGCTTGCAGAGCTAAAGGCCAGCTACCTAAAAAACCACTTTGCCAGTGACGTGGAGATATCCCGTCTGATGAAGCTGACGAATCTCACCAAGGGCGAGATAAAGAAGTGGTTCAGTGATACGCGCTACAATCAGCGCAACTCTAAAAACAACCACGTCATCGTCTTTAACGAGAACACCAACAGTGCCAACAACAATGCCAGCAACAACGCCACCATTGTGATCGACTCTAGTGATGAAACCACAGAGTCTCCTACATCAGGACCGGTCAAGGAGAAAGAGACGCGTAACAAGTCATGGAACCCTTTTCCTGACTTCACCCTCCAGAAGTTTAAAGAAAAGACTCCGGAGCAGCTGTTGGTGTTGGAGGAGAGCTACCAGAAATGCAGCACCCCCACTGATGAGGAGCTGAGCAGACTGAGGAGCGAGACCAAGCTGACCAGGCGGGAGATCAATGCCTGGTTCACAGAGAAGAGGAAAGCCCCGGCAGATTCGACAGACCAGAAGAAGGAGCAGGGTGATACCGAAGCCGTTAGCAGCCTCCCGTCGCCTAAGTCAGGAAGCCAGACGCCTCCCAGTAGCCGACGGTGGGGCAAGGATAAGATCGGGAAGAAGACGCCCGAGCAGCTTCACGTCCTGAAAAATGCCTTCGTGCGTACGCAGTGGCCCACAGCCGAGGAGTATGACAAGCTGGCGGAGGAGAGCGGGCTGCCCCGGACCTACATTGTGAACTGGTTTGGGGACAGCCGGTATGCTTGGAAGAATGGGAACCTTAAGTGGTACTATTTCTACCAAAGTGGGAATGTTGAGCCCATGAATGGAAGCGGACACAGGAAGCGGGGAAGGGGCCGGAATCGCAACCGGGGTTGGAGTAGATCCCGGAGCAGGAGGGCCAAAAGATCCTCGGGCTTGGGGAAGTCGTCACCTCCTATCAAATTCAAGACCGGAAAGGAGATTCTGAAGGAGTACTACCTGAAGCATAAGTTCCTGAACGAACAGGATTTGGACGAGCTGGTGGCAAAGACAAATATGGGTTACGAGCAGGTGAGGGACTGGTTTGCCGAGATCAAACGGAGGGAGGACCTAGGAATGGACCCTTTCGACGGTGGGGCAGAGAATGGGGAGCTGGCGGCGGGGGAGGAGTCACAAGGGGAAAGTGAGATGGCAGCTGAGGAGCAGGGTGAAGTTATTCGTGGTGAAGATGATGACAACGACGACGACGACAGCGATGACAGCGATGCGTGGGAACCCCCACAGAGTGTCAGGCGAACTCTGTCTGGCTCAGAGGATTAGTGACAGACAACCACCCATCTTCAGTAAGTACTAACCTTTGGGATAATTTACTTCAGAATTCATTATCACAGTGATTAAAATCACATAATAACATGTTTGTGTAAGGTCCTCCAAAAAGCTGGGAAATGCATGCATATACTTATTTATGCTGAGCTGTGAATGTGATCCCCGTTTGTCTTCCTAGCCCTGCCTGTTTACTCGCCATGAAGAAGGAAGGTGGAAGTCTGTGTCCTCAACATGGAGCAAGGAGCGCACTGCTTCCTCCTTGTGTGGTTGAACCAGAGACCTGCCACCAAAGGAAGCAGTGCCAGGTGTCTCTCCCAGTTCCAGCGAGGAGCCGTTTTGCCAAAGTAACGCTGCTGTAGACGTCTGATTCCCGCGCTCTTCAAGTTCCCCAGTCAGTTTCCATCTGAACGTCTTTGTGAACTGGCAAATCCTTTTTTTGCACGCGAGACATTGAGGTACTGTGATGACTAAAGATGTTTGTGATCTGGGTAATAATGTCACTCAGCATTACCCTCTCTTGCCTGTTTTTAAAAAATAAGGTATTAACCTTGAATTTTTTTAAGAAAGCATATCACTCTTCATATAAAGTTAATTACTCGACAAATAATTTCCAGTCACGTCCTTGTGCTAATAAGTAAACCATACAACATTCTAGTCTACATATGGTGGTACAATTCGCTAGTGCAATCTAAACTCTGATTTTAATTTGGAGATTAAATTAGCTAAAAATTTGCTTGAATGCAACATATGTTATTTTCCTCAAATGATTTCTAAGAAATCCTTTACTGGGACAGTAAGCGAGTGGTTTTATTAATATTGCAGATGCTATGCGGTTAAAAGTAAAATAACTTCAAGCTTGATTTTTAAGGAAACGGTGCCTTTATCAATAACATTTTTGATCGCTTACTGCCATATTTTACAATAGGCCTTTTTCTACACTCTTATTTTAGAGTTGTCTTGCTTACTGTATTTTTTTTCCTCTGTTTTGAATATCCCAGTCATGTATACAGGAAATTATCAAGAGACAGAAAGGCAGCATGTTCACTTACATTAAGGTCGTGCTACTTTTCTGAACTTCTGAAGACAGTTTGACTTCCTGTATTTCAAAAGAAGCTTTTTAAGTAAATTTACCTGCAGTCTTTATAACATTTTGAAGAATTGTAGAACAGTATTTATTATTTTATAAAAAAAAGAGTATAGTCAAAGAGCAATAAGATCTAAGGTTAGCCCTGAACTTTTAGTTTTTCAGTGACCTAAGTCAGTAAATGTGTTTGGAGAGATCTAGAAAGAGCTGTTTGGATGAAGCTTTTTGTGAAGGAATAGGTGTGATGTTTTGAAACAGTCGTGCACAGTAGGTTCTGAACAGTGTCTGTTACAGCAGGACCTGCTTTTGTGACTGTTGGATTCTTGTCTTGGATGAATGGAAGCAGAGTTACGGGAAGGTACTACAAGAACTGGACCGTAGACAGTGTTATCCTAGTTGGTTCCTGCTTGCAGAAACTATGAAAGAGGAAATAAATTCTTGCTCTGTATATACATTTTATGCTCTTGTATTTGGGGGGGGGACTTTTTAATTGTTTTATACTTTTTTAATTTATGATAATTATCAATATAGCCTTGAACTAATGTATGTTACTCAAGTGGTGTTCATTGAGATGTGAAGGTCACCTGCATAGTGATCATCTCTTTGCTTTTTGTATGGGGAAAAAAACATCGCTGTGGCTTAATGATTTAAACCAGTATTTCTTTTTTCTTGGCAGTTTGTCACAAATAACTGTGCCTCGGTTGATTTAAGCTTGCAGTGTGCAATGGAGTCCCGTTGAAGTAACTGATGCTTTGCCTCTTGTGTAATAATCGCTCCTCTTACTTTCTCCTGTAAAGTCATAGACTTCTCAGACCGCATCTCTTAACCAAAAAAAAAAAATGCTTTAATAGTTTGTCATCTGTGTTCTCTAAAGTTTTTTTTTTCTTCTTCTTCTCAAGCATAGCACTTAAAGAATATAGATTTTAAATATTAGACCACTTATGAATGTTATTTGAGACTATATTGACTGTTATAGGTTAAATAGATTTTTTTTTAAAACAGATTGACATTGGCAGAGTTGCAAGGAACCTTAACATTGATGACGGGATGTTCGGGATGTCTTTTGGGTTTATCTTTATATACCACTTTGATACTGAAAATCCATTTGAAAAAACAAAATGGCTCTTAAACCTACCTGTGCAGCAGGCAGGCAGCTGGTTTGTGGCGGGAAACACAGATTTATTAAAGCTTCTGTGCCACAGAATTACACAGAGATCTTTTGAGTGCTGTTTTTGTCAGACGGTAGATTTTTAATCCCCAGATAATGCTTCATGTCATTCAGTAAATTAAATGGACCATGTTTATGGCACTATTGTTTTCACGTGGGTCAGAGAGGATATGTTTTATACTTGTGTTTGGAAAAAGTAACTAATAAAGGGCTTAAGAAATCATGAGAATTTATTTACTTTTGCAAAGTCTTTCTGAATATTTTGTGTTTTCCCCCCTGACATGAATTATGGAAGTGTTATGTTCTCTAGGACATCATTTTCGTAATTGTAGGCTGAATTTATCACTCACAGCCAAATATATTTAGCATTTCTGTATAAAATGTGAATATTTAATGTCACTCTGTTTCCGCTAAGTAAAGCTTAACTAACCGCAATTAACAGTTGTAGCATATATATTTTCTTTGAGTTCAGAGTATTTCTAATTAGGTGTACAAAAAAATAACATCTATTCCTTTATTTTTTTCTGTATTTCCTGCGCACCGTAATTGCCAGACACGGCGGATCGGAACAGCAGTTCCGCGTCTTGTTTCCCCGCGGTCCTTTTACCGCGTTACACAGACAGGGGCACGGGTTGGGGCTGAACTATTTTACTTGATGCGTTCTTTTTAAAATGGAGATATTTGGCAGTACGTTTGACGACTCGGTGTTTGAAGAATGCAAAAGTAGGGTGCCTATTGCTCTTTCTTCCTACAACGCAAAAAGTTGTGAACCTAAGGTAGGTTTCTTCATATTTAACACGACGAGGTACGCGTTACTGGCACAAACTCATCAGGCGAACGTCTGTTTGTATTGGTACGTGACGTGTTTTACATTACATGTGATAATGTAACTTCATACCCACGTGTTTGAAGCGTAGCATAAGATTTAATTAACCAGATAAGTGGCCAGCGTATTGGAAAATTGATAGCTGAAGGATGTGCACATCATGTTATGTAATTTTGAGAAGATGAAAGATCATTCCCCTTTCCAATGATTGCATTCTATTCAAAACCTTTCTGATGCAGTGGTTCTGTGAAAATGTACCGACAGATGATGAATTGGAGGAGCAGAAAGTTTTCAAATTCCGTGCCGATCTGGCGTATAGTCAAAATGATTATAAGGTAATAATCCTACTCATACTAAACCATTCATTTACCTTCGTCTAAGAAATTGTGCCATCTGTAACAGACACGAATCATAGAACCGGGTGACTGAAAATGTCTCTAATTATTCACTGTACTTTCATTCAGAAAGCTCTCGCGGACTACTCCACGTGCCTGTCCCTTATACCCAAGGGAAACGTCGCGATCAGACGGGATGTGCTGGAAGGCCAGGCCAGGTGCCACTGCCATCTTGGCAGACGCGAGGAGCCCCTGGAGATTGCTAACTTGTTGGTGAGCCCCTCCAGCCTTTATAGTCATGTGTTTTCCCTGCTCCACCTAATAATTGGACCATCTTGATTATCTAAAATCATTTGATTCACCTTAATTGTCTTTGCACAAGAAGTGCAAATACTGTGGCAATGAAATGCAGTTTGGCATCTAACCTAAAAGTGCAGAATAATGCAACCATGCTAGAAGCAGTTGTAAAATATATACATGTGTGATAGAAAAACTATTCATGATGTAATATAAGTAATGAGTGTATACAGATTCTATTAGGGCTTTTCCACTGCCACCAAGAACTGAGTCGTACTGCGACCTGGCAGTTTTCTATTGTAAAGTATGTGAGCCGAACTCGAGCCGTACTCACATTGACTTGACCTGATCACTAGCAGTGCCGAAGTGTGACCAAACCAAACTGGTTGACTCACCACCATCCTCTTGGTCGAAATGCACGGAGATACCGCTGCTTTGTGCATGGATTATCTGAAGGAAAAGGTGTATATTCTATGGCTGTGTCTGAATTCAGGGGCTGCATCCTTCAAAGGGTGCATCAAAAGACCGGACGCATCACAGTGGCTCCTATATGCCAGTGGAAATGCGCCACAAGATTGCAGTTTCTGTACCGTGTGTTAATGTGTTGATGTATGCAGTGTATTTAACTATGAAGGAAGATTATGCAGTCTGTGGTCTTGGCTGGGATTTAAGATACATATTTATTTACTTCGTATATTGCATTGGAAGCACAAACATGCAGTGTGTGGAATATGTCAGAATCACGGCTTCATTGTGTTTTTCATGGACAGAGGAAGGAAGCAACAAACACAGGCCACCTCACGTGCGCTTTGAACCTTCAGCTAACCGTCCACCAGCTCTTCGCAGATGTCGGTGAAGAGATCTCAGTCCTTCAGCATCTCATCTCCCTACACCCTTATAACCCCTGGTACTGGCAGAGACTTGCGAGGTGCTACTGGGCCCTCAGTCTGTCCCCCAGGGGCGACGGGTCCCGAGCGGATGGACACCACGGGGCAGAGAAGGCGGCAGAGATGAGCATAGGGGGGCGGTCGAACGGACAAGGGCCGGACGTCCGGCTAAAGGCTTGCATGTGTTTTGTCCGAACCAGGTGACTGAAACAGATAATCAGTAATAGGATTATTCTCATTATGTTCCTGATCTCTTCATGGTCAGTCATCTTATACCTTCCTGCATATTAGTCTCATATTCCATCCCTTTATGCTGCTATACTTACTGTTTGCACTATGCATATGAACCTACTCCCTGTCAGTGCTGTTTGTATGATACACCGCGGTCCTGGGACTGTTTTTTCCATGTTACTGCCTATTGTGCGTGGGTTGTATGACAGTAAAGCACACTTAACTCGATTGATTTGACATTCCCCCTGCATGTGTAACTGACCGATTTATATATCTTTTTCTACCTCCGTAGACTTCTGATCCATTTCTTGAGGATCCAACAGTCCTCATTTGTACTCCAGTGCAATGAAAGAGCCCTGGACGAGGTGGAGGAGGGCCTGCGATGCTTGGAGCCCGATGCCAAGACCCTCCAGCTGATATCAGAGGTGCGAAGTCGTTTTGGGGCTTTCAGTACCAACGTGTGTGTGCAGAAGAGGGTGGGAGGGCGGCTTGTGCCAACTTCAAGTAGTCGCCATCCAATAATGTGCTGAATCGATGGAACGGGAATGAAGTCATCGTTCTAACGATCTCTTTGGTGATGCAATCAACTATTCTTACAATAGGAATTTTAATGGAGCCCACTGCTAAATGTTTTTATTTTAAGAAACATCTCCAGCATCTCATTCCTGCCACCACAGCCATTTCCTGTGACCTAGGGAGACTCTGATATTGACTTACCCGCTTTCCGGTTCCTTTGCCTCCAGGTGATGGCCGAGGACCTTGTGCCAGAGAAGATGAAGGAGGACAACCAGGATGGCGAGAGCCTGGATGCTCTGTGCAACGTGGACTTTGACATACGGTGGTATGACAAGCTTAAAAGGCAACTCAGCTGAACAGAGCTGTACGGATGCGTGGTATCAGGACTCGGCCACAGGGAGGCACTGTTCTCCTCGACCAGCGGCCAGGCTGTGGTTCCAGGTGTCTCACAGTCTTGCAGTCAGTGGAGCATGGATGGACTGATATTTCTGAGGAATGCATTACTTTTACCTAGTGATGGCCAAATGAAGCATTGTGAACCATTTGCTGTATGTTTTCGTCCCACTAGATGGTGCTCTTGCTTTGCATTGGGGCATGAATTGAATCCTTTTTTTTAATAGAGTGTACCATCTAGTGGGGCCACAAAATACAGCAAATAATTTATGAAACTTCATTTGTCCATCACTACTTTTAGCTTAAAAAGCTTTTCAATCCAGTTATTGGTGAAATCTGTATTTTTGTATTAAATGTACTGTATATTGGAACATTCCACACAAGCGGGGCTCAGGCGAGGAAGGGCTTGCTGTTCCGCTCGAGTCCTTAACATGATCCAGGTCTCTGAATGGATTATAGTTTTAAGTGAGTTTTAATGTAAATTTACCATGCACTCAAAATGCTTAGTAGCGTGTATTAAATGAACAAGGAATTTAAGTACAATACAAAGAGGACTTCCGGTTTGCTTAAAAGAATTTGTTTAATGTTAGTGGAAGAGAGGGGATGTCAAACAACACTTCTGTTTTCTGCTCAGCAATATGCAAACATAGTATTAAAGTAACACCACCACTTCCTTCAAAATGGGTTTTTTTCACAACTGATTTTCTCAAATATGCTCATTTATGCTGTATTCAATATCAGTGGCGTTTACCTACAAAGAATTTATTCAGTGAATTATTTTCATTGATTTATCCATAGCCACTGTAGTAGGTGAATGTGACAGATAAGCAGGTTTTTCCCATTAAGACCCCAGATTCCTAGCAAGACCCGGCTAAACTTTGGGCACACACACATACACACACACACATACAGCCTCGGCTGCTTAAATGCCGAATGCTGTGTAAATATAGGCTTTCCTGAATACGGCATCATTAGCGGTTAGCTGTACACTGACCCGCACTGTGTGACTGGCCATGCGTAAAAAAAAAATGAAAATGGTTGAAATGGTGCCAGTTTTCACCAGTTACTGAGGACTGTTCTCATCGGGAGGGTGCGGCAATGTTGGTAGGATGATAAAATCCCAGGGCCAGCCTGTTAGGCCTGGTTATGGGCAGAACCGGGCCGTGCCGGATGGTGTGCCAGCTCAGGTGCCTCGTGGTGTAGTTGAACGGCCTTTGCATGATGGGTCGCCACGATATGGGGGCAGGGGGTGACACAAAAGGTGCACAAAAGCCTGGCTGAGCCCCCGGCTCCTGGGTGCGTTGGAAGGGCGTGGCCGTCGCCTGGATCGGTGGCAGAGGCCCGTGGGTCGGGTCCGGTTGTCCGGGAACGCCAGATATGGGCTCAGAGGAGGCATAGAGCTGGCGGAACTCCAGGTCAAAGGGCTCAACACTGCTGCCCTTGACAAGGACATTGACGCCCCTGTGGATCTTCCAGGACAGCCAGGTGAAGCTGTGGGACAGGACAGGGAGGAGGTACGGTCAGGTGCACAGTCACACATATGAGCCCGCTTGCGTTTGAAGGACAGCGTTTCTGTTCGACTTTGTAAAGGATAACGGGGAAATAACATGGGCCATTTCTGGACTTGATTTCTGTTCAGCTCCACATAGGCTGGGGGTCGTGTCCGGCACAGCAGGGTGGGAGGCCATGCCTGTGATTATCACTGGCATAAATGCCCTGGATATTACAGCGATTTCACCATTAGGCCTAAGAGCTTCTATACTCCAGTTGCTTTGGGGTTCTAATCTGATCCTGCTTTCTCAAAAACGCGTGTTGCTTTAGACCAGGGCTGCCCAACTCCAGTCCTGGGGGGCCAGAGCCCCACACATTTTTGTGTTTCCCCTCATTTAACACACCTGATTCAACTCCATGCAACTACTTGAGCTAATTACCACACAGCCCTTAAGCTGAATCATATATGGTGGAACAGGGGAAAGAACTAAGCTACACAAGGCTCCGCCCCCCCAGGACTGGAGTTGGACACCCCTGTTTTGGATTAAGGCATCTGCAAAGTAATAAAATGTAAATGTTAAAACAAGTTCCACCTCACCTGAAGGACCCTGCGAGAACCTGGGTGCGGTCGATGATGACAAACTTCTCCTTCACCAGGCCGCTGAACTTCCTGCCGGACTTGGCGCAGTACGTGCCCCCCCGCACGCTGCGGATCGACATCCGCTGCAGGGAAATAGCTGGCTGCCTCACCGAGACTCATAAGAACATGTTTCATTGTGAAAGTGTCACACCTTTTGTGTGTTAATCCTTATTAATGAGCTTTAATACTTATATAGGGCCTTCCCCATTATAATTGCCTTAAATTGTTTACCACCAAAAATCATTAACAATAGTTAACAACTGTAAAGAAAGGTAAAACAAGGCAATTGGGGGAAAAAGTCTTTACCAAATTTGGTTTTACGTTTGCGTCCTTTCAAAATAATTTTCTTTAAAGTGATTAGCGTAATGTGCGCTTTCACATATACGCGAGTGCCAGAGTCTTGCTGCGGTTCTGCTGTACTCACTTTCATTTGGGAAGCAGCGATCTGCAGCTTCTGCCACATCTCCACGAAGAGATGGACGTTCTCGCGATCCAGCAGCAGGTAGGTGAACACGCCGCGCTTTCCCGTGGCCTCCAAGATGTCGCAGAATATCTCCACGTCGCTGAAAGCGTCGACGACGACTGCCAGTACCTGCAGCCAAGCGGGTGTCAGTGTCCCTCACCCCAGCTCCCCCCCGCCCCAATGCCGCGAGGTGGAAGCATTCAGCCAGTCACTGTTAAACACGTACAGGTTTAGACGGGTATGTTGAAGCTGTCTCACCCGGATTTTAGAGAGGGACGGGGACTTACGGTGGTAGCCTTGTTGATGGACTCGCGCAGCAGGTCTCGTATGCTGCTCGTTCTGTTGGACCCAAGAAACACCTCCACCGTGGGCTGCTCCTGCAGCTGGAAGCTCCCCTGAGTGACGGGAAAGCGGCGATCAAAGTCGGACGGCTTGCTGTCCACGACGTTAGGCCAGTACATCTCAGAAGACCTCGAGGAAGCGTCTGTCCACTCCGGGTTCCATTCCTCATCCCCTCTGAGACTGTTGGCGTTCTTTAGGATGTAGTCCTTCTCCTCCCGGGACAGGAAGTCCACTTCTCCCTCTTGCGCCAGGACTTCGTGATAGGCGGCCAGGCCGTGGTCCAGTAGGGCGTCAGTAGCCAGGCGTGCGCTCTCGTTGTGACTCAGGTCTATCTCTGACACAAAGAACGTTCTGCACCGCATCTCCTGCGCCCGGCGCCTCACCTTGCCCACCCGCTGGCACCTTGAGAATCGGCCACTCTGCAGCGCCATGTCGGGGAGGCACGAGGGAACCGGCTGGTGCTCTGAGATGCTGTCAGGCAAGGTCTGAGAAAACAAAGCTCAGCTGCCAGCTGATCCACCCATCTCAGGGCGGGGCCACACGGTACGGGAGAAGATTGAAAGGTATGATCACAAGGCTGTCAGATCAAATTAGCAGTCGGCGGCTACATGAGAAGCCTTTAATAGCTTTTTTTCTTGTATGACACCTATGAAGGGTGGTGCATTAACTGAATCTCAGTTTAAGGTTCACATGTAATCGCTGTTATATAAAGCCCTGTTAGGTAACAAGATTTCTGAAAACAATTAAGACCAGTGAACGCTGAACGATTCAAGACTGAGGCAAAGTGTTTATTTGATTACTAGACAGAAAACTGCTACTATACAAATACATATATAAAAATAGTGCATACAACTTTTTCTGTACAATTCAATAAAAAATACAGGTGTGTTCATTGACATCACAGAAGTGTTAATGCAAGTTCATGGGAATTGCAGCTTCGGGCTATCCAGCACATAGACCCTTAAAATAGTCTTAGGTCTGAGTAAATGTCTTTGAAGACAGGTGGGTCATTAAAAGAATGGTTAATCAATGAATTACTGAGGGTCAAAAATCTATAAGTACACATGAGTGTGATCACATGATAATACCAGGACCTGTGGATAAAAGTGTATGTCACATGGCTGGTGCTTTAAAATGACTGGTGGTCTGTGAGCTCTGGGCTGCCTTCACAGGGTCAGGGCTCCTGGTGGTCTGTGAGCTCTGGGCTGCCTTCACAGCGACGGGGCTCCCGGTGGTCTGTGAGCTCTGGGCTGCCTTCACAGCGAAGGGGCTCCCGGTGGTCTGTGAACTCTGGGCCACCATACCAGGGACAGGGCTCCGGTTGGTCTGTGAGCTCTGGGTGGTCTGTGAGATCTGGGCTGCCTTCACAGGGTCAGGGCTCTGGGTGGTCTTCACAGGGATGGGGCTCCTGGTGGTCTGTGAGCTCTGGATCGCTTTCACAGGGACAGGGCTCCCATGGTCTGTGAGCTCTGGGCTGCCTTCACAGGGATGGGGTCCTCGTGTTTGCTCTGGCGCGGGCAGCCAGCTTTCGGCGCAGCTCTTGCACATCTCGCATCAGCCCCCGCTCCCTGCAATCCAGCTCGGCCCGGCACCTGTCGAGAGAGACTGGGCCAAATGGAGCCCGCGGCGCCAGGTCAGCTGTGCTACGATGTTACTAAACAGAAAGCGAGGCTTTAACATCATAGTTTGTAGGACCCTGGAGCGCTGACAGTCACAGGTTACCTTGGTCCAGCCCGTGTTGTGACCGGCAGCACAGAATAGCCCAGCCCTCTGGGGGCTAAAGCCTCTCTTAGCAACAGAGGTGTGATGCCCCATTAGGTGGGATTAAAGGTCATCTACCATATATATTTTGCTTAACATCTCATACTGGTAAGGCTTCTCCCAGCATTATATATAGTAATAATAATAAGTACTTTATTGGTCCCTGTCAGGAAATTCTCTTTACGCCTCCCCCAGTTTGCTCTCCCCAGGTGTAGGGAGAAGGGGCATACGGGCCTTGCAAGCGTGCAGAAGGCAGGGCAGGCTCGAACCGGCGACCTTCTGATCACAGGCAGAGGCTTTGCCCACTGATCCACACGCTGCCCCCACTTATACTCATACTTCAAATACATGGTTTTCCAATGCTTATATGTTGCCATATGCTCTAAACCGAGAGACGTGTTATTGCTGTCTGTGAGCACAGACCCACAGGGCGCACACTCACAGGGCACAGACCCACAGGGC
>JAABNX020000151.1:7494669-7516977 GCA_015163995.2 Mormyrus lacerda
ACTCACAGGGCACAGACCCACAGGGCGCACACTCACAGGGCACAGACCCACAGGGCGCACACTCACAGGGCACAGACCCACAGGGCGCACACTCACAGGGCACAGACTCGTGTGTGGAGGACCGGTCGCTCAGGCGGATGGCATCGGGTTCCAGGTGCTGGGGGGCTTCTTCGTGTCGTCTGGGTGAGCAGGGAGACCAGCATGCATCTGAAAGACACACACACACACACACACACACACACACACACGTCATCAGCATCTCCCAGCCCTGGGTGCTTAAACAGTCCCGCTGCCTCTCATGGTCTCGGCTCCAGACTCACCGAGCGACTGGCCCTGATCCCCACACCGTCGCTCCCTCTGGCTCTGCATTCCCAGCGTCCGTCTCCCAGCCTGGGCCTCACCCTCCTGCTGAGTCCTCCTCTCTACGTCCTCCCACTCCACAGAAAAACACAGCCCCCACAGTGTCAGGAAACAGGCACAATCGCCCCCCCCCCCCCTGCGCACACACCTCTGTGTTCATGTGGATTATCATTATTCTGATAAAAGCCTCAAACAGACCATTCAGGCGTCACAGGCCTGGAAGTGAACTGCACTGTGACATATAATCATTCTGCGAGGCTCTTATCCAAAGTGACAAATGCTTCTCCCTTTTTTCATGGCTGGATTCCCTCTCTCTAAAGCCTAGGTTCAGTATCTTGCTCATGACTACAGCAGCAGACTAAGAACTTGCACATTAATGCAAATAAATGCATCATGAGCATCACATGACAGATTAGTGAAGTTCCATCTTACGTGAGACACTAACCTGTTACTGCTGGTATAGGAATCATTTGAGTACAATGCGGGATGCGGGTCCTACTGACAGTGAGGGGGTTTGTGTTTCAAAGCTCTTTGCAGGACCCCCTACCCCCGTGACGTGACTTTTTTTCGTCCAACAGGGTGCTTCCAAACCTTAGGGCCCCCGTGCAAATGCCTGGTCTAGTGGTGGCCACCACCACTGCTAACAGGTCCTACCTGCTGTCGTAAAACCACACAAGGGGCTTGCTCACTTTCCAAAAGAACTCTTGCCCTACTGCACCCCCTACTGTCACCTTCCTGCTCTCCATCTTCTTCATGGGGCCAATCAGCTGCTCTTCTGAGGCGTCAGCCTCTGCACTCCTAGCGGCCAACCAGCACCGGTCCCTCCCCCGCTCTCCATTGACCTGCTCCAGGCGGCCCAGCACCTCTGCCCTCAGCCCTGCCCCCGCCCTCAGCCCTGCCCCCGCCCTCAGCCCTGCCCCCGCCTGCAGCCCTGCCCCCGCCTCGGCCAGGGACTTCCCTCCTCAACATTCTGCATACCTGATGATGGCGACTGCCACACCAATCACACCATCAAATGGGATTTAATTGGGATGTTACTCTTCAATTCATTAAACCCTATTTTGAAATTTGAGAATCGCTTCCAATCTCAAGTACTACAAACCACAAAATACCCCACTCCAACAGAACTGTATTTATTTACGATAGTTTCCATCACACAGTATCTCTCTTGTGATATACGGCCCCACATGTATTCCGCTTTGAACAAAAGCATTTGCTAAATTAACACACATGTAACATGGACGGTCCCCGAGCGACTGACTCAGCTCACCCTCCTGATGGCCAGGCCGCAGCTGGGGTCGCCCTCCAGCAGCTGCCGGTAGGCGGGCTCGTCCTCCTCCTCCTCCGCGTGGCGTTGCCGAGCAACCACCTCTGCCCTCACCTCCTGCGTCACTCTCTCCTGCTCTTTGGCCAATTGCTGCAAGCAAGACGTGTGTTGAATGTCCCATTTCCACACAAAGCAGGTAGCTCACTGGACTTGGACATCGAAGGATAAACGGAAGGCTGTTGGGTCAAGTCTCACGACAAAAGTGGATGGAAAAAAATAATATTACCAGATGTTTCATATGATATGTGAAAATTTCACATTTTCATATTTCAATTTTAGGCTCTTGCCCGAAACAAGCTTGCACGAGCGTCTTTAGTGAGCTACGTCAGCATCACCAGCGCTCCTACAAATCCAGGATTTTCAACATTCCTTTAACTGGGATCCACCAAATGAAACCAGGCTGAAGTGACGACCCCCCCTACGGACCCAGACAATTCCCTGCTGACACCCCCTTCCCACAACAGAGTGAAATTGACTTGCTGAATCATCTACGTCAGCAGATGGTGCCCTAGGCGGCGGCCTATGTCGCATATCAGGTTGACAGATGATGTTTATGAATGACGACAACTCCCCTTTCATTTTTCGATGGTTCCGATGCTGAGAAAATCATTTAGAACTTCTCTTGTTGAAAGAAACGGACACAATGAAGAGGGAAGCAGAGTAATGTGGTGGGTAACAGCAGCTCATGAGAGCACAGCGTGTTTCTGTGGACGCCACACATCGCCATACGACTCCGCAGGAGCCGACAGAGCCCCGGCTGACCTGCGCCAAGAGCCTCCTCTGGGCCTGTAGCTCCATCTGACGCACTTCGACATCCTGCACCGCAGCCGCGGTCTCCTGTGCCCTCACGGACGCCTGCTGGGACGGGGGAGGGGGACTGCGTCAGAGCCAGGGCCTGACCCGGCCCCATAACCACGCCCCCGCCGCGTATACCGGGGCGCACCTTCCTCTCGATCTCCTCGTCCAGCCTCCGCAGCTCCGCCCTCTTCTGCTCCTGCTGTTGGTGAAGGAAGCGCCTCCTGGCCGCGTCCAGCAGGTGGAGCTCCTTCGCCTTCAGCTCCCGCTTCATGGCGGCCAACCTAAGTGTGCGTCAAGGGACAGTTATTTAAAATGAAATTTAAAAAAAACCATGAGGCGAAGTGGACACAGACCTGCAGCGCTGCTCGGCCAGCCGCTCTTCCTCCCCGCGTAGCGTCCTCCTACGCCTCTCCTCCTCCTCCCGGAGCAGCTCCTGCTGCGCGTGCCACGCCTCGTCCTCCGCCCGCCTTCGTACTGCCTCCACCTTCAGTTCCTGCAGAGCCTGCCTGTGGATATCGTGTCCTCGCTTAGGCCAGGACTAACCCCCGCCCAGAACCACACCCACAGCCTGCTGCTAGAGGGAACGTGGAACTAGATGGGAGATTACCAAGGCTATAGTAATGCTAAAATGGATCAGCAAGGTTTGACATAAAACTAGCATAAAATATTTAAATGTACTGTTCAAAGAGGAATAGAACACAACAGGTTGATGTGATCCCTTCACTTGGCATGGGACTGAAACACACAGCCTCCTGTATTTGGGTATGGATCCCTAGCATGCTGAGCTACACCCAGCCCCATACCTTTCTCTCAGGTACTCCAGCTCTTGCTGACGTATCCGCTCGCGTTCCTGTGACCGATACTCCACGACAAAAGTGGGGTACTTGTTGAAGATGGGGTACTGGCCCTGGGTCAGGGGTTCGAAGTCAGCCAGCAGGTTTTGGGGATGGATCTCCTCAGGGGTGTTCTCCATCAGCTGGTAGGCCTTCCTGATCACGGCGCCCATGTCCAGGTTGTTCCGGTGATGGAAGAAATACTGCGGGGGGGGGGGGGTTCGCATGGTTTAGCAGAGTGCTTTTCTTAAAGGCCTCTCTTTAAACCAAACGCCTTTCCGAAACCCCAGGATGGGCTCCTCACACAAACCGGGTAAAAGCTCGTGAATTGCAAGTTCAAGTTCAGACTTTATTACTTAAATATACCATACAACATATATTATTTCATTTGTATCACCTGGCAATATCTGGCACTAATCAAATGTACAGGGTTTGTGTTGTGTGTTATTGTTGGGGGTGGGGCGGGGTGCAGAGGGGCATTCACCCCCAGGCCTATCATGGCAGGGGTCCCACTGCACACTACAAAACTTACTGAGTGCCCCTTTTGATAAGACAATCATGTGAAATTTGCATTATTTTACCAGCCCACCCTCCCCCAACGGCAAATTAAACTGAGCCCCCCCCCATCAGCTCAGCCTGCTGTGAGGGACCCCTTCTCCACCCCTGGGGGGGGATAGTCCTCCATCACGCCGGGTAAAGAACCGAAGCAGTGTCGTCATGGCGACATGCGGCGGGGGCAGACCTGGAAGTCCTCCCTGCGGGTGCAGAGCAGCAGCGGCGTGCGGCTGCACGTCACGTACGATGCCACGGCGAGCAGCAAGAAGGCAGGATGGTTGGAGAAAACGTTATCGAACAGCTTCAGCCACTCATCCCGCGTCAGCACCTCAGAGAAGAGGGTTTCCAAGAGAGGCCAGGCGTACAGCTGCAGGACAGACAGGGTGGCATGATCTCAGCCCTGGGATAATGCTGAAAGGTACGGCAGGCACATTTCCCAAGGTTTCTTGTTAATACACCATTTGGCCAGCAGGAGGCGTAGCACTTAAGGACCCAAAGTATAACTTACAGTAACAGTAGCGAACCCAAAATAAAATGGAAAACACATTCGGGTTGCATCAGAGGAGGAGTCGGCTCCCATCTGCACACCTGGGACGTGACACCACAGTGGACCAGATGCTGGAGCAGCTCCTCGTCGTGATGAGCCAGAACATTCTCCACCATGCTGAGGACGTTCAGGGGAGGGTTGGGGAAGTACTCAAACCAGTGCTGGCACCAGTTCACTGCGAAAGGCAGAAGGCAGCACTGAGCAGAGTAACGGAACGCGGCGCCGATTATCCGGCTGACTCTCGGGGCACCGGGACGCACCTATGACGGTGCCGATCACCTCGAAGCAGACGAGGGGGTTGTTCTGGAACAGTTTGACAAAGGGAAAAGCCAGCAGGGGGAGGTATTCGGTCTCTCCGAAGATGGCCGACCAGTGGGCGAGGGCAGAGAGGACCCTGTGTGACAGCAAACCACGACCAGTTAGCGGTATGGGACACCGGGATGTATCAAACTGCAAAGAGTGGAGGATTTTCCAGAACTAAAGCCTGACCAATCGTCACTCACAAATCCTGGCACTATATGCATCCGCGCTAACAACAGTACAACCCTGCTTTAATTTAATTTCCGGCATCTGAATCTGCAGGGCATCCCGGGCATCTGTACCCGCGGTGTACCCATGCGGCTGCCCGGAATCGGTCATTTCGCGGCATGCGGGCGGCGCGCAGGGCACCTCTGAAGGCCACGCTGCAGCCTGGCGCTCTTCACCGGGTAGCGCTCCTGCAGGGTCACGAAAGCCGAATGCTGCCCCTTGTCCGTCAGGCTGCTGAAGGCCGAGCAGTTCTCTGGAAGACGCAGGAGGGAGCACCAGATGAACATCCTGTCGGAAAGGATGGAAGGCAGACTAGCACTACAGGGTCCTCCTGACACGTGTCACACATGCTGCCAACCCGGGATTCCCCTACCTGTATCTGGCAGGGTATTCCCCAAATGTCTTCAGCAAAGCCCGGAGTTTCTTCTTATTCAGTGGGTCTGGCGTTTCATTCTGCAAGGCCAAACTCAGTCACTGGAATACTAACAAAGTGGCTGTCATAGGTACCTTAGCTAATCTGCAAGACGGTGCTTCCCAAACCAGTCGTTGGGGCACCCTTGACAGGTAGAACACCTGACCCGAGGAATTAGGAACTCAAAATGTCTAACAGGTGTGCTGGGAACTGGGATAAAACATAAATGTGGACCTGTTCAGTGTGCCCGAGGCCTGGAAGAATGTTCTTTCAAAATATGAATAAAATGAAAGTTATTTCACATACACGGAGCAAAAAAGAAAAACTATGGAGAAACTCGTATGTAGTATGATATAAATGATCAAAATTCATTTACATTTCATTTATTTAGCAGGCACCATGATCCAAAATGACAAACATTCTTGAGAAAGCGGTCAGATGGTATCTGGAGCCTTCTGGTCACAGAAGGAGCCAAACCGGCCCCATTCATCAACTGCTACATGAATAAATCAAGGATCCAAACGTGCAGGACAAACCAACCGCTACTCACCTCTTTGTCCTCTGGTAGGGAGGTGACTGGAGGCTTTGAGGTCCGAGTCTGGACCTTACGTCCGGATGTTCTGGTGGGGCGCCAGACGGACCCGCTTGGGACCCGCGCCGTCATGCTGGAGCCGTGTGCCTGGCCTGGGGTGGTCACCACTTTCACCAGGGGGGCCGGGGGCTGGAAGGAAACAACAAGGGACCTTATGAAATGACAAAATAAATCAACCTTCTTCCTTGTCATTCTCAGGGATCAAGGTCGATATCAAGGTCTCTAAAATTCACTGGGCCAACATTGCTACTGGTCTGGGTATAAGGAACTACGCAGAAATATCACACTCGTCCCAACAACATGAAGTTACACTGGAACAGGGTAAACACCAAACATATGTGGATACCTTGTTTACATGGCTAAATCCATTTAAATTAACTTCATACTTCATGTGAACCTGGAGTGTTTGTGGACTGAAGTGTAGATTTAAAAAACAGAAATATAGAATTTGATCTGAGAAGATCCTCTTACTCTGACAGCACAGTCAAACATCTGAAATCTGACTCTGACAGCCAAGCTCTCTCGTTCCACACGCTCACCCCCACGGTGGAGACGTGTTCATACCACATTGATGTCCCGCGTCAGGGCCTGGACGCTGTAGATGTTTAGCGCCCCGCTCTCCATGACGGTGACAAGGTGGCGGCCACTGGGGCTGACGGCTGCAGAGGCGATGCCATCGTCATGGCTAAACACTTCAAAGAGGAGCTTGCAGCTATGGATGTGGATGAACCGCATGATGCCATCTTGGCTCAAGACTCCCAGCACCTGAGAAGAAACTTTTAGAATTAGGTTCAACTGAACCTAAATGAAATTCACACTGAGTGAGAAGATCTTGACTAGATTGAAGTTGCATAAAAAAGCTACACCATTTGCAAGGGGGTAAGTTCGATTCCAACATTGCTAGAATCCAAATCAACTGTAACCCTCCACCCCCCCATACACACATGGTACTCCCGCAATATTGGTAAGGACATGTCCCCATCATCCATACCCAAATCTACGCTGCAGATATTTGTCTGGTTGTATGCTGCTAGTAAGTTACTATTAACAAATTAGCATTATCAAACATACTTGGCTGGAACCACCGTCGAAGCTGTCAGGCAGGAACTCCAGCTGCCGCACGGTCCTGACCTGGGAGGGCATCTGAACGGCCCTGAGGAGCTGCTGGCTTTCCAGACACCACAGGTGGAGGAGGCTGGAGCGGCCACCAGCTGCTAGGATCCGCCCATCCCTGCGTGTGCACAGAGCCTCTTAGACCTTGGACTGCTCTTTAGCTCGGTACACATCTGCCATACTGCTCCACAACCAATGATGGTGCGGATAACGGTAAAAGACAGATTACTAGCTTTTCAACCATTTAACCATTGTCTACAGCAGGGCTATTCAAATCACGCTCCTCAAGGGATGAGCACTGCTGTTTTTCCAGCTTTCCTTTACCTGAGAGCCAGTTGAGAAGCCTCTGGCCAATCAGAACCAGAAATTATTAAACTAACTACCTGGGAGATTGGACTACCAAGGGTTGGATTTGGAGTAGAGGGCCAGATTTGAATCGGGGGGGGGGGGTCTACAGCATGGCTATCGCATGGCTTGCGGTTTTATCTTCTTGTTCAGGTGGATGGATTATTGTTAACTTTGCAGATGGATTAAAGGACGATCATAACTCCCCCGAAACCAGTACTGACCGTGTGACTGCAAATGCTCCATAGCCCTTCTTGGGTCCCTCCCCCGGTGTGGGCAGCTGGTATTTACAGTAGAGCGTGTCACTCTCCCAGGCGAAGATGGTGTCATCGCTAAAGCAGCTAAGGATGGTGTTACCACGAGGCAGGAAGAAAACCTGGAAATACACACACAGACAAATGGCACACGACCCAACGGTGTTGGGTTGAAGCCCAATCTTATCTGCATCATCAGACCATTACGATGACACTCGGTGTAAGTACATGCAAACACTGTCGTTAGGTCACGAGTCACCCAGCGATCTCTGACAGGGACTGGGGACCATTAAGTGGGATCAGACGCTTTTGAGATACCTTCCAGGTAGCAATTTGTTACTCTGCTAACGATGAATCAACCACCAGCAAGACTCGTAGCACAAACCTGTGTCACCCTGTCATGGGACTGCAAGTAAACAAATCATATCTCAAGCCCAAAAAATATTCTGCTGAGAAAACCGAAATTATGCTGACATTCAGCTGCTTCGCTTTCCAAGTGATTTTTGCTCAGTTATAGGGTCAGATATTTCCCAGGAATGGTCCTGATGAGGCATCATGTTCGAGGTTAAATATGCTCAGATTCTGGGCCCATCGAGGGCTCCCCTTAGCGTCACCCCCGCCAATGACCTTCCGAATGCCCACGGCCTGGCGCACGTTCAGCTTCCGCTTCCTCTGGAAGGTGTCCAGGTCCCAGAGCTGAGCAGCGTCGACTGAGGTGGTGATAGCATAGCGGCCGGAGTCGTGCACTGACATGGAGGACACTGCGCCGTCGTGACCCCTCATCCAGCTCACCAGCTGCCTCGTGTCTGATACACACACACACACACACGTTTGTCTCCATTCATTTTTATAGGAAAACCCCTAATCTCAGCTATGACAACCTTAACCCCTACCCAGGCCTAACCATACCATCCAAACAAGTATCCAAACAAGCCAATAGAATTCATCCATCCCTATATGGACTCAGAGCCTGTTACAGACTCATGCTGGTCTTTAGCTTGGTACAGTACTGCTCCCCAACCATGCGATGATTTTTGCCATTTTTACTTTTTCGATTGCAGTTGCAGGTTTTTATTAAATTGAGTGTCCCCTTGTGGGGACTGAAAAGCTGGTCCCTACAATTTCCAAATAACAGGTCTTTATCACATTGTGGGGGCATGTGTTCCCCACAATGTAATACATACAGTGCCAAACACAATTATTGGCACCCCCTGTTAAGATTTGTAAAAAGGGTAAGAAAATATCCACCTTTTGGTGAAGTCTTCATGTCACACTGGAAAAAATTAGAAAAATCCAACGTGTCATTGAAATAAATTTAATCGGGGAAACAAATCCTTCTTCAAGAAACAATTATTTTCAGCAAAAACACAAGTGCCACAATTGTTGGCACCCCAGCATTTAATACTTTGTACAACCTCCCTTTGCCAGTATAACAGCACTGAGTCTTCTTCTATAACATTTTATAAGGTAGGAGAATACCAATCAGGGCATCCGAGTCCATTCCTCTTTACAGAATCTGCCCAGACCATCCAGGCTCTTAGGTCCTCTCCTGTGCATTCTCCTCTTCTGCTCAGCCTACAGGCTTTCAATGGGGTTCAGGTCAGGGGACTGAGATGGCCATGGCAGAAGCTTGATTCTGTAGTGAACTAACCATTTTTATGTTAATTTGAACATGTACTTGGGATTACTGTCCTGCTGGAAGATCCAGTGACAGCCCAGTTTTAGTTTCCTGGCAGAAGCGGCCAAATTTTCATTTAAAATGTCCTGGTATCTCATGGAGCCCAAAATGCCAGGTACGCTAACATGGTTTCCGGGGCCCTTGGAGGAAAAACAGGCTAACATCATAGAACCTCCACCATATTTTAATTGGAATAAGGTTCTTTTCATTATAACTATCCTTCTTTTTACACCAAACCCACTATGAATGTTTATTACCAAAAGCTCTATTTTTGTTTCAGTAGACCATAGAACATGGTTCCAGTCAAAGATGCAGTAGCATTTCACAAACACCGGGCACTTATGTTTGTGGTTAACTGACAGACAATCTGTTAGCATAAAGGTGGCGTCTGATGGTTTTTCTGAGATGTGGTAACCCCAAGATTTTACTTTGTCTTGTAATTCACCAACAGTCATCCTCGGGGATTATTTGCCTCTCCACTGTACATTGGCGCAAAATAAACTTGGGTCCTCTTCCAGGCAGGTTTGTAACAGTTCCATCTGATGTCCACCTTTTTTTATTATCATTATTCATGTTGTAGCTATTCTTTATACTAACTTCCTGACTTATGAAGGTCAACACACTTCTCCCTCGTTTGCTTTATGTTCTCTTATCTTTCCCATGTTGATGGATGACTAAGGGATTTCTGCTTCCTCCTCACCTTATGATTTGTACCCCAGTTAATCAGGAGGTCATGGATTGCAGCTTGAACGGTCCTACACACTCCAATCACAGATGTACAATTTACTTGGGAAACATGCTTGTTACATGGTGTTCACTATACTTTCCATGTCAATAAGTGTGGCACATGTGTTTCTGTTAAAAAAAAAAAATCTTGATGGCGGATTTCTTTTTCTTTGATTAAATATATTTCAATGAAAGGTTGGATTTTTGTCTTTTTTTTCAGTGTGAGATTAAGCTGCTTCAGCAAAAGGTGGATTTTTTTCTAACTGAAGGGGTGGCAATAATTGTGATGGGTGCTGTGCATGACCACCCCCCCATGCGCAGACACGCGTACACATGCCCAGACAAAACCCAATCAATGCACTTTACCACTAAACAAACTATTTATATCCTGAAATAGAGAAGAGTGAAAGGGACAGAATTTTTGGGCCTGACGCGTTTACGACTGACCAGTAAGTACTTTTATCAGCTAACCAACCAATCAATCAGTACCTTTATCAACTGATAAATAACCAATTCCATTTTCAATCAATCAATACCTTTATCAAAGCACTTGATGGAGTAGTCAGCCAGGGCAACCAAATACTCTGTCGTCCTTCGTAAATTAAATGCCATGGCTGTGCATGCTTGTCCTGTTTTTTGAATGAGTTTAAACCTATTGGGAATAGAAGATCATAACATTAAAGGTCGAACGGCTAAAAGCAATATAAAAACACAGACTGCAGGGTTGCCGGCTTTGGTCAGCTGGTTGGCTTGAGATTTTGAATCTGAAACAAGCCATTTACACATATGCAAGAGTTTTATTAACTTGTAAACAATCTATGGGGATTGCAAACTGCCCAGATGCTTCTGATCTAGTTATTTTAGGTTTATAACGGAAGTTTGTATGTCCATGGTGAGAGCAATTTACCTGTTTCTCCCAATATCGAAAACATAGATGTTTCCGTGGTGATCACCAGCCAGAAAGGCCTCTCCCGTAGCACTGAACGCCACCTGCAGGAACCGCACTGTTCTCGAATGGTAAGCGGTAGCACTCTGGATTATGGTCACCATCGCTCTGTCACCAACGAGGCACATGTGGAGATGGACACATGGGACACGCTGAATATGACATTTACACGCGGACGAGGTAGATGTACGTCTAGTGGACAACTATCCCTGCAAGTCTAAAGGTGATACTGTAACAAACTACTGGATCTTCATCAAACTACTGGATCTTCATCAAACTACTGGATCTTCATTAAGTAAATCCCTGGTTAAAATTAAAGTTACAAGTTTGCAAAACCTAACTGTGCGGCTAGTTGCATTCTCTAATAAGTTATCTAAGTAAACCTAACTTGTGGTGCTGAGTGTTTCTACACGCGTAAGAGTACATTAAAACTGTAGGACAATAAACAAAACGTCACATACACAGATAAATGTTAAAGACTTCAGAGCAAGAGCAACGAAGCGGAAGACACACACAAACGAATCATCTCGATCAGACCAGAATCAATATCACAATAACCACCCAAAGGTCTGTAGTTATGACTAATTTACTGTTATACTGAGTGTGTTTGAGTACTCGTTATTGCGATCCTGTTCATATTTCCGAGCACTATTAGTTCCATAATATTGCCGTAAACAGGGCGCCGTATGGTCTTATTTAACGCAACTTTTACCCACCCGTTATTACTTGGCGAAGGTGAAGGTTTTCGATGCCAGATTTTCCCGTCCTCCTTATTTCCTATATCCGTTGTCTGCATTTTGCAGTAAATATAATCTGTCAGTCTGCCAAACGCGAGGTGAGACAGAGATCTTGCGAGTGATTACCGGCGGAGAGCCACTTTTTATAAACAGATCAGACTGGCGGAGTAAAGAGCTGCAGACTGAGGCGCTCAGCGCAGCGGGAAATTTAAACAGCGGCGAATAGACGACTCGCCGTTTTTTCTATACCTCTCACAGTTCTAACTGAGGATGTTAGCAAATATGCACAACATGGGTTTTTAAACTACATCTCAAACAAAGGCCATATAACTTTAATTAAAAAAAAAATCCACGAGGACGCGAATATCGGGATGATTTACGTTAAACCAGGAAGTGGCGAAGACATATAAACAGAGCGGGGTATTGTGGGTATCGTAGTGTGGCCGGACTTCCGTCAACGAAAGTGAGTGAGCTTACCCATCTAATCACCTTAACTGCTTACGCATGTGTTCCTTCGTGTTATTAAACTTTTTTTTAGTGTTTTAGGGAACTTTTGGAATAAATGGAAATGCTAAGTACGATAACACTATAGCCACTTGCATTTTTTTTCTCTGTATCGAAAGGATATAATCGTTTCATTACGGCCCTAGGATTGTGTACTAAGTTTTAATTGAATATACCAAATTTACCTCTTTGTAATATTGCTAATTATTCATTTGCTTTAAAACGAGTAAACCGCTATAAAGAAATGACTGTTGTTCAGCAGACTATATACAAAATGGTCATATTTATGCAGAACAGATTGAATCATCTTTCAAAACATAAACCAATGTGTTCGGTCCTTCAGGCACATTTTTAAATGTTTCTGCTTTAGACTTTGCTTACTGACTAATAGCATTCCGCGGTAAGTGGGCCCCCTCACACCCCAGGGTTGGGGCGTGTTCTCCATGGGTCCTTAGTTTGACATCTCAACATTTTCTGTAATGTATGACATTAAGTATGTGTCTTGTGATGGATTGGGATCTTGTCCAGGGACTCTGGTCGTGCCCCATTGTGATTTGGTAATAGTTGCTGGTGTGATCCTGTTCTGTTCAGCTAGCTAATAGAAAAGCAGATCTACACAAGTTTCCTGTTTCTTGCTCTGCTAACTCCACATCATCTAATCACATCTTCTCCCCACTGTTCCTGGTGAGGATCACGGCGGCATGGATGTTAAGACATAGATAGAAGAAAGACAATGAACCACATGATTGGTGTTGAAGCATCGTGCAAATTCAGCACGGAAGTTTGGCGTAGAAGCAGAATGTGCAATAAAGGGGAAAGAGTCTTCAGCTCCCTTCCACTCTGCATCAACGCTGGACCATGATGGATTTTGCTGACTGGGGGGTGGGTTTCCCATCAATACATTTTGCTGGCCTACAAACCCATTAGCCCAGATGGACAAAGCCTGCTATGCCAGATGGTCAGTCCAAGCCTGCTCAACAGGGAAGAGTTACCTGTGTCGCTCCAGCTACATCCATTACTTTAAATACTTTTGGACAGATTTCACCCCCACAGCCTTTTTGTTATATCATCAGCAAATTAAAGACTAAATGAAAATGTCAGGAAGAAACAAATCTGAAACTGATCCAATCAGAAGTAACATCTTTAGTTAGTGTTGATTGTAATTGCTCATGATTGGATAGTGTTTAGTTAATTGGCTTCAAGCATGTAGAAAAATACAGTTCTGGCTATGTCTGTCTGTAAACTCTTGTGCTATTGTGTCTCTGCCAGACTTGGGGGTATTTTATCTTCGGTCCTCCTTTCCAGCTTGGTGAATTTTATTGGCAAGATTTAAAAATAATAAGTGCTTTTGAAAATATAATAAACACCGTTCATACATGTAATCTCTGAATGGTATGAAAAATTAGATGCCCCCCCTAAGTCTGTCTGAGCCACAGTTGGCTTTAGGTTGGAAAAAATATTCCAACATAATGTAATAAATTTCACATTTATTATGAAAGAAAACAAACCATGTGGAGTGGAAGTAGCAGGGGAAAACAGCATGTTTAAAATAAAAATAGCATTACAGAGATTTCCTTCAGAAATCTAGTGTGGGTAGAGGAAGACCAATTTGTATGTCTGTGTGTGTACCTAGACTATGGCTAAACCTGCTAGTTTCATTAATTGCTTGTACTGAAGATGTAGCAGACTGTCCTGTAATTCTTGTTGACTAAAACATGACTAAAACCAAGTTGCGTTTCTGTCATAAGACTAAAACTAAATCAAAATATACTGTCAAAATTAACACTGTTATGGAGGTCTCTGACTACTGTAACAGCTTAATTTGCAGCAATGTCTGATCTCCCAGAAGTTTCCAAAACTGCCTGCTGGTGGTATCAGATAGATTAAGTAGTGTCCTTTCCACTGCTGGACAATAATCCCAGAGATGATCAGCTAAGGCCAGCTGGGTTATGTGAAAGGTCCCTGGTGAGCGCCACCCATAGGTCAGTCTCCAGTACTGCTGCCAGTGAAACAGGGCAAACTGCTATATATTAATAACCATGTTATGAATCAGAATATCTGCTTTTTCCTTCATAACCTCAACTCAGTACTGCACATCCAACTGAAGACTACAAAAGCCAAATAGAACTGTAAGCTTTTAACATGTATTTGTGCAACCTGCCACAAGGTGGAGCTACTAAAACTATCTCTACTAGCGCTTTTTGCAGCAGTTGAATTTTCACGCCTTACTATTTTCAGCATAATGTTTACCTTATAGTCACATGGCGTATGATACACTACGTCTGCCAGTCACAGGTGAATTAATGATGACAGGAAATCCAAGAAACCATATAAGGGCTATAAACAGAATGCACATTAATAGCCAGTGCTAATTGATAAAATGCCGAAGGCCTGAAGATTTGGAATGTCTTTGTTTCATGTAGACTTCATTTTATAGATTTTAAAAAATATTTGTGCGGAAAATGTGCTTAAATATTGTCACAATTATTGTAATTAGAGGAGTGGTCTGCATTTTATTGTATTTATAATTTTGAACATAATTGTTTAAGTAAAATAAACCCAAAGCAGCCAGATGGAGGCCAGACATCCATCCATTTTAGGTGTGATGCTGGCGATATCCTAAAAGCTTATAGACGGGAATCTCCAGTCACAAAAAACAGCAGATCGGACATTTCCTAACCAAAAAATGAGTTGAACAGTTAAGTTGTAAGACAGACTCGCTTAACTCTGCTCTTTCTGACGTTGTTTGATTGGGGAGGGATCCTGTGCAGTTTTACCCCCCCCCAAACACAAATCTGAGTGCATTTAACATGTGATGGCGAGCTGTTTCTGGCTGGGAGCCAAATGGGGCGGCCAGCTTCCTGTCTGGCGGGGGCCTGTGGTAGCCGCTCTTTGTCGTACTCGCACACCAGGAGATCTCCGTGGGCTTCGCTTCCTGATGGCATGATGTCTAATGACCATGATCTCGTCAGCGTTGTTTTTCTGATGGTCGGCGCGCAGCTGCCTCGTGCCAGACACATTGTCTTTTAATTAGGGTGGTTAGCAGAAACCCGACAGGCCGTTTCCATGGTCTCTACCCACCTCTTTTTGTGTGGTGATGGTGCTGGGGGGGTGCTGCAGAGCGGCCCCCTTGCCGAAGGAACAAATAAAATGCGGTACTTCAGCCTTTACTGCCACAGCCCTCTGAGGCCACCTGCTGTGTTCTTGTATCACAGGCCCAGAGCGCAGAGCCTTCTGTCACATGATCTGTATCATCCAATCACAGACTAACTGAGCTGTGATGTCAGCACATGTGACAGCTCCTATAGATACCAACACGTAAACAAAATCAGAAATAGTAGATGAGTATAACCTTTTTAAAGCCCCCTGTGATCCTTTCCCATCTCTCCCATTTTTTGTCCCCTTGACGTTTAATATGAACATAACTGACTGCTTTCTAAAACTGCAGATTAGCTTTAGTTCAAAGATGGGGAAAAAAAATTGAACAATTTGGAATAAGTGGAATGTGTATGTGAATGGTGTGTGTGCTCTGCAGTAGGTATTCTGCACCTTGTGTCCATGGCTTCCAGGATAGGCTCTAGACCCCCTGCGACCCTGTATGAAAAGCAGGTATAGAAAATGGATGGATGGATGGATGGAATGAAGTATTTTCACATCCGTTTGTTCTCCTGTTTCTGGATTGTGCTTCATGCGGCCTACAGGTGACCACAGGTACGTGCCGTTCAGCAGGATGTAAAGTGACAGTTTTTAGGTACACAAGGCGCTAGGGGGATGTTGAGAGCTGGAAAGACCCCCCCCCCCCATTTATCCTGCTGCCTTCTAGGAAATACTGAAGACAGTGCTGATCCATTTATCCATCTGGAGTGAGGCTGAGCCCATCCTGTCACACTCGTAGTGATAGACCCGTGCCTATTTGCTGTCGCCGGGCGACACTCGGTTTGACCGCCTCCATATTAGGTTGTAACGCGATGACCCGTATCTCCCGACGAGCATCAGCGCGTCTGTCAAAACGGCACGGCGCTCGCCTGCTGAGTGCCGGCCGGGAAGGAGGCACGGGTTTTCCGATCCGTGGAGAGCGTGTCCACTTCACGCTGGTTCGCCGCTACGTCCAGCTGACACTCTCATCCAAAGCTGTGTGAAGAGGTGGCCAATTTATGCCGCATAACTGGAGCTTTGAGTGTTTTACATTAGAGACTAGAGATCGGAGTCAGTGAAAAAGTGACGCCGTGAACCGTCATCTGGTTTGCCTGTGAGTACCTTTTATCATCTGAGGCTACTGCTCTTTTCTAAGAACCAGTTACATTCCTCATTTGCCACCTTAGACAGCAGACACCATAATGCCCAGGCAGTCAAACCACATCTGTTGCTTCTGGTGGCAGGGCACAACCGTGCTCTCACTCTGGAATTCAGTTTTGACAGAGTGTGGATTCCCTGCCGGACTGTAAGACACCCTGGAGGGGGTGTAATCTCCAATCGTTTTCGGTTTTTCATGTTTTTGAGGATGCATATCCCACGATGGTCCGCCCACCCCATGTGAGGTGGCCCTCATGCGGCGGGTGTTGCGGAGCCTCGTATCGCCGGAGTGACACAGCAGCTTCTTGTTCTCCATTTTGCCCGTGTCTGTCCTGCCATATTGAGCCGCCCCCCCCCCGCCGCCCTTCCATCAGAAGCTTCTAATCTATACATGACCTCAGGTCCTCAGAGACGTGTGAATCACAGTGCAGTGCAGCTGTGTCACACGGCTGTCGAATGTGGCCAAACTGAGCCAGATAAAAGGTCCCATTAAATAATCACCACTTCCTCGACATGGTGTGGTCTGCCTGAACAGCAGGATGCTGTATGTAGGTCACCCGAACCACTGCCAGAGCACGCACTCTTGTTTTGGGTGTAAATATTTTAATTGCAACACTCCTGTTTGAATGTGACCTGCGCAGGAACCATCGCTGAAATGTTTGATATTTCCCAACATCCCCCCCCCACCCCCACCCCCACCAATGTGTTTCAGGGAAACGACCAACGATAAAAGGCATCATACACAAGTTCAAAAGCTAGGCTTGTAAACATCAGAGGGTTCCTCTACTCTGATAGATGGCAGCACATGTCTTTATATAGGATGTTTGTTTAAGACCAGTCAAACCACACTTTTGTATGGGGCCCCCTGTTGGCTGCAAACTGTGATCACACTAAATTGTAAATGAAAGCATTCCTTAGTTAGGAGATGCGAAAGGAGTTGTTCTGCTAACCGGCAAGCTAACCACAATTTTCTGCCTGCACTTGCCATTTATTTATTTCGAGAAACATCTGAGGGGTGTGAATTTTGGAGTGATGCCTGCTCTTCCGTGCAGGTAACCAGACCGAAGGCACTACACTGGCCCCCTCCATTGCTCAGTTTTACGTCTGCTATGACCCACCTCCCGGTTTGGCCAATGCACCCGTTAAAAGCGTCTGCGGCTAATTCGGCGAGATAACGAGTGCAGGTTCCCAGTCTCTTCCTTCGGGGGCCAGCTGGCCGTCATTAATAATATAGCGCGGCCCTTCCAGAGAGCCCTTCATTCTGGCCATTTGTAACATCTCCTGTGTCACCCTCGTCTCCACACAGACTTCCCCCAAACAAAACAACATGAACAGGGCAGTTTATATGGCTGTGTCTTGCCTTTACGACCTTGCTTCAAAACACAGGCTTTGGTTGAGGGTTAAGTCTGGGTTAAATGTAGCTCGAAGCAGAAGTGACAATCGTAGACACAATCTGTTACTGGTGGCCGGCTGACTTTGCTTTTTGTTTCTGACTGTCTGTCTCTCAGAGTGGGGCCAGCGGAATTAAGAGCTAATTGTGTCTCTCTCGTCTAGAACAAAATTCAAGGTCTGGTGCTATAAGAATAAAGAACCAGTCCATATTACCGATCCGGGCCCCTATTGTATACATACGTCCAAGACTTTAGAAACTTTTGATATCCTCTCATGTTATTTAGCTCCACAGTTATCCGTTTACATGTCTTGGGTTTCTTTGCAGGGGCCTTCTGTGGTACCTTAACGTTTTTAACATGCAGCACCAGTGAAACCCACAATAAATTCAATAAAAACTCCCCCCAGCCAGACTGGGCCCATGGTGGACCATCTGTAGTCCTGTTGTAAATGGGAGGAGGGGGGGTGGGCACAAATTGTATCAACCCAAGATAATTGCACAAAAAAATAATTCCATTTAATCAGTTCAGCATCTGCTTTTTTCCTCTCTGTAATTCAGGGATTGGAAATGGAACAAATTAGCAATTAAACCCATAGTAGCTGCAGCTACTGTGAGCTGTCAGTTACTGAGTTTATTGGTTCCCATTGGGTTACACAGTCAGTGACTGACAGGCCACTTCAAACCACCATGGGTTCCGGAACCTCATTTCTCTCCTTTCTAATTTAAACCCCCACCAGCATCTTTTTTTTTGGTTTCTGTTATGTTACTTTACAGCCTTACTCTTACTCTACGGTGTGTTACATTGTAATGTTGAAAACTGCAAAGGCCTTTTCAGTGCTCTTTTACTTGAACCCCAGACACGTTTAAGTTCCTGTTATAGAAGGATCTAAAGCTGTGTGTTCCGCTCCATACCGTCTCAACCTTAAGATCTGACGCCGCAAAGCACGTCTGCAGTCTGGCGACACGCAGATCCTACCGGCTAATCCCAGGCAGGAAGCATTCACCGTTTGCGGTCTGACACGCTGGGACGGGGGCAGGAGAGGAAGTCACGTGACGTTTGGAGTTCTGTGACCTTCGGGACCCCCCCCGCCTCGCCCCGTCCCGGACTTCTCTCCGTTCAGAGGGACTCAGTGCGGAATGTGCTGGAGACTTTCCGCAAAGTGTCGCCGCAGCACATCTGGCACGGAGACGCAGGTCAGGCTCACGGGGCAGCGCCGGGGGACACGGGCACCGGCGTGCGGCCGCCTGGCAACTGCGGCAGGGCCTCGCCGCCATTGGACGGTCCCATAACCAGTGCCGGTGAGGTCACACCAAGGTGGAATTTTTTAAATCTCTTCCACTTAGCTATTTTTAAATTACAAGAGTAATTTTCTAAAATTGGACATATACCTCCCCCCCCCCACCTCGCTGTACTTTTTAAATAATGTGAAGCATACTGTAAATGAAAAATACACATTTCTCTCTGTAAATTTCCGAAGGTTTTACGCTAAGACAAACTCTCAAACGCCAAGATAGAGTCCCTTTTTTAACCTTCTGACCCCTATGAGTTTTATGATTGTATATTTTAAATTATTACTAATTTAAGGACTGCAATTATTTTCAAGTCATATGGCAGCAGATGATACGGCAAGTTATTTTTGTGTATATAATTCCAGCAAAAATAAACTGAACACATGAGGTTATGAATAGCATATTTATTCACGAGACCTCGAGAGCACATTGGACCTCTTTGGATCACTGGCTGCTTCAGTATGATGTGGGAGGCTTTCTCCTCTGGGTCGGAACCATTTTTACTCTCATCTGTATGGTCCGGCATTTCAGATCTTAAAGATTTGCTTCTTACTGGAACCACCTTCACTGGAACCACCTTCAGATTCCTTGTTTCGATCATATTGTCCAGCATTTCCCGTGATTTCTGTCTTATTACTGTGATTGTAAATGCACTCATTTGAATTAATCCCTGACCTAACATCATTTCCTAATTAGACTTTCCTGTATTTGAGTGGATCGGTTTTCCTTTCATAAGCATTCGGTTTTGTACAGAACACGCTAAGCCCTTCTCTCCTATCACTGCAGCTGCTTTTGTTCAAAGACACTGATAGTGCTTTTCCTCCCATACAGCTGAGGAAGCCGGGTAAAGGACGTCGTGGCTGCAGGAGACTTGGACCTTCAACGTTCATATTCGGGGTACCTCACTACCAGCTAGCCCTCAGGCCAGATATACGTACATATCCATCTGGACAGGTGATATTTAGGCTGGTTGATAAAACCCTTGTTAGCACTTACTGGTGTTTTCCTCATCTCCTGTGTCAGTTAGTGTTGTGCTAGCTTCTGCGATTAGCACCAAGGTACACACCGTGCTACCATGACTATTTAACGCAGAATGCCTCCCTGTCACATCTACTTTGGGTGAAAGTCCTGGCTCAGTAGGGTAGCCCCAGCTGCCAGTGGCTGGAAAGGCGACCTTTATATGAGTGCACGTGTCATAAAAAAGACAGTAAGATGGAGGGTGAAAAAACACAATCCAATGCATTAGCAGAGATGGGCAAGTACAGCTTCATTCATTTATTCTGAAGACTTGTCAGAGAGACCAGCTGAAATGAATCCCTTGGATCCAGATGTGGAGATTTCAGGTCCAGAGAGTAGAAATCCAGACCAAGGTTTTGTTTCAACCAACCAGTTCAGTATAAAGACCTGGAATCTCCACCTCTGCTTGCAACTACAGCTTGAAATTGAAATGCAAAGCGTTTGCTTACAGTTGTGTCTGTGTAGCATACTGCTATTCATCCACCTCCTTCATGAAAACTGCACGAGGACACTAGCTACAAAAAGAATGATGGTGTCGCCTTTAAAATTCCTTTGTACAAGGAAATTAAACGAAAGACGAATTTAAAAAAGCTCCCTGCTTTACGATGGTTCGACTTGCGACATTTCGAGTTCATGATGCAGTAGCGATGCACATTCAGCGGTCAACTTTGAATTCTGATCTGTTCCCGGGCTTATCCATATGCCGTAAGACGCTTTCTACTGGTGCCAGGCGGTGACAGCGTCCATGCAGTCATGCTTCCAGCCTCTGTAGCGATCACAAGAGTAAGCATCTCATACAGTGCTTAAAAATGTTCCATATGGCTTCCCCAAACCATATTTAACCAAATAAACTTGAATAGACATACTTCAACATATTTCCACTTACGATGGGTTCATTGGAAAGTAACACCATCGTAGGTCGAGGAGCAACTGTACCGCTATTCTCATCTTTTCAATGCATAATGATTTTAAGCATTTTTAGTACGCAGTGTGTGTGCAAAGTTTCCCTTACGCATAAACTGCATCAGTAGAGGGTTCAGTGCATCTCAATCTCATTCATTTAATGTTCAGGAGGCTGGATAATATATTAGATACATTATATGGCCAGACACCAGCATCTCATTCCAAAACCAAGAGTATTAACATGAAGTTAGTTTCTTTCTGTAACAGCCTCTACTCTTCTGGGACAATACTGGTGGGATTTTCTGCAGTTCAGGTTGGGTACTGACCTTTCTTTGAATTTGTGTAGCCTACCAACATGCCTCAAAACACTTGTAATGTACAATGACTTCACTTGCAGCTCTAAGGGCAGTGCTAGCAGAGTAGGAATTTGGTGAACTGACTTGTTGGAATGACGGCACCATGTCACGTCGAAAGTCACTATGAACTGAAACTGAACTGAAATTTCGATATGACTATCCAATATGCTGCCACTGCTTGCTGCTAGGGATTGCATGACTGTGTCAACAATGGGTTTGGCATAATTAACCAATTCCTTGAATTAATAGCCAACTTTTAGCCAAATAGCGAGATTTGCACATGGTTTGCTTGACTTATATCAGCTCATTACATTGCTGACAGGCAATGTTACCTCCAAAAGGTTAGGCAGATTTGGACCACAACCAAGAATATAGACCAGAACAGACCAGGGAAACCCAGCAGTTTGGGCTGGCGTACCAACACTCAAAGGACCCCAGAAGACTACATTCAAATAGGGGGTTGTTTTATTGGGTTACAGCAGACGGCATCTTGTTAAAAAAGGAAAAAAAAAACGCAGGCAGGATCGTACACTATTCTTGACGCGAGTCTGAACATGACACTAGAGCAGCGGTCGACACAGAGAGCTGTCTGAAAGCGAGACGACCTCCTGGAGGCGAGAAAAGGCCTTGAATCTGCATACTTAGAAAGCCAACAGGTATAGTTACTGGTACTGATGTGTCTTTAACTCGAGAGACAAAACGACTATCAAAAAAAACAATAACAACCTAAACAAAATCTTCCCGAGAACTGAAAAAGGCATCCGCTGCTCATCAGCGCTGATTTGTGTGAATATTTCCCCGTTT
>JAABNX020000151.1:7517077-7530894 GCA_015163995.2 Mormyrus lacerda
CGTTTTTATCCGGCGCAGGTCAGCGGTGACCTGTGTTTTCAGGGCATTATAGACAGCCGTTGCTTAACCAGGGAGGAGAAGAAAAACAGAAGTCACCTTCACATGAATGTTTTTTTTTTTTTTTCTACCTCGCTTTTACAAGTCCACACTTCAGAGAGAATCCTTCTTGAACTAATGCAACACGCAACCTGGTTTGTGTACCTGTAGTCTTGCCAACAGATGTAGTGGTTCAATCTTTTAGTTACAAAATGCAGAAAAATTCAGCTGTAAAGATTAAACAGGACTCAAAGGGACATGTCACTGCTATTACAAATGTAACAAAATCCACCCCCCGCCCCCCATTGTACAAACTTGTCTTGATACAGAAAAAAATATATACAAGGGCCCTTTTTTGTTTTTTTTTTCCATTTTTTGTTTTAAAGTGTAGTAATGCATTAGTCCAACTTTGGCACTCGAAGGTCACCAACTGCTCAGTGCTTCAGGTGCATTCACAGTTGCTTGTGCCTTTGACTTCACAGCACCCCTTGTGAAATCATTGGGTTCAAATACGGAAATAATAATAAAATCAAAACAATTGTGTCCCCTTCTTTTCTCCTATCCTCCACATAAGTTATGGCCTGCCACCATCTTGACCTGGGGAAAAAAAACAAATAAAAAGGACATTTCACATGCTTTGAAATGAGCTGCACTCAACCGGCTCGTGTATATTTCCAGATCTTTCGTTTTTGTCGAATGCTTTTGCCTGCACGTTTGTCTGTAAGGTAACTGGGACAGCTTGGGAGGTCAGTGTTGAGAGAGTACCAGCAAGGTGAATTTCAAGTGGGGATTGCTGCCATAGCAATGGATATCCCACAGCATCCCAACCAAGAGAGCTTAGCAACAATCAATATTTTCCTAGGCTTGTTTTCTAGAGGTGCCAGATCTTGCCAAAACTGACACATCTGTGTACAAACGTGTACAACATTTGCAGAATTTCAATTTGTGTATTGCATTTTTTCCACTAACAATTTGCACAATTGAATTACCCTTTGCATATACAATCCAAAGAGCTTACCTTACATGCATTATCCAGTCACCCTTCCAGAGTTGTCTGCTATTACCACGTCAGATTCTGAGGCCAGAGCCTTTTCCTTCAAGTCTGTGCTCTCATTACCCACCCCCATGGTCAGTGTAACCCAGCCCTCCTGATCCTCTCTACCATTCTTGTTGAGATCAGACATGTTCTGGCCCAGCTTACTGGCAAACCAGTCTACGATCTCCTGGCTGCTGAGCTTTGACTGCTCGGGCCTCTTGACATCATCTGCTCTTAGTGTTTTCGCCTCCTGGGACTGCTGCTGGGCAAGGCCCTGGGCACTTGACGGTGAACCCTGCTCATTCTGTCCGGGGCCTCCTGCCTTCTGAAACTGATCCATCCGCTCTGGATTTGCACTCTTCAGGGCCAGCCGGCTGTCCTTGAACCAGCACACTATTTCGGTGCGAGACAGACCCGTTTGGGCCTCCAGCTGATTGTATTCCTCAGGTGATGGCCACTGGGTTTGCTTGAAAACATCCTGGAGAAGACCCAGGGCTTTGCTGTTAATGGGGGATGGACCACTTGAGACAATGGTGATGGGAGATGACCTTAGGTGACCTTCCTGTTCATGCATGCCATTGAGTGTTCCTCGATGCTGCTGTTGCTGCTTCTGCTCCTCCATGTCTACCTTCTTTGAAACCATGGAGTTTAACAAAGCTTGTTCCATGTTGTCCCTCAATGCTCGCCGCTCTGAAAACCAGCTGTCGATTTCCATCTTGGAGAGCCGGGTGCCTGTCACCAGCTGGTCAACTTCAGCCTCGGTTGGGAGGCTGCTTTTCTGAAAACTTTCCTCAAGCATTTTCAATTGTTCAGACGTTTTGCCCTTCACCCTCTCCAACAGTGGAAACTGGGTGGGAACTGTCTTTTGCTGAGTGTCTTTTGGCGATGGATCACTATTTAAGTGCAGCACACCTTTATTGTTACGAGAACGCTGGTCGCTAAACCATTTTTTGATCTCGCCTCGGGAAAGACCAGTGGATTCTATGAGACGGTATACCTCATTATCGTCTGGAAACTGGCTCTGGGCGTAGCTTGCCTTCAGCACCGCAATCTGATCTCTAGTTTTCTTTTGATCCAGACAGACATTGGCAGTGGGAGAGACAGGATTCTGGGAGGTTAGGACTGATTGGATAATGGTTGGCCTTTTTGCCTCGGGGGCCACCACAGGGGTGGGCAAAGGCCTCTTGAGAGCCTGTACTACTTGATTGGCTACTGTAAGAGCAATTGGAGCACAGGTTACAGTTGACCCATTAGCGACAGGCGTCAACACCAAGCTGGACTGTCCAAGGAGCTGACAGGGAACAGTCTGAATCAATGACTGTGTGGCTTTGGTTGGCTGTGTCAGAGGAGCAGGCAGAACAGTAAATGTCTGTTGTACTGGCTGGATGGTTCCATTGAACATTTTCTTGCGAGCCTCCTCCACCTCCTCTGGAGACCAGCTGATGCCTTGCTTTAGTCGCTGGGTGGTGAACCACACCTTAATTTGTTCCTCCGGGTGCTTGGAGGCTGCAGTCAGCCAAGAGAGCTCAGCTTGAGTTGGGTAGGGGAACTTGTTAAAGGAGGTGATAAGCGTCATATTTCCGTCCAGCGAGGGATTGTATTTGGTGGTATTCAGAGGGACGGCGATTTTTGGTACCGAGTTGAAGTTGGGTGGGCGTTGCAGGGAAGGCATAATGTGTGAGATCCCTTCTTTAAGAGCAGCTTCTGGGATGATAACTGTCCCGTTGACATTTAGGGCCGCAATTTGTTTTTTTGGGAGGTCTAGTGTAAGGCCATCCAGAGGGTTCTCCTTCTCATCCCACTTACGGAAAATCCGTTTACCCTCCAGTTTTGGTTTAACATTCCTCCCACAAGCTGATCTACTGGAGGAAACATTGTCCTCGCTACCTTGGGAGATGGATGTGTCATAGACCACGGCACTGTTCACGCCTTCTATCGTTTGCTCTAAGATTGTCTGGCTGTTGAGTTTGAGGCGCTTGAACTTGAAGTTGCTCTCACCGGGGTGGCATTTCTCATTGTGTTCTGTCAGACTATCAAACTTCTTTGTGTTGAAGTTGCAAACAGCACACAGGTATAGGGGGTTGAGAATGACGTTTGGATGGTTGGAATCCACATGCTCTTTGAATTCATTCAGGTTCTGCGTGGAAAAGGTGCAGTACTTGCACTCGTAACCTCCCTGGGGTTTTCTCTGGGGCTGCGCCTCTCCGTTCGACTGTCCCTGCTCCATCCCCTCCTTCCCCTTGCCTCCTGAGCTCACGGTGTCCTTTTCCGAGGTCCAGGCGGACAGACTCCGTGAAGACCCATTCTTGACGGCGCCATCAACCGGTGCTTCCACGTCTTCTGGGATGTCCTGCTCTGACAGCTCGCTGGCTCGGATCATGCAAGGAATGGATGACTTCCTTCGACTTGCCATGGCTCTGATCCGGCACGACCTCGCTGAAAAACCTGGACTGTGCGGACAAGATGTCTCTGCGTTTGAGGAGGGGTCTGCCCTTTAGCCTTCACTTCCCAAACTTTTCTGCTGACTCTGAATGTCAGCTCCAGTTAAAGACTTCATGAGACTTCATCAAAGACATTCTGACCTAGACAAGCAGGAAATTCAAAATAAGTACTGTACAGCTTAAGCAACGCAAATAATGGACATTTTAAGTGTGATCTAGTAGATATATTTTGACTCGCATATCTTTTAAGGCCTTATTCACTTTACAAGTTTATTTTCCATAAGTAGATATATTGACATAAATATCTGTTTTCCAGCTATATAAATAGTCCTGCAGTAACTAAAACGTGCATTTAAATGGATGTGATTTTGCAAGGCTGTTTTCAAGCACGAGACCATTAAACATGTTTATGGGAAACTGTGAAAAATAATGTTTCGGTTATGAAATACCACAGTTAAAGATTGACAAACATCATTTGTTTCTAGTGTTAATGTAGCTCAACGACCCACACAAAACACTGAACATTTTGTATTACTGCTTCGGGGAATAATGTGAAAGTCGTGGGAAAAAAATGATTTATGGAAATAAGGGGAAAAAATCATATTAAAATATGTTAATTAGGTGATATTCCTACTAGAGAAACAGCTCCCAGACTTCTAATGACCTTGAAAGAAATTAATCAAATGCAAGACGATAACATTGCAAGTCTTTATTATTATGATTCTATATTGATCGGCAACTGAGCAAAATAATGTTCAGTCAGCAGCAACATAACGATCCAGACCAGGCCCTGGGACTTGGATGTGACATCTCTGCACAAGCATGTGGGCTCCGTCAGGCAGGAAACAGGCTCGTGTGTCCCAGAAGGGAGGCAGACAGTGGGCCACCTCACAGGCCCATCCAACAGAACAAGCCATGGCCCAGAACTTCACGGGCAGACGGTCGCCGAGCAGCCGGGGATGACTGAGACACATCTGCAGACGGTGATGAACTGAGACCTGAAACCCAGTGGGTTACCAGTCACCACAGACTGATGCTGGACATAGACCATATCAGGATTTCATGGTCTGTGTGTCTGCTGCAAGTTTTTTTTTTCCCCCCTTTCATTTGGATATTATTTTTTGTTACGAGAATAACATCGTGTCTGTTTACTTAGCCCAGTTCACCATTGCAGAGCGCATTGCATTAAAAACCACACCCACCCGAAAGGCATGCATTCTCCACAGAATTCCGGATTACAAAAAAGTCTAACTGCACGTCCATGGACTGCGGGAAGAAAGAGTGCTTGGGGGACATTTGCACAGCCCAAGGAGAAGACAGTACTCTACAAACAGACCAGGACTGCGAATCAATGTGTGAAACACTGCATCCCCAAAGGAGGTACACAAAAAAAAAAAAAAACACATTCGGCAACGTCAGATTAACATGCTGTAAAATCAATACGTGCCATTTATTTGCTGATAAATGTGAGGCGTCAAAATACCGATGGAGGGAGCAAAAACCAAGCAAGCAGAACGCACCGACTCGTGGCTACTTCAAAAATCCAGCTCTTTCTTCAAACATTTCCCAAATTCCAACTTAAGGAGCACTGCGGGTCCTCATTAAAAATTAAGAGGAGCCCGATTTCTATGCGGTAGCCATGGTAACAACAGACAGCGCGATGCCCTTGTGTTACCTCCGCCGCCGAATATTAACGATTTCCTCACAGGTATTAATTAGAGCGAGACGCCGCTAGCGGAGGGCGAGGAGGGGTTTCTGGGGGGGGTGGAGAGGGGGAGGGCGGAGGGGCCATGGTCCCAGACGCTCTTGCAGCAGAGCCGGTGGGTCTGCTAGGCACGGGCGGCCGGCTCCATGACGACGAGGGCCTGATGAAACATGCATGACGCAGAGTCTCCCTTGACGTCCTCGCCTCCGCGTCCAAGGAGACCGGCGCCCGCCCCCGGCTGAGCACGTCCGAGCACCGGCGGCAGCGAGTCCGCCATGCCGAAGGGGTAATCTGTCCTGATGCCCCCCCCCCATCCGAGGTGTCATTTCTGGGACTCTGTACGTTCAGTTGACGCCACGCAACCAGTAACGAAACGACCTCACCCATCTGCCGGCCACGGTTACGGGGAGTTTTTTTGTAACCGTCAGGGAATATTTCCTGAGGGGGGTGTTTCAGTTTTTGAATAGAATGGTGGGAGCTATAAATGGTTATACTTACTCACTTGAGATGGACATTTAATCCAACATCTATTTCCACGAGAGCATTCTGTGTGTATATTAATCATTTATCCTGGTTGCAAGTATTGCAGTAAAACACATTTAAGATAATGTGCCTAAGAGTTAAGACTTTCATTTATATTACAGACACACTAAACTGAATTGTTGAAAATAAAAAGTTATATCAATGAAAATTTAATATAAATGATTAAAGACTCTAACCAGGATAAGGGCCTGGAAGGTGGTTTACACAAATATAAAAATATGTCCTAAAATAATCACGATTACCGTCCTTATATTCCCAACGGCTACTAAAAACATACTTTAGCTACTGAATGAAAATCTTGCACACAGATCAAGAGATGTAGCTGTAACAATGGCAGAGGGAAGGAGCTTCCCGTCCATCATGGAACGCCGAGGCAGAAGATCCAGACCAGAGGCGAAGAGGGAAGCGACCAGGAGGCGTGGGATCGAATCGGAGAGCCCCGAAACATAAAGTGACATATTCAAGGTGACAGGGGAGTTAAACATGATTCCTGTTGACAAGGTGACAGAACATGGATGGGGGGGCGCAAACAAAACACAGCTCTGTAAATATGGATACACAGTAGACAGAAATGGCACGTTACATTGGAGACAGAGTGACATCACAGTTAGCGTTGTGTTGCTGTGGGGTCAGTCAGTGACCGCCCTGGCCGCAATGCCAACACTCGGGGGGGGGGGGCACATGGATACACATTAAAAGCGCTGACATGGATCACATAAAACCTAAACAGCAGGTAGGCAAGCTGAAGCACCAAATAACGGACGCCACATCTGCTCCCGGCGGTTAGGAGGCGCTCTGGGAGGGGGGGGTAGCAGGGAACCAAGTAATAATACCGCTCTCCTCAGCGGGAAGCCGGAATTTGGAATTAATGCTGAATTAATTTAAATCTCATCAGAGACCTTTAATACCTTTACCAGATCTGCACAGAAAAAAGACAGTCACTTGAATCTCAGTTGTACAGCTCCTACTTGACACTGGAAGAGAACTAAACGCCACACACCTCCCATCTCATTGGCCCTTTAGTGCCGTACGCAAGATGGCTACCTCAGCAAACGGCACCAGTGGCTACTCTGATTTCTCGGGAAAAAACGTTGACACGGGGCTTCGAGCTCCGCACTTCCGGGGAACGCTACCAGGCTCACTGTGACTCTGCATTGGACACGCAGGATGACGGATGGTGGGCTGCTGACACAAGAGGACTAAATGAAGTACCGGAATATCAGGGTTCATTAATGAGTTTGTTCCGGTTCGAGCACTGCTGGCATCTGTCGTTATCGCGAGTTTCGCTCTGTGGGGGGGGGGGGGGGTTCCGACTGCCTCATCCGAAGGAGCCAATACGTTTTTGGGGACAGAAACATCTCCGCTATTTACAGATGGAAACTATTTTTACAGGTGGGTCGAACACGTCCTCGGGATGTTGCTCCAGCCCTGTTTGGCACAATTACGAGACTGTGGGGATTTCTGCTCGCAGCACCTGGGGAAAGAAGTTCTTAAAGTCAAGGTGCTCTCAAGCAAAAACTTCATGCCAGAGCAAGCAAACAGCGTACCCGCCATATCCTGTTCAGTCACTAGCTAGCTCCCCTAGCAAAATAGTCATAAGGATTTAACAGCACGGCACTGCTAGCCAGCGCTAGCGGGTAAATGGCCAGGAACACTGGGCTGGTCAAACAGACACGGTCATGACTGGATAACCTTCCTACCAATCCTTCTGTTCCGTTTCCGACCTCCTCTGGGCCCGGACGTTTCAAGGAGCAACCAAGCTGCAAAACAGTTTGGCTTCAAGCCTGAAACCCAAAGACCAATCCGTTTTTTTTTTTCCATTCAAAACGAACATCCCCCCCCCTCCCCTTTTAGTAATAATAAAAAAACACCGCAGCCATGTGGACAGCCGTCCAGCTGATGATGGAGCAACCTTGGAGTGAAGGACATTTAAAGGGGGGGGGAGACAGAGGATGGTGATGAGGCTAACATGTTCAGCGTCGGCCATTTTGTTACAGAAAGCCGGCTCTTCCTCAGGAATAGTGCAGACCCAGCGAGAGGTCCCTGCTAAAGCCATCTGCGATGCTGCACTGCGCTACGTGGGGTCTGCGGGGGGGTTCGATGGGGGGGTGGCGGCTTTCAGACTCAGAAACCGAATCCCCAAGGCCCAAAATTCCCGTGGCTGGTGTCCCAGAGACAGTTATGAAACGCTGCGGACGGATTCGCAGGGGCTGACCTTCGGGGGAGGGGGGGGGAAGGCCTGCTGTCCCCCCACCACCTTTCACCACCCTCACAAAAGTGCTTCCAGCCCCTAAAGTCACATTCTGCACGAAGATCACAGTATCAGTCAAACAACAATATTTACGTTCAATAGAATTTAATTAATAATAAATAAATCCTTAAATACGCCGTGAACGGGTCCTCGTTAATCCACACAGCCCGCTCCCAGGCTGCAACTGGCCACATACAGCCCACAAAAGAGGGCTAAGAGATACTCCCCCCCCCCCTCCCCCATTTCAGCATTTAACAATTGTGAATGTTAGATGATTTTCGGTACCAACATCGCAGAAACGAGCCTCCTAGGAGTAGAGGGTAAAAACCATCCCGCTGCTGAAAAAACACCTTAATGAGAGAGAGAGGTCAGATCAGAACAGCCACACTGGTTAAGGATAACAGAGAAGCTCCATACAGCCACGGTGTTCATGAAATCATCTCTGAATACACAACTCATCAACTCTCTAAATGGTCCTGGAGAAAAAAGGGGGTCCTACCTGGTACTAGCTAACAAAGTGACACTGAGTGTATACTTCGCTGTCTCATTAACATTTTAAAACCGAGGAGAGGTGATTTTGACAAGAATTATGTCTGGATAAATGCAAAGTTCACTGTTTAATGAGGGAAATAATGATCCTATTACGGACACTTCAAACAGAAGAGGTTTGGGTATCTGCCCGTAATGATCCAGAACATTCTCAACCAACACTGCAAACACTGGGGAAGCCTTGCTTTTCGTCAGACGGCCGATTACAAGGAGACGGACACACATCACTCATTTAAACAGCTTCCACATTATCAGAGTTCATGGAAGCTCCACCCAGGTGACCCGATTGGCTAATTCCAGAGCCATTCGCATTTCTCCAAACTGTTTGGGAAAACCCTCCCTCTTGGTGGTTCCCAGCACCACTGGCTTCAGGCACTGACCTGGGAGTAGGATGCCCCTCCCCCGCCCACTCATTCGGGAAGGGGTATTCCCGGGAGGGTTGAATCGGGATCGACATTTAGCTGACATTTTGAATCACGTTTCATTTTTTTTTTTTTAGTATTATTTTTTACGATTTGTAATTTCCAGAAATGCAAATACAGTTTTTCCAGAACACCCCGAAACGGCATCACCTTTTCTGCCCTGAGTGGTGCTGCCTTGTCGCATCTGGGATTTAGTAACGACCAGTGAGCACTGGCAGCTTACCGCTCTGTGACCTCCATCCTCGCTTCCTGGCGTGGGTGATTCCAGCGGGCTTGCTTAGCCCCCCCCCCGCAGAGGGGGGCAGGGGGGTGGGGGGCTGTGGTCGGTGCTGGCGGATGAGGGCCGCCCCTCCTCCACCCCTCAAACTCTGGCCCAGCTGCGCTGAGGTACTGGGCTCCTCCAGCCCCTGCAAAGAAAAAGATCCACAAAAAAATATATAAAAAAATCGATGGCAAGTTTTCAGTCAGTGTTCCCCGCGTGGTATTTCGGTAAATAAAAACAGAAACGCGCTTTAGAAGCCTTCTGGACCGGAGTGGTGGATTAATGACAAACACCATCTGTGATATTGTATCACGTCACTGGTACCCGCTCGGGAGCGCTGGTATTAATGTTCGGCGGCGTTTGACGGACATCTGTTTGCATCTTGCTGAGACACGCACGCCTCGGGCTGCGCACAACGTCTCGGGGTTATTTAAACACGCCTCTCACGCTTTTCAGACGCGTCACATCAAGAGGCATCAGCCGGCTCGTCGACGGCTCAGCCGGGGCATCAATTACCCGCCAACAAGGCCGCTGGCGGTGCCGACGGGTAAATTCAGCAGAGGCCTGGCCATTTATTCTCCCACAGCGGATAGCGTGGGTTCAGTGGTATGCCCTATGGTTTTACACCTCTGCCGCTTAAGCGTCCGTTATCTCAGTGTGACATGGTGTCTCTATATTGTCTGTGAGCATGTTCCCTATAACGTCCCACGGCCTTCTCCTGTACCACGACCCAATCTTCCTGTCATCTACACTGGACACACTGTTTTGGAAATGTCAAACAGCAGAGGAGACGCGCAAGTCACTTTGAGAATGAGGAACAGCATTTGGGGATGAAGTGATGGACCAAGGGTTCTGCTTGAAAACTCAAGAGGGGAAAAAAATGATTTATAGCCAAGTTCAAGTTCTGTAGCACATTAACAACCTCCAGATGTACAAGCTAAAGGAAAAAAAAAAACAACCACATCGTCAGCTAGTTACAAAAATAAACACCCCGAAATCAAATTAGAGACCTGTCCAAAATGCGATGCATGGCCACGACAAGCCCCGCCTCTCGTCCCAGCCAGCCAGGTCAGGTGGCTTTGAAGTACTTCCTGCTGCTTCTCTCTCGGGGAGGGTGGGGGATGGGGGTTCTCTGTGCTCGGAAACCAGGAGTTACCACTATTTTATTTTATTTTTGTTTTTGGGGGGGGGGGGGGTGAACTAGTCAGTTGATCAAGGCGACATTGCGAGCCACTGTGCAAAACTCTGCTTCAGTCATATTGTTTATTCACTACAAAAGAGACTCACAGGAATTTAATTCTCAAGCATTAGACTTCAAGCAGAAAAAAATTACATAAATTATCCCTTAAACCAATCCATCCATTCAACTTCTCTAATTGCTTATTCAGTATGGGAGCCTTTATTTGAAAGATATAATCGAAATATAAATGGCTAACATATATAACTAAAATAAAACCGGAAGATTAACAGCAGCACGTCTCTCGCGCCGAGCCGCAGCCACTGCTGAATGAAGTCATGGCCGCCAACGACAGAGAAAGCGGGGCCTCTTCAGCTCCGCTCAGCCCCCGGGGTGACGTCATCGGCCAGGGCCGGCTTAATCAGCCACAGCTCTGTCTGGACTTTGGGGGCGGTGGTAACAATCACTGCAGAGACCCCGCGTGACGGGGGACGGCAGACCCTCCCGCACAGGGGCCAGCTGCGGCCACACCACTCATCCGGCCCAAAGCCGTCACCCGGCCCGGACAGGCCCATCTCTCAAAAGCAGGGGGGACATTTTCTTAAGCCCCTGCTTCCCATGAATGAGTCACTCCTACTGACCTCCAGCACCGCCGCCCAAAATGGCCCACGTTAGTTAGCGACTTATGGCCCACGTTAGCGTTAGCTAACAGCTCACGGCAGCCTTGTAAAAAGCGCCGTTATATACCCTCACTTCCTCCTCTGCAAATGATCGAATACAGAACATTAATTCAAATACTTAAAACAGGGAGGTTACCGCAGTGTGGATTAAAAACATTCCTGCGATGAGCAAAGAACACAAGATGACCGTAACCACGCACGGTCAGAGGTAAACGGTCTCAGAGATTTTTTTTGCACGAGTCAGATGAGGATTATTATAACTTTACATATGGGGCACAAGACTGAAGAGGATCCAAGCCGCAGGAATGTATTAGAATTAAATCTCTGTCAGGCATCCAGTGTGAATTTGTGAATTTTAACACTCTAGTTAAGCACCATACTAGAGGTAAGTGCTGCAAGGCCACACTTGGTACTAAACTTTTGGCCATTAAAACGAAACTGAATTGGCCCTCGAGTGTGGAGCCCCAGCGTGGCACGCTCCAGCCTGCAAGCCGTGTCCGGCAACGAGCGTCAGAGTGACTCTACGCGCCGCGAAGATCCGCGGCTGCGCCAGCCTACCCGAGCGGCAAGGGGAGTGTGCCCTCCAAAATGGCTGCCCTCGGCAACGGAGGAGGTGCCATCCCGTGTCACCTTTTCCGGGGCGCCCCTGCTGATGAGCTGTAACAAAACCACCACTCTAGCAGGTCAGGTTCTTTATCCGTAAAAAATTATTAAAAAAAAAAAAATCTGATCTTTTATACCCAGGCTAAGCCAGAGAGAAAATACTACATGCTGGTTTCTACTGAAATTGAATCAGTAGAAGAACAACACAGACCTTAAAGCCTCTTCTGAAGGAAATGAACACTGGAACAATGAAGGTGCTTCTTCTGTACTTGGCCTTCACACACCCAAGACCAGAAAAGCATTTCCTGATAGCGGTTGACTGAAAGTTAAGCATATAAGCGATAGGACAGACAGAATCTCGAGAAAAGCATCAAACCACAGGCTGTCCTCAGAACTTCATAAGCCTGGGATCTCCAGAAACAGGGACTCCCTACCAGTAAAGTGCGGTCACACAACTAGCTATGTGAACATGTTTTACTATGTGGGGGTGGGTTCAATACCATTCTCTCCATTTGTAGACCTTCTCTGCAGACCTGCTACAACTGTCCTACGAACCCCAGGCTGAAAACCTTAAACGCCATTTACTAAGTGACCAGAAGCTTCTAGAATTTGAGAATGAAGAGAGACCATGTGCTTACACTGCAATGCTACATTCAGTCAGGACCCCATGTTCACCGCTCTTCTCCAGCTGGCCATCAGTTTCTCCACCCAAAATGTTAAAACTAGACTAAATCTTAGAGACTTGCCTTGCCCCATAGCTTCCAGGATAGGCTCCGGACCCTGAGTGACCACAGTACAGGACAAGCAGCTTCAGATAACGGACTAATAATCATAGAGACTGACTCAGACCGGTTTAATATGACAGATGCAAAGATATCAGCATGTCGCATGCATTTCGTTTGCATGTAAAGTTAAGGCTGTTCATTAACTGAAAGAAGGTTCAAAGATATGAACACCATTCTCTCTCATCTTTTATATACACTTAAAATCAGCTACTGCAGTGAGAAAAAGAGCTGAAGAAATAAATCTAGTATTATTCACGATACAAAACTTTTCGATGATGTCCAAAACAAACAGTTTTGTCGCTGTGTTTTCTCATCTGTTTACAAAAGTCTTATCAGTCAGTATAAACGAAGACTAGGGCAGGATCAAAGAGCAGCCTGGCGCTGTGTCGTTAGCAGAATCACATCGGCATAATCATAAAAGCACTTCCATTCCAGGCTCATGCCAGAGCTGAAAACGTCCGGGTGACTCCCCTGGCAATCGCCACGGGCGGCAGGGTCCAGGGAGAGACAGCAGATTGACACAAATCAAATTTGTTTTTGAAATAAAACTCTAATGTTGCTCCAGCGTTATGAGGTGTGACGAGCTCTCGCAAGGTTTGGAAGTGACTCTCACAGTCTGACCATCTAACTTCATCCCAGCCATCACAGCCCCCACACCAACCTCAACCCCGGCCCTTGACTGCTTAATGAACGCAATTATGAGGGTCGTTACCCCATCTCACTAGGGGGGGTTTGGTTATCAACCAGCTACTAGTTGTAAACTTTTGACACTTGCATTATACTGACCTCTAACAGCCTGACTGAAAACCCCGCCCCCCGAAACCAGAGGCGGATTGCCGTTCTGATATGAGAAAAACGTTGCGAAAACCAACCTCCTGGAGTCATAGATGAACAACAGACCATCAACAAACACACAAGCGGGAGTGCTTTAGATACAATATTGTTCACATAATATGTAAAGAAAAGAAAAGAATCGTTCTCGTTGCATGACATGGACATACATTTTACGGGATACATCTATATAGTCAACACCCTGCTCACAGCCTGTCTGAACTCCCCAGGAATTGGAATTACACAAAATTATACATATACCAGTGTAGCAGCCTAGTCGTGAGCAGCGGCCCGTCTGATTGAAGCATATCTCTCAGGTGAAACTTTCTGCCAGTATCACGGCTTCACTTCCTGCGGACAAGTTCATATGCACGGGAGGCGAAAGGGGCGCTTGGCTGCAGCCGCATTAACAAGTTTTGTTACCTGGCCCGTGTGTAGGAAACGTGGAAAGGGGGGGGGGCCACCGTATGTCAAAAAAGAAGAAACTCAGCGGCAC
>JAABNX020000151.1:7530994-7548094 GCA_015163995.2 Mormyrus lacerda
CCGTGTGTATGAAACGTGGAAAGGGGGGGGGGGCACCGTATGTCAAAAGAGAAGAAAAACAGCGGCTCGATGTTTGTCTCAATTGATAATACATTTTGACAATTAGAGTTGCCTCTTCAGTGTAGTGGAATAAAATCTACAGATAGGTACTGGAGTCTTAGGAAAGGGTGGTTGGTTTAAAAAAAATGGGGATGAAAACACACCGATGACTTTTCTGCATCTGGTATCCAAGGCGATTGTCATGCAAGTGAATGATCGTACCACGTTAATGCGGTGTACCCCGCCCCCCCCCCTCTGGCCCCGCTATTTTTATTGCAATAGCCGCAGCAGGCAGTGCCTAGCCGCCGCCATGCAGTATGGTCGCGGAAGGCGTCACCGCCGCCCGCATCACGCACGGAGCCGCGGCGACAATCAAAGCCGCTGTGCAGCGCGGATCAGCCGCGGCTTTGTGACGATCGCCGTTCGGACGCGGCGGCGGCGCTACATGCGCTTCGTGCGGTGCGGAGCGGAGCGGGGCGGCCGGCCGGGGGGGCGGCGACGTAACGCCATGTCGAAATTGAATTGGAGGCCATATTCTGCTGCTTATTCCGACACTGGCGAAAGTAGACATGTTCTCGGCAGCAAAAAAAAAAATGTGGATCCTGGGAACGATCCGGGCAAACTTCTCAGCTGCGGGAGCAAGTTATTTAAGCGGTCGTGCAACTATTCAGGTGCCTCCGTGCCACAATATTACAGGGGAGGGGGCCAGTAAAGTTCGGGGTCTAAGTTAAAATATTAATCCCGCACACGGCAGTGATGGGAGGGGAAGCCATCCGGCAGCACGGCTTTAACTTTCCGACTTGTTATTGTCACATATTTCCTCCACTAGTCGGGAAACGCCGGAAAAAAAAAAATAATAGGCGGATTCTTTACCTGCCCTGCTGCGCTCCCCGGTTCGGCGACGATGGCGAGCAGATCCCGAACCGGTTTCCCGTCCAGGTGTAAAAGCGACGCGCAGCAAGCAATTCCGGAGATTCTCCCGAATCCCAAAGACAACAGCAGGGAAAAAAATTCTCCCGATCACGGAGGGATCTACGCCAAAACCCACATGATCGCCTACGTCAGCGCACGCATTTGCATACGATACCGGCCGCACTTCCATCCCGGACTTTTCGGTAATTGCGCTTGGGAAAAGTTTCGGAGACGGTGGGGGAAAGAAGAGCAATTAATCCGATGCGAAGGGGGGTGCCAAGTCCGCGATGGCTGCATCTGGACTTCCCCCTTTGGAAATGAATGAACTGTTTCTGTCCTGACGTCTTCCCGGGCCAGTAAACAACGTTAGGTAATTGAATATTAAGTACTGAACAGAGGGCGGTAGAAAGGGGGGCATCACCCACACTATCTTTTGTCAACTGAAACTGTCGCGTTGTTGAATGAGCCAGGTGTGGATAGTAGATTCTTAAATGCCATTTCTTCTTTATGCTTTCAGTCCGGACCGCTGATTCCCCCTTAGAGGCCGATGGCATCGGGTGACGGTGACAGACTAGGTGTGTATAAGAGCCGGGTGACAGCAGCTATTGGAATCGGAACAAAACTCCGCGAGCGGGCAGCGGCCCTTTGGAGAGCTAAATTATGCGCAGGGTACAATGCCCAGTCCGCCGTGAGCATTATGTAAACCGCCCTGAAAAGGGATTAGAGAGATGCAGTGCAGGGCTATGGCCAAGACTTTTTGCAGCAAATGCCCTGGTTTGCGAATATAACCCAACACTGAATTCAGGCGTCTGTTTCGAAAAGAAAAACGTGCCTGTCGCTCCCTGAGTTTTAAAAGGTTGGTTTCCCATAATACCATATTATGGGTTTAAATACTATATATGGGAAATATATACTTTTTTGTGTTGCCAGGCAAAAATGGGACTGCGGGAATGACCAAGAAAAAAATAAAACAATGTCCACAATACTTTTATCTAATGCAAGTGGGGTAAAACAATCGTTAAATATCTTTTACGTCTGAAATAATACAATATTTTGTAGTGCATTATCCCATGCCCGTGGCCTGACCAGGATAAGGGGTTAGAGGATCAATCAATCAATCAATCTATCTATCTATCTATCTATCTATCTATCTATCTATCTATCTATCTATCTATCTATCTATCATTATCTGTCTATCGTCTGTCAGTCATTCCATCTACTCATCTTATACCTATTTATCCTGGTCAAGGCATGATTTTAAAAATAAATATCGCATGCATTTTTTAGAAAATCGATAGTGTATTTTATGGAAATAATATCCAATGTGTGTAGGCAATATCCAACCATATTTGAATATAACGATAGAACGTATAAAATTGTTCCAACAGTGACATCTACTGTCCATTTTAATGAACTGCATCATGTCAAATAATGGCAAGAGTTCGAGCTGAACGCGCTCGGTGATGCCGCTGCGTTAGGAAGACGTGCGTTACAGCAACACGTGCGCGTTACACATTCCAGTCACAAAATGTTGTTAACATGCATATAAACCCCATCAAATATTAAATGGTTGATGATCAGTATAGAACAATGGATTCCTGTCGCTAGGTATTCAGGGTACTATCCTGAAGGAATTAAGGGTGCAACGTTTATAACATACTGTTCTTCGGCTGCCAATGGAAATTGAAAGTATGCATTTCGTACATTTCCTTCAGGACTGATAAAGTATCTATCTATCTATCTATCTATCTATCTATCTATCTATCTATCTATCTATCTATCTATCTATCTATCTATCATCACACTGTGCGGGATTATTAATTCATAACATGAGTGAAATTGGCTATGAACAACCATCAGCACAGTTCTACTCGTTCACGTAAATGCACTGAAATGATTTTGGTTTGTCGGGATCACGGTGCAATTTTTGATAACACTTTGTATCCCTTTACACCTCGACCCCAAATACACTGCTGGATATCGCAGATATGGTTTATAGAAAGAACATGATGCAGATGACTTAATTGCCCAGAGGCTTATTAATGGGTTTCGAGGAAGTTAATTGGTCCGGGGCCAACCACGTGCACTCAGCAGTAAGGCTTATGATATACATTATTTATGAGCAAAGGCTGGACTGCTATGCTGCGTGGACACATTTACATGCAAATGGGAATCGAATACATTATACATCATCCACCATCTCTGGCTATATTAGCGCCGCCTTTCAATAGCAGTTTGTCAGCTGCATATCATTATGTATCTTATACTGCATGTTGTGCATCTTGCTTGTATTGTATGTTTATTTATAATGCATTTCTAAATATTTGTTTTCAATAATATAAACAATTGCATTAGCATAAATGTGCTGTTTTCATAGTGAATCAGACTTATATGCTACTTAATTTATAGATTTTGTACATATAATGCTAAAGCCGTTTTCTCATCTTGTTACATTGTAAAAGTTTGACTCCTCTCTCTCTCTCTCTCTCTCTCTCTCTCTCTCTCTCTCTCTCACACACACACACACACACACACACACACACACTACTCATTTCTTTGTGGGGCTATCAACTCCTTTCTATGGACAAAGCTCCAATCCCAACTATGACAACCTTAACTCCTACTCAGCCCTAACCTTACCCATATGTAACCAAACAAAATACAAAAATACATTTTTAGGTTTTTGATTGCATTCACAGTTTTCTTTGTAAAATTGAATTTCCTCTTGTGGGGACCAAATGTCCCCACAATGTAATATATACCTGGATCACACACACACACACACACACACACACACACATGCACCATATTTTAGATTTAAGAAATTGATTTTAGGAATAGCTAGTATTTGCAAACATTGGGTGGGTCTCAATGAAACTAAAAACACATGGGCCTGACTCTTCTTTGTGCTCCGTTTGAAATGTTCTTGTGGCACTTTGTGTTATGTGTGTTCTTTTAGTCTCATTTTGGTCTGGTATGCATGCATGCCAAGAAACTATTCCTGCAGTGGAGGAAAATCATCTCTGTGCAAAAACAAGAGCAAACATCTTAAAAGGAACCGCCTGAAACTCTAATGCTTCCTCCCGAATGTCTCTGGTTCCACTTCTGCCCCCCCCCCACCTTTCATTTCGTTAACTTGAGGAATTCCAAACACCTGAATCTGAAATTACCTTTAAACAAAGAATGATATTTGCAGGGTCCACTTCTGTTGAATAATGTTTCTCTGTTTTCAGCACTAATCAACATGTACCTGTTGGACCAATTAGCAGGACAAGTTTGCTCCTGGGGCACAATGAAGGGCATTGATGTTATTAGATAAATTGCACATCTGAATGCATCACTTACATCATTTGTGTTTATTTGAATGTTTTTAATTTAGCTAATACTTTTGTCCAGAGCGGCAAACAAGTGAGGCGGATAACACATGACAAGGGGCAGGTGGTCAGATGGGGCGGGAAGCCCCCAGAGTAAATTTTGTGCGATTGACGGTTATCGAAAAGGGGCATTCAAAGGGGACACTTTCAACCGTTTGGATAAGAGGGGCAGATGCTCTGACACCCCCTCCACCCGCACTAGCCTACGGTTTATCTTGGAAATAGTTAATTATAAAGAAAAATAAACTGTTCAAAAAGCTTTATTTGTATGTTACGCTATTCCTGGTGTGAGGCAACAGCCCCGATATCAATATAGTAAAACTGAATTTATAACCATACTACTATATCAGCTATATATGGCTCCACCTACTGGAAGTAGTTTTACTTGCATGTGCTATACATTATACTATTATATAGTATTACACCTGTTTAAATAAAGAATGCTTGCTTGAAATGTTACCTTTCTCTTTCCAGCATCTCCAGATGCTTCTCTGCAGGTGTCACTGGGGAGGGACACCATAAAAGGGGAAAGTCAGGACAATTCCCAGGGGCCCTGTGTGTGTATGTAGTCATGTATATATTATATTGTGGGGAAGTGTAAGGTCATATAAGGGAATCTACTGGTCGCAAGTAAAGCTACTTCCTGTAGGTGGAGCCATATTCAGCTAATATTGTTATAAATAAAATTTTACTGTATTCATATTGGGGGCTGTTGCCACAACCTCTGGGACCAGGGTTCGAGTCTCCTCCATCGCTTTATATGTGTGGAGTTTGAATATTCTCTCATTGTGGGGATTCTTTTGGGTACACTCTGGTTTCCCCCTACAGTCCAAAAACTATATGCTATGGTGAATTGGAATTACCAAATTGTCCCGTAGGTGTGACTGGTGTGTGACTGTGCCCAGCGATGGGTTGGCGCTCCATCCTGGGTTGTTCCCTGCTTTGCTCCCATAGCCTCTGGGACAGGCTCTGGACCCCCCCCCCCCTGCCACCCTGAATAGCATAGGGTGTTACAAAAAAATGGATGGATGTGTTAACATCAGCCTTTAATCCAGTTCGGGGAAAGTGATTCATCAGACGATTGATGAATAAAAAAAATTGATCACTGTAAAGCAGAGGTAAATCTATGTGTGTAGATGTATATAATCTCAAAGTAGATGTATAGCCCCACTCAAAAAGTATACTTTAGTTGTGACAACAGTGTTGCAAGAAAGATGTAACAGGAGTTAACCTGTTTTGTTTTTTAGTATTAACTTTCTATGCATGTAATTTATAACTTAATCTTGTGGATTTTTTCTAAAAAGAAGAGCTAAGTGTACGAGACAGAGTGGATGGGAAGTTATCTGGACAATAGTCTTATTGAGGCAAAATGTCAGCCAGGACGGAAGCCATCTGCATTTTGGCATCGGGTGAAGATGACTAGGTCACATAGGAAATCCCCCGGCAGACACAGGGTTACGCATGTTCGTGTGGACGTGGTCGCAGGGCCTGGCGGGGGGTGAGGGGAAGGGGGGGCATGTGAGGTGAGGCCTTCCAAAAGAGTTAGAGAGGCACTCTCCCTATGGAGGGTTATATGGACCCAGCTTGAGCCAAGACGAGGAAGCAGAGGTAATGTGGGGGGCATGGGGGGGATTTGTGGCTGAAAGTTTCAGCTGTGCAGCAGAGACCGTGGGGATGACGTCCGCTGGTCAGCATGTGCGCCGACGAGAAAGCGAAGCCTCAGCATGAAACTGGAACTTCTGCACAGACCTGCCTGAAGGATACTCCATCCCAAAGGCTGACGCAAGGGATCGAATGACATCACACTACCCCTCCCCTCACACCACGACCTCAACGCTTATATCAATTTTCTGTAACCACTTAGCCAATTAGGGCCGTAATGATCCGTATCCTATCCGGGCATAAGGGTTACTGCGTGTCATTGACCCATCTAGGGCCATGTGTCTACACCACGCGGGGTGAATCATCCGCATACTACTAAAAATTTGCAGCTTGCTAAGTCCTGTGTAACACAGTGTCCGGCGGGATGAACACAGGACTTCAAAGTTCAGATTAGACGCACATCAATGAGAGCTGAGAAAATGCCACATCAGGACCAAAATGGCAATGTACAAATGTGATTAATATTAAAGCATTGGTTTATATTAGCAGTATGCCATATAGTTGTAAGAGACATGTGAGATACCCATCTCATGACCGTGGCTTTAAAAGTTAGTAGTCAAGACATAATTAGTTTAAGTAAGATATGGGTAGACTGAAAATACACCAGATTTACCTTCCAATGTCTGCTTATGAATTGAAGGAATAGATTATTCAGCATATTTGCCATTGGGGATTAGAACGTGTGTGATTCTTGTAATCCCTTTAACGAGTTGCTCACGTAGACGAACAGTCCACATACAGGTCCTCTCTACTTCCCTGATCAAAGCGCAAACATGGGAGGCTATATACAAACCGTCCAGTAGAGGGTGCTAGTTTGCTACGACGTGTGTCTTCGCTGCGCAAAACTGGAGCGTAACTTTCTCACCGAAGGCAATTAAATATGTAGCCAGAACATTTAAGCTGAAATTCCCTAGTTTGGTTAAGGTAGTCAAATGTTGGCTGAAAATAAATTTTGCCCACATCAGTCTGTTAAAAAGAATGATGCCAGCTTGTGTGTATATGTTTGTGTGTGTGTATACACCGATTAATTATAACATTAAAACTACTGCCAGATTGAAGTTCATGTGTTGGAAGTGGGAAAAATGGACAAGCGTAAGGATCTGAGTGACTTTAACAAGGGTAATGCGTGTGGGGAGTGAAGGGTATCCTGTCTTGTCTGATCCCACTTTAGCACAGATTGCTGAAAAAGTTAATACTGGCTATGACAGAAAGGTGTATGAACATACAGTGCATCAAAGCTTGCTGTGTATGAGGATGCGTAGCCACAGTCTGGTCAGAGGGCCCATGCTGACCCCTATCCTACACTGAAAGCATCTACAATGGGCTTGCAGGTGTCAGAACTGGACCATGGAACGATGGAAGAAGGTGGCCTGGTCTGATGAGTCGCGTTTCCTGTTACATCACGTGGATGGTAGAGTGCGTGTGCGTCATTTACCTGGGGAAGAGATTGTACTAGGATGCACCATGGGAAGAAGGTTAGCCAGCAGGTGAGACGTTCAGGGCAATGTTCTGCTGGACTTGAGGGATCTATCTATCTAGCTAACATCTTGGTGTCAGATACCACAGGACACCTTCAGAGGTCTTGTGGAGTCCATGCTTTGATGGGTCAGAGCTGTTCTGGTGGCAGGAGGGGGACCTGCACAATACTAGGCAGGTCGTTTCGATATTTTGCATGGTGAAAATGAACCATGATACATTTCATTCATAGGTTATCACCAGAGCCCATCTTCAGTCTCCATATGCGTGTGAAAAGACAGTAAAGCAAATCTCGAGAAAGCACAAGACTTCCATGAAACCAGAGAAATACATAAACACTTGGCTTGTAAAATATGTTACCAGTAGCCATAATATAGAGTCATCATGCCCCTTTACACCTCCGTCTGGTTAATGCATGTAGAATATAGAAAATGGAGCAGAGTGGAGTGTGGTGTCGCAGGGCTGAAAGTTTTGTTGAGAAATGGATCCTTTGAGGGGCTGCGGGTCCTTATGCGTAGGAGCCTCAAGGCAATATCCTTAACCTGAGCCGCCCCTCAGTCCCGCCAAGTAAATGTGTAGAAAAAAAAAAAACAGTTGTTTGGGGACAAAATACGGAAGCATGTACACAGCTGCTGTCATTCTAGTTTCAGCTGGTCTCGTGAAGAGCATTCAATGGTGCACGTGCCACGCTGTGATACTCTTCGATCAAGTGCACAAGATTGGCTCATCAGAAAGTCGTATGCAGCATGCGCACGCTGTGGAGCATAAGTGAAAGGGGACCGAGAGCGAGGACACGGGGCGGCCGGTCTCAACAAACAGGACGCACTGCAGGAATCAGGAGTTTTCAGGCCGGTGATCTCTGAGTACCGGCGCTGGTGGTGACCCAGTGAGCCAAACCTGCGGCACGCGCTCCTCCTCGTCCTCATTACTGAGCCGCTGGGGATACGAGAGCTCACACCGGGAGCTGCTACACACTCGCTTTCCCGGAACAGATACTCTGGCCATCATTAACGCTTAAGCGCTTACCAGCAAATTTTGTAATGTAAGTTATAATGACAATAAAGGCATTTTAATTCATGACTCTGAGTTCTCCATGTTACACTAATGGTTCAAATAAGTGTTCCTTGGCAGGCACCCCCCCATACCCCCAGGCATAGGAACGCAAAACCAGAAGTTACTTCAAGTCAGGTCTAGTTGGGGATCAGGCACAGGTACCAGTGCCACCCTCCGGAAATGGCCATCTATCTGCCACATCCAGCGGTTACATAGTCGTCCCCTTGGCTTGGTCCGACTGTTTGGGTCCTCAGCAATCGCAGAGCAATAAGCCGTAACTGATGCAGGTAATGTGACTTATTCAGGACTCCCTAAGCAACCGCTCGTTTGACAAAAAGTGAAACCAGTGGTACCCAACGGATTGAGTACACAGTACCAAAGGATTCTTCGTCTCAGCTCACTGGATAGCGTCCATGTCTCGCAGCCATACGTCAGAACAGGGAGCACCAGGACTCTAAAGACTTAGACTGCCGTCCTCTTACATAAAAATCAGGAGTGTCACACACCCTTTTCAAGCAACCTCATGACCCCTCTCTCATAAATGGCAAATTTAAATGATCAGGTAAAAATAAACAAATTTTCATATTAAGCTGAAGTCTTATAAGCTTCATGAGCTAACATTCCAGCTTTAGCCAAGATTGTGATCAGACATACATCTATTTCACCAGTTTTCCCATTATTGCTCATCCGGTATGGGATAATGGTCCCAACATGAAAACACAGGTCTAAGCTAGATGTTGAGATCAAGCTGTATACAATATCATGACTTAAGTGGATACATCTCTGGAAACTGAGCTGAGGTAGCTCTGAGATGGAAGTACAAAGCGAGACTGGTCAACAGAAACTTAGCAATGGTCTTTACTGGATAATCGGGGGGGGGGGGACACAAAAGCAAGGACCCAGTAGCCTAGCTCAGATAAAACACTGGATATAAACCACTTTCCAGTCGAGATATTAATTGTAATTAAATGTTAAATGTTATTGCATGCAATTGAAATCTGATTTTTCTTTTTATAGGAACCCATTAAACTCCACTCTTAAACTTTTCCCAAAAGTCCATGGGTCATTCTGCTTGTTTCCCCCCATTGGCTGTTCCCAGAAAAAGCACAGAATGGTAACTGGTGCTGTTTATCGTAAGGGGAAATAATTTGGCCTGCCGCACATGTAACAGTGATTACATGAGGGTCACCTCACATTTAAACAGGGTCACACGTAACCCAACTAATTATGCACACTATTAAGCATGTCATTGTAAGTGACAGTGTAATTAATGGTTTTGGGAACTTGTGATTTTCCTCTGTGGTCCTTGTTAAAAACTATGGCTTTTCTGTTAAAGTATCACAGAAAATATTGTATGGCATATGGAAAAACATTTTGTCAACTCACTTCCAGGACCCTGCGCTTAGACAACTTGGAACAGACCCCATGGCTTATTCCCCCTGCTGAAGACAGTCTCTCGACAGCCAGAACACAGGGTAATGCTTGTTACGGCGTGGCGTGACACAGGCAGGAAAAAGGTGACGGTCCATTTACAGCTCCAAGACAAAGGGATTTATTAAAACAAAACAGATCACACAAACAAAAACCAAAAGGGCCCAGAACAGGCCAGGAGGCAGAAGTTCCAACACACTGTAACACAAACCTAATAACAGACTGGAGAACAGAAGGGGCAGGCACTTATATACACATAGAAAACTGTAGCAAACAAGGAACAGGTGTAAGACATAATCAATTAACCAATCAACAGCGGTACAAGAACAACGAGAAACAGGTGCAAGCAGTAACACTAAATAAACACGGAACTAAGAGACAGAGAAAACACAGAAACACTGCACTAGGAAACTTAACTTGGAACACAAATGCCCACAGGGATAACCTAAGACCAATGGAACCAAAATAGAACATAACAAACATGGGGGAAACAGGAACCCAGATAAATACTAACAAAGAGACAAAGCTGTCCAGAGGCCAGGTTCACGCCCATGACCTGCAGGTACTCATGACAGCCCACTGAGCTATGTATCGGTCAGGGGAAACACACTAGGAGCTTAGGAGGCAAAGGACAGGGAGGAGGACGCTGCAGGACTGGATCAGGAAGGAGTGTAGGGAACTGTGTCCGGAATGGCTGGCATGACTGGGAGACAGAACCGGTTGGGCCTTGTACTGGAGCACCGCCTGCGTCATAGACAGCGCAGGTGCTTGGGGCCTTGGGTGGAGGCAGGAACCCAGAATGTGGGACTCAAGGCTGGGAACAGGGGGTTCCACTCTCAAGTGCTCTGGAGAAGCATCCTCTAAATCCTCTAAATGTCTTGGTTTGGAGGGGCTCTGACCCTGACAGATGCTCACCATTAGGTACACGTGGTACATCTCTGATTATGTCACATATATAACCAGGCATGGACTGGCCATTGGGAACTTTGGGAATTCCTGTGCTGCTTTATGCTGCCAGCCCACCCCTGCATATCGTTAACCGGCTTACCCCCCTGGTCTTATTTTGAACAGCATCACCAGTTTACATAAAGCAACAAATCTATGAAAAAGTAGTTTGGCAAAAAATACTATACTTTTGTTGTCCAGTTTTGTTCTTTCACAAAATTTGAGAAAGAGTAACATGCTTGGAGTAAAATTAGATCAGTCCATCCGTCCGTCCATCCATAGCTAATATCTGCTTATGCAATGAACTGATGTAAAGCATAAGGTAGAGGAATATGCCAGTCAGCCACAGGGCAGAAAATTAGCTGTTCCTGTTCCAGCAATTTTAGGTCAACCTGGACAACCATGTGGTCCCAACAAAAAAAAAACACAGGTTTAGGGTGAACTCCGCATTGCGTGAGGGTTCAGCGGTGTGCATGGCATCAAGGCCTATGCAGTAAATAATGCAGTTATATCGCATGTTTAGCAATGTGCTAAAATTCTATAAGCAAAAGAAACCTGATGACTTAATATGTTAACTACTATTATTATTTAAGTTTAACTCTATGTTAATATGTTGAATTCACTCTTTTCTGTTTGAAATTTTCCCAAACATTCACAAGATGCATACAAATATATTGGAATTCTGTGATTGTGGCATATCCCATCCTGTTCTGATTGGGATCAGAGCACAGGGTCAACCAGATATCCAGGGGTCTTTGTAGAAGGACCCAACAATGATATGGCTGCTCTTCTAGCCACGGGATTCGAAATATTGACCTTCCGAACACAGAACCACCACTGGCACCGGCCCATTCAGAAAGTCACTGTCGCAATATGAAACTCAACACAGGATGGCAAAGAAAACCAGTATGGCGGAGTTATGGGGGAGCACCTTACGGCTTCAGGAAATATTAACACCTCTTACCATACTGCTGATTGGACAGATCGTGGTGACATCATCTTAGGGCTTCCAATGGTGACAGTGTGCAGTATGTCAGACACAACTAGGTACTGAAAAAACCTCAGAGATTTCTCTAGCTCGAGAAGGCAGATGGTTTTTGTCTTCATAAATCAGTCTCAAGTGGACTCTGCTAGTATCTGATGGCCAACACTGGGGCAAAACTTTGAAGAAGATGGAGGTAAATGACAAGTAGTTTTTGATAGTATATAATGGGATAAATGTCAACTAAAATGTAACTTTGAGATGAAAAGATATTACATAGTCGAATTATAAATTAGAAGCTACATCTATAGACATGAAAAAAAAAGTTTAATGTACAGTTCATTATAAAACACAAGTGTATATAAAGGCTTTAATGTGTGTGTGTGCGCGTGTGTGTGTGTTGTGAAGAAAGGATTCTGTTAAAATTATCTTTAACCTATTTAGATATCCCACTGTTCCGATCATTTATAGCATCCATCTGCTGAAACTGATTTCATGGATGGTAAAAGATCTAAATTCTGTTGTGTCATTTTATTCCCTGCATACGGGAAATCTAATGTTGATAGCTGTGATGCGATTCATGGACCCCTGACCTTCTTGAGAACAACCAGCACAACGTTCATTGCCAAAAAAGTATCTCCGTTGTTTACATAGCAATTACACAATTCTAGGCTGGTCATTCCTGGTTACCCATTCCTGGTAAAAGTTTCTAAACAGCACAACTAATATAACAGAACTTATTAATTAAACAACAAAAAACAGTGATTATTTTTCTAAGAAAAACCATAACATTTTTTGAGCTTATTTCAAAATAAAACATGAAGTGAGTATCAAAGGGATGCAGATGAAATTAATTTCTGGGGCGGTTTCACAGCTGAATTGTCACAATGTCATGGTGTATTAGGATGATCAAAAACAATCTGCATGATCTATTCTACTGCAATTGATTTTATACAAATGTTATTAAACTTTGAGATAACCCATATTAACATGGGAGCAGGATCAACAAAAACAAACAGGAATGAAAAAAAATTAAGTAGTATAGTTTCAACCATGTTCATAATTGAGCATGAAATAGAATTTTGTTATTGACATGCTATATTATTCAATTGGATGCAATTGACAATAGGAAGGCCAGGAAGGCCCATTTCCATTGGGTGCTGTCACGCCCAGCTCCATCCGATCCTCGTGTGTGCCACGCCCACCTCGTTACTTCGTGTCAATTCCTAATTGTACTCACCTGTTGCTTGTTCAGTTTAGCTTGTCATGTGTATTTAGTCCGTGTCTCAGTCTGTATGCCCAGATCAGTCATTGTAATTTCTCGTGTTCATTACCCTAACATCCTGATTAAACCCTTGTTGCCCATCATCCTGCCGTCCTGCCTGCTTTTTGGGTTGCTGCTCGCCTGCTCGTCCCTGGCGATTGTGACAAATAATGATAAAAGAAATAAACTACAATACAACAGTTATTGAACTTGGCAAGAGCGTAAGCCATTAGATCATTCATAGATAGATTCAGCAAAATGCAAAAGGCAACCAAGCAGTTTCCTATGACCTGCTAGAGGAAGTTGTAAGTCTGTGCTATCAAGGATGCATCAACCATAGGCTTTTTCCATATGCTAATGGGTAAACACCAGCACATTTCTTCCAAACTCAGATCCAAGACCTTTTGATATGCGACCAGTAGAAGCACAAAGCGATGAAAGTCCAAATGTTGTGAATAAACTACCTGGAAATCATCTTTCTTGGCCCTTAACTAGACCCATATGTCTTAATGGCAAGCACACATGGCTTTGATAAGGGTTTAGCAGGAGTTCAGGGTTGCTCAACGTTTTCTGAGCAGAGTACCTGCGTTACACAGCAAATAGATTTCTATCGTGAGTTTCCTCAGTTACCAAAATCATAAGGATCATGTAAAATTGTCAAATAGATCAAACATTATCTTAATTTATTTGCAACAATATTTACTTGATCTTGATCATATGGTTCATGTGTTCCCTTAATGCCACAAGTCAAAGTATCATTTAAAGAAGCCAGTTCTATAATTTTCCTCATTTCTTCTTTGTCCTTTTAGAACTATTGGTTGTTTGGCCAGAGCTGGAGAGACTGATGACTCCAGGCAGATGCTAATTAGCAAGAGGCTTGACTCTTTAACAAAGAAACAAAAACAAATTAGCTGAGTCACAGTTTAGCTTGATGTTAACCTGCGTCCCAAGTCTCTGCGATTTGGCTATTTTTATTTAGCGTGAGCCAAGCCGCTCGTGATTGTTTATGGTCGAACGATGTGCTTGCTCTGTGATTAAAGTCCTCCTTCCCAAGTGGAAGCTTTCGAAACATTTGTGCCGCAGTTCCCCTCTCATTGCAGCAACAAATTTCTGCATGTCTTATTTTTTTTTTTCGACAGCGCAAAGATTTTTCAGCATATCCGTTACGCAACTGGCACCGGCGCCGTCGAAAGCCACTTATTCAGCTGGTGAGTGTTCACTGCCGTGGGAACAGCCACAGAGAAAGCGTGACATAGCAAAGGCTTCACTGTGCCTCAGCTGGTTTACGACGTCCTGCCCGCTCTCAAGTCCTGCTCTACTGGGACCGAGCCCTTCCTCGTCCACTGTGGCCGGAAGGTTTTTGCTCGTGGGCAAATTGTTTGGTCTACTGACAGGAACCAGTTGCCCTTGGCCTGGCAAGGCATGACTTGTAAGAATGTACTCAATGATCCCCTCTCCCACACAAACTGTCCTGCACATTGTTCCAGTGCTCTACGAGGAATATGGACGTCGTAGTTGGCGTGGTGGAGGGGGGGGTATGATATGGGGGACACTAATGAAAGGCCACTCTGTGTTGCAATTCCAGGCTCCCACACTGGCATTTCTCTCTCACCCTCAGCAGTAAGGCTCATTCAAACTTGGCAAAGATTGAATAGTAAGCAAATAAACTTGGATCATCTGAACCACAATTTTCAATTACTGCTCTTAGACCCTCGTGTAATGACAGTATGTCAGTGTTGTAAAGCTTGACCAGTCTCCACCAAGGCTCCTGGAATGGTTTTCCAGTCAATAGACAATTGGGCAACATTACATGTCTCTCCTTGTGTCAGCGAACTTTGCAAAAGATGTTTGTATGAGCTGCCCTAATACAGTATCCTGTGCCTAAAATATCACACTACATGCATATTTTTAGAATCCCTTAAAGTCACGATATATCAGATCAGATCACTGTTTAAGGTTGTTTTTTGCAGAAGGCGTTCAGGAACGCTTTGTGTTGTCAGTCAGCAGTCCCCGTAATCGTGACAGGTTCTGAAACGGATGATACACGGGGTCCTCTGTGCACCATCACTGTCAGCAGTGCTGTCAAGCTCCAGGAGTGCAGCACCGGAGAGCTAAACAGAAGGGATTCTCGGAAAAGAAAGACTTTTCTCCGTCCCCCGGGTCACTGTCTCTCGCGCCCCAGTTTTATATGTCTGACAGGAACGTTTAGGCCCGGCGCCGAGGTGATTTGCGTATGAAACGAACACCCCATAGCTAGTGACGGCGAAGCCGAAGACGTCCCCCCCCCCCCCAACCCGCATCCCAAGGCTGTGCTTTTTTTTGGGTGCAGAAATAGGAACGTGCAGAAGGAGTGTAGCTGTTACATGATAGCTGGATAAGCTTATGTTGCTCTATTCTACTGAGTTTTCTAGCTCTCGTTGATGGCAAAGTTTCTTGACTTGTTCTCAGCTCGACAATCTTGGTTTTTTGGTGAGAAAATATTCAAACACAAATCTCTAGGATAAATGTTTGTGTCCTGCTCTGGGCACTTTTGTGATTAACAACATCATTTTTCTTTACAAGGATTTAACTGAAATGCATCTTGAAATATGCATGCATTTTATAGCCTGCTGCAGTTGTGCGTAAGATGATATCGACTGCTTAATGAAATGCAATGCTAACGGCTAATCGAGCAGCATTAATGTTTTTTTTTGTTAGCACGGTATTACGACGACGGGAGATGCCAGGAACATCAAACGGCAGAGGGTCTAAACCATCGTGTACCCAACCCCACTATGCAAACGTGTGCAACAGAAAGAAAAATGGTGCATCTCTTTTTTTCAGTCGCTAAAGAATCAGAACTCTGTCATGTGACCATACTAATGCCACATAATATGCGTCTCTGTGGGTTCCCAGGAAACACTCGTCAGGCCGTACATGGGAAAGAAAATGCAGAATGTTTTCTTTTTGCCCTTTTAATGATAGTTTCGCTCAACCGGTCTACTTTTATCAAACCATGCCAACAAAAGAAGGGGGATCTTATTTTAGGGGTAGCCAAATTTAACATGAACGTCCGGAGAAATCCAATAGCAACAGTAATCCGATACACATGGCGAAGGGAGTATGTGGGCTTATTCTGATCAGCTTGGCTGGATGGGTGGGGGGCTTTCGACGCTATCGAAGCTGACTCAGTGTGATGCGGCACAAGCGGGCTGCCCCATTAAAGCTAAAGCGAGATCCCGTTTCCAGACGGCCATTGCGATGGAGACACATACCCCGGCCGCCTCTCGTTTCTGTCGCCGTGGCCATAAAAAAGAACGAGAGCCTTTCAGGCCGTGCCAGACTGCTGGATGTTATGTGCAAAGGCTCGATCGAGTCCTGTACAGACACCCAAACGTCGATCGAAGAAACGCAGAGGAAGTGAGCAGTACGGCTGAAGATGGCCATCACTGTAAGGTGTATAGGAGGGGGACTTTTATTCTGTTTCTTGGGGATAACAGTAAACAGAAAGAAGAGGGCCTATGGTCGCTTATCACGGAAGATCACATCAGTCACATCAGCAGGGATGTGTGAGTACAGAATGTCCTGCTTCAAACCACTGGTTGATGGGCTGCATCACCTGACTTCACCCTTGCCCCGGACCTGCCCCCCCCCCACCCCCCAACTCTCCCATCTTACAGCTGTAAATTTACATATTGACTTAAATAATGCAGCTTGGTGAGATGGGAAATAAAAAAGTACCCAAATACAGTGGTTTAACACAGAAGGTAAGGAACTCTGCTCTCCAGTATCTCTGATCAATAATCACCACACAAATTCCCAGCCGCCAGAGGCACCACCATAGACGTTACAGTGGCAATTTGTCATATTCATTCATTTTCCAACGCTTTATCCTATTGGGTCGCTGGGGGTCCGGAGCCTATCCCGGAAGCAATGGGCACGAGGCAGGGAACAACCCTGGACAGGGGGCCAGCCCATCGCAG
>JAABNX020000151.1:7548194-7563975 GCA_015163995.2 Mormyrus lacerda
CTCAGCATGTCTTTGGACTGTGGGGGGAAACCGGAGTACCCAGAGGAAACCCCACGACGACACGGGGAGAACATGCAGACTCCACACACAGGGAACCCAGGCGGAGACTCGAACCCGGGTCCCAGAGGTGTTACAATATTACAAAATATTGTAAGCTTTGTGTGGTTCTTTTCCCAAACTGATGGTTTTCATCCGAAACATTTTGGGTGAATTAGACCAGACTTTGCACTCAAACAGAACAAATGACTAAGCACCACTGATGACACTGATATATAAAAAACACATATATAATCACTGTGGGTAATATTCACTTTAAAGGGGCCGTGAAAATGAAGATGCAGAGAAAAGTTGATTAAAGTCCTGAGACCTTCACTCGCCTCATATTCCGGCTGTGCCTACAGTATATCCACCTAATATACGTCATGCATTATAAATGGTACATGACTTTGTCCTTGCGGAAATGGGCCATGTTGGACTAGACTGGGTCCCCGTTTCCTTCCAGTGCCTTTGGCTTTACTTCTCACTTGCTTTGCCTGTTTCAGCTCGGTCTGTGTGGCGGCATCTGTGTGATCAAAAAGGCAGCCCAAACAGAACTGGTAGTCTGAGGTTCTGCGTTTGGGTTACGTTCATGGTGTGCGGGACCCTACTCCGAACGAACAGGCTTCGCGTCGTGCTGAAACACCAGATACACAGGAAGTTTGAACTTTTACGTGTGGCAGTAAAAGCAAAGACACTTTCCTCATTCGTAAAACGTGTTTATGAGATAATAACCATTAAGCATTTTACAAAACCCCTATTTATCAGCGTCCTTTCAGGATGAGACTTTGTAGTGTATCACAGATTGTATAGACAGCGGGGTGTAATTTTCAGGGGTTTCCTTTGATACGGTGGGCAGGGAATCCCTCTGGGGTGCTGGGGGGTACAGCCGTCCCTCCTGGAACATTGAGCTTCAATCCTAGATCAAAGCCAGGAAAGGACCCACAGGGCCTCGTCCTCAAGCCCCGTGGATAGCCAAGTAGATTCGTAAAAGATCACCAATCGTGGAGGTAAGCGAGGCAAAGCGGAAGAGTGGAGGCAGCGTGGAACATCTGGAGAACATCTGCTCCGGCGGAGGGGGGAGGGGGGTCACTGGCCTATCCCTCCCCCAATCATGCTCAACCACTGGCAGCCCTCACCCCTCTGCCACCTCAGTGTGCATTAGACTCAAACTTATTTAATTAATGCCAGCCATTTCTTACACTGGCAGGATTAAGACCAAGTGCCGGCTTTAAGGAAACAGGATGCACAGAGATCTATGAGTATCGCCTCTCTTTACGGGCTGGCCTTTCGTGTGCATGTAACAGCAAACCACCCGGGCTTGTCGCAGGAGAAACAGCAACAAACGTTGTAACGGGGGAAAAAAAATCACCCTGCTCTCCTGCAAATCATGAAATGCTGAGTAAACGTGACATCTGTTTCTGTGTGTGTGAGTAAGTGTTTTTTTTTTCCACCTCCGGGTTTTCAGCGTCAGAGCTGGACCCCCCGTTGCGGTTCAGTCCTTGAGTGGATTATGGTGGGGATTCTCTCGGGGGGGGGGGGGGACGACCACCCCTCCCCTGCATCTCTCTCACCACAGGCAACAGAGGCAGCTGTCATGGCAGCTCAGGAATGGCCTCCCTGATCCTTTGCCCGGCTTCATGTTCCTCGTGGTAAAACGCGGTAAAAATACTGCCGCTGACAGTATCCTGTGGCTTTTTAACCTAATGCATTGATAAGACGAAGGAGAAAAACTTGTGCTATGACAACTCATTCTGTTAACTAGCACGGTAATGATAAATAAATCTGAGGCTCGCTGCTTTAACTGCCTACTCAAGTAGCAATGCTAAGCTAATGATAGCAGCCTTACAAGTGTGTTAGGTGCAATGCCGTTTACTCCCCACGTACGGACGGGTCATCTTTTCATCCCCTTAGCTGCCGCTGCGTCTGTACCTTCTACCTTCCTTCGCTGGCGGATATGGAGACGGACTCAAGAAGACATATGCGCGCATCGCCACTTTGCAGGATGGCAGGCATGTCTCGGGGAAGGAGAAGCTCACTCTCTTTAGGGATCGTGTGTTCCTGAAACATTACAGGCTGAGATTGATGATTCAAGTGTTAAAGTACAGTGCATGTATATTTGAAAACTCTAAGTGATAGCGCGATATCCCAGTGTTGTTCCTTTCATCCATGGTGGTCCAGGAAATGTAAACAATCCATACAGTCACATAAGGAACGTCCTAATAAGCTTACAGTGTATGTCATTAGATTGGGACACTCCTCAGGCCTGGAATTAATTTACAATCAGTTTTACCATTGTTACAAAGCATCTGTAGTAGGCATTTAAATATTATGGGTATGGTAAACTGAGAGTTTCCCAAAACGGGAACCTGGAACTTTTTATTCTGTTTCTGCTACACGGTCCACGGATCTTTCTAGAAATGTCCATCTGGCCATTCTAACTGCAGAGAACTTTTTGTTTGTCGTATCAGAGCTGATTATTGATGAGCCACTGCCAGGCACTCCGTCTTTCTCGTACACTGCCTAAGAGGCACTGCGTACACTGCCTGGGAGGCACTGCGAGACGGACGGACTCTTGAGAAAAGGCCCGGCGGCGTCTGGAAGCAACTCGAAACCGGGGGCGTCTGATGCAGCTACGCGCTGAATGGGCCGATGATGAACGAGTCTCGGGGGCGACGCCGGGCTCCCTCACTACAGCCCGACGAGTCGTCTTAGCCACGCCACTGGCAGCTAAACCTTAATAAGTGACTAAGATCGATCGTTTATTCATCACCCGCCTGACCCACAAATCCGTGGAAAAATCTAAGCCGGGGGACTTTAATTGAAGTTGGATCCTACCGTGAAGCTGGCAGGCCGGTGAGCCCCCAGTACATCCCGTCCCAGGGCTCCAGCTCAAGCTCTCTGAAGCTTGTCCATAATCAATTTCTCGCCGCTCTCCGTCATGCGAGAGGAGACACTCTTCCAAGGCGCCTAAGACCAACTCCAACGAGCGTCACCGTAAAGACCAGCGGTTCTGTAACAAATTGCCGCTCCATCTCTGGTTGCAGTCAGCCTACAGTACTTTCGTGTGAACGCCGCGCTGTCTGGCAACCGAAACGCAACTAGCATGACAGATGATTGAAAATCACACGTGAAAGGTCTTTTCATTTAAAGTGGATTCAGCGCAAAATGTTAATATTAAACCAATATGTCATATTGTATATTAAAAACACATAATGAAAAAAGAAAATCTAAATTTCAAATAGAATAAAATATCCTTGATAAAAGCCGTCCCCAACAAACTGTCACCAGTCATCTAAAAAGTTATCATTCTCATTTAAACTAGTAAGCTATGCAAACTTGTGTAGAATGTCATGTTACAAGGATCAGAAGTGCCTAATTCAAACATAAACAACAAAGTCATAAAATATGTGACACAGGGTTTCTGCATGCGAAAGTCATTGGTCGCCACTTCAAACGGAGTATCTCATTAATTCTTTACTCTGACTCACTACACTCTACAGCATTAACTTGTACTCTTGCTACCCCCTCTCCAGAAGAATGGTTTTCCACCATCGAGCTGTTGCATGTGGTCAGAAGGGCTGGCTGACCGTACATCGGTAGTACAATGACTAAGTTTGCTGGAACTCCAGTGCTTGTCTACCTAGTTAATAAGCAAACTATAATGCCAGCAATTTTCCTGATTCAGTTTTGAGTAGCAGAGCGTGTCAGAAGACATCACAGTAAGATGTCAGTCTTAATTAGCAGACCGAAAGGCCACCGTTAATTTGGTCCTCTGATGTTCCTAGTAATGAAGTATTAACCTGTTGAAAAACTTAGTGCTAATCCCTTTTATTTAACTTAAAAAAATCTTGACTTGAATCAGAAAAAGTGGAAACATGTTGCTCTATATTTTCAGGAAAATCAGCAACTCTTTCTGCAGTTTCTTTTTCTCAGAAAATATTTTTTTTAAATTCATCTGAAAGATGTTATTCCAAATCACATTTGGTTATGATGAGGTTTTTTTGGTCATTCATAAGCCCCAAAGGTTTTATCCTAGTGGGAATCATAAAACCTTTGCTCATGAAAATCAGATCATACAACATTTGTTGTGGATTTGGGTAACTCTGCTCAGTATTATTCAACATGGCTGTGAAGTCATAAATATTATAATAAGTATGTTGTATATAGACAGCATTTATGTGTGTGTGAGTGATATATCTGTGTGTCTGTGTGTGTGGGGGAGGGGGTTTGTTTTTAAGATTCCAAAAAGATTAAATTTGAACATCTTCAAAATATTAGTAAGGTACATTGTCAGCTAATCAATCATTGTAGTTAATTATCATTAGTTTTCCCTTTAAAATCAAAAGCTGCTGTGCAACATTTCAACTGTCACTTTGTCCCAGGCTGTGTGTGCTGAGCGTTGGGGGGGGGGGGGGCTGGTGACTGGCTAAGTCTGCACCCCCAGAGAAGATGGCGTCCCGGGCAGCTGCCTATGGCACCTATAGGATCGACCGGCCCTGACTGTACCATGGCTGCCAAATCAGATTTCTGGCAGGTCCACTTGCAGTTCTGCTTTAGGGAGCACAACCGAGAATCTGTGTTCCGAGGGGCTCCTGGGAAAGGACCAGACCCGTGTTTGTGAACACAAGTGACCGTGCCGAGGGGGGATTTCGCAACATATCTGGCATCCAGTCAAAATCTGCACACAGATCGGCATTAATCTTTCTTGTTTTTTTTTTATGCAACGCATTTTCTTCATCTCCCATAAACAGATGTATAGATAGATTGCATGGCCTGCATGGCCTGCGGTTTGCATCCGGTTGGACGCAAATCCTATTATGTTTGTTCTGCCTAATTTGTCACTTTAATTATTCCAGCAGAAGCGGCTGGGGAGGAAGCCCGGAGCACTATGGGAACACAGCGGGGAGGTCACTTAGCATCACGCTGCTCTGTTAACCACCGTCACGCACCCCCATACTCAGCTCGCTGGCCAAAGCCTTGCTAACGATGGTTTTTGGGCAAGATTAAAGGTACAAAAACAACCCCCCCCCCAAGTGTTAATAATTGCTGACTTCAGCTTGTCGCTTCTGCACAGTTATCGCTTCTGATTTTATATTTCATATAGTATATTTTGTTTTATGGTCGTTTACGCTTAAAACCAGTATTGGAGAACATGCGGCATTCATTACAATAACTAAAAATCACTTTAACAAAAGATTGCGATTCAATATTAATTCTAAATTAATTGCACAGAAATGTGTAGCTCCTGCCATGAGCCTAAGTCAGTCACTGAAAATAAATGGGTGGCTGTTGGATTTAGCTTTGGATTAATGAGTGATAAGTGCTTTGTTGATGCGAGAGTTTGGACAGTGGTAACACTGGAATTCCTGCATAAAATTCTGATACAATTGTTTTTAAAGGTTATGCAACAGACTCATTGATTGGTCCCTCAACTTAATGAAACACAGGCGTGGAGGAATTGCCTTGTTCTAGTGTTTTGTTGGGTTATGGATTCAAAGGAGATGGTTGCACCATTGCTGCAGTCATTTGGTTTTTTGCTTGTTGAATTGCATCAAGTTATAGGGACTTTGAGATTTTCCATTGTTTTGGGCCTTCAACCGATTTTGTGTTCGTTTTTTTGGACGATAAATCCTTCTGTTTGATGTAGAACTACTGTCAAGCGCCTTTGTCCTGCCTTGTTGTGGACCATCTCCCCTTACCTTCTATCCATTTCTGACAGCTGCTGAGCACCCAATCTGCTAATTTGCCCTTATTGTGTAATCATTACCCGGGTAAGTGCCTTATGATGGCAGTAAACACACGGTATGACTTCTTAGGGTAATTGCTCTGGAGTCCTTCCAATGTAAATTGCTGTCATGCTGAACCATAAAGGGAAGCGGCAGGGCGTGTAAAATACTAATAGTGGACAAGACAAGTGCCAATCACTTCCCACAATGATGAATGAAGGCATGTGATAATAATGATCGAAATTAGGTATCTTTGGTGGCCTAGTGGATCGCATTGATGCCTCACACCCCCCGGGTTGTTGCATCTAGTGTTAGAATGTTCTATCCCAGCCTTGTGCCCCGTGGGAGAGATGCCACCCAAACAGTAGTGCCAGATTCATCCTTAAACAGATTTTATAATGCAAGCCTGCTGAGACTGTGATTTACATTTAATGGTACATTTACAGTGTTTTACAGCATGTACTTGTTATAGCCAGGTACCGTGAACCGGGAAAACCAGGAAGATGCCAAGGCTCATGAGTGACAGGGGTCCTAAATGTGGAACCCAATATGACGGAGGCCCAATATGATCTGCCCAAAATCTCTAGCTGTGCCCCTGTGCCGTGCTTCTATGAATACCATGAATAATCAGATTCATGGCATCTCACCCAGGAATTGAGATGGCGATCGTATTCTCCTCAAAAAAGCAGAACACCATCAGCAGCTCTCAGCTGGCTGGACGTGGGCCTCCCTTACTGTCAACACCATACGAGTGACGCCCCCCGGTACAGGGCAAGCCTGACATGGCCGCACACCCATGCAGACGCGGTGAACGCATCTTACCGTGATTTGCCATAGCTGCTCGGAAGGAGCCAAAGCTGGGCTTAATGTTTAATTACTAGGAACATCAGAGGACCACAGTTAAGGCTCCCCGGAGAAACCTAGGAAAGCCTGGAAGACAGTTACTATTACAATTATACCTTCCATTGTACGATACAATGTAGCATCAACAGAATGAGTTAGACTTGGAGTTTCTTTTGAGGAAATACTTTACGGCACACATTCTGGAAAAACGTGCAGCTACATGTATCTGTAAACAGCTGTTTTCATATAGTACTGTTTCCTTTCCATGACTTGGAAACTAATACAGCTTCCATTGCCAATCAAACCCACTAAAATCAAAATAAGGGATCTGAGACGGACTGCATCACTTCCATCCTGGTTAACCTGGATGTCACAAGTATGAGAGAATAAATCTGAGCTAATATGAAATATTTAGAAAAGAGTCACCTAGACTAGTGACTAGTAACCAGCTGTGGTTTGTGACTTAATGGTAAATGACATTGATGTTAATGGATGAAATGAATGCTCTTCATTGTAGTTTTGATATATATTCATTGCATGTTACCCAACAATCCCTAAATATCAAGCCAAAAGAAATAAAATCCTGCTGAAAAGGTTATTTCAAGGCTGACTTAACATTTCTGTTACAAAAGAGGTCTTCCTCTGGCGTGGCATTAAGGGAACTTGCCAGAAAAAATTTCCCTTAAATATTACAGTCATTTAGAGTCTTTGTAAATTCAATCAAGATCATAAAGAATAGCATTTGTGGAAACTGAATAGCTTATTTTTAAGTTGTATTTCAAGTCGTATAAACATATATGTCATGATTACTATTGTGAGGCTGAATGATAATAAAGAAAAAAAAAAAGATTTTTGTTGGCTGAATAGATCATGTTTGGCCTGCAAAAGAAAGATCCACAAAAAAGTGTTCCTCCCTCTGTAAAATCTAAAATGCATGGACATTTTCGCATGCGGAACGTGGGCCAGATGAAACACAATGTCTTAGGAGGAGGATTTGCCAAGCTTGCTTTAATGAGCTGGCTCCGGTCTGGTCTGTCAGCTTGTTCGCCGGTTTCTGGATGGCGTCTGAGCCCTGCGTGTACAGGGTCCAGCCCGCTGGGATGACACTCCTAGGACTGCCAGACACAGCAGTAACATGTGACATACATGCTTACTATATAGTCCACTACTGCAGCTGCATTTCAGTCTAATGTTTCCATGAACACCCCTCTCACGTTGAACACACTGGAGTGCGATACCATGTTCCGGAATGTTATTTTGTCACAATTAAACTACTATATCAAAAGAAAACTGGTGACAGCCAGCTGCCAATCTTATAATTCATGCCCAGTTAAAGTGAGGACCTTTATCATTTAACACAATTTATTGTCACAATGTGTTAGGCGGACAAAGAAACAATGCTGTGACATAAATATGTCATTTTTATTTGTTCTGAAAAACACTCTGTTTTTCAGCTGCCATCCTACCCAATAACATGGACAGAGACATTTAATAACAATAACATCATATTATGAAGGATAATGTTATAATTTCCTCAGCACTTAGAATAATAAAACACAAACATGTTACAGCCTTTGAGAAGCACTTCTGTATTTACTTTAAGATTTGTTTTTGTGACAATAACAAAGAGAGTAAAAATGGGGAAAAAAAATAATGGCCATTCTCCAACCATAAATGAAGTACATGTATCAAAGATTGTTGCGAGCTGTTTGACGCATTGAGGAGTGAGCAGGATCGCTGTTTCTTAGCAATGAAATAAACAGGCAAATTGCTGTACGACTCTGCTCTGTTCCCCGGGCTGGCTTACTGTCTTCGTCGAGCATCGCGAGGGAAACACACCCTCCCCTCACACACTGGCCACGGGCCCCAGTCCTGACTGTTGCCGTTTCCAAGACGACTTGAGAATCTTGAGTAATGCAAGAGATCAGATGTTGGATGAGGCAACGCTCATCGTTTAGTTCCTGGTTCATTCATTGCAGGCTGTATTCGAACGCGAGTTCCCTTTTTTCTCCTGCACTATTTTTGCACTACTGAGAAGCAAGGTGAACCTGCGAGGTGTGCAGAAGTCCTCCGGTGATGCCTTTCACTCCATCAGCTGCGTGGTATAGAGACACTATGGGTCAGTTTGCGAAACACGCAACCCCGATTGTACGAAGTCACGGACACGGGGGTATTACACTGCTGGTCAGGTGGGACTGATCAATCTGAAAAGGTGAAGGAAGATGTGAAATAAATGACCCACTCAATGAGTAACGAAAAAAAGTAGAGAAAAACAAGGATTGTTCTGAAGCCTGGAAGTTAAATCCAGCAGCTTTATTTCCTCATCAAAACAACTAATTACAGCAGAATTAAGTGCAACGTAGCTAAAGGTAGACAGGGACATCGCTCTTGTGTTTAAACCACCGTAAAATCCGCCGTGGGATTACTCACTTCCTAGGGTGTCCACTGGGGAAGGGTCATCTGACTCATTTCCAGGCCTCTGACCCCTGGCAACAAGTCCAAACGATACAGCCAAGAGTAAATAAACGTTAACAGAACTTGAGGAGAAGCTGTTTTCTTGTGCTGGGTGCCTCAGCATGATACCCCCATGTCAAGCCTCCATTTTAATTTTGACCAGTGTTGTAAACAGGAAGCTGAGCTGTGTTGTCAGGTGCTGTCTTTGCAGGTCCTCCTTTGCATTCGTAATTGCATTTTGTCCTAATCTTCCCGTTCCCAGGATGTGACCCCCTTCTGCCATCCCACTGGGAAACCGTGTATGATGTTCTTCCCCTTCCAAGCGACGTATCTCTCTGGTCCGGTCGCTGTGACCTCAAAGAACGGGCCTCCCTTCGAGACTTAATCGCTTCAAAGTGAGGTGGGGATTATTAGCAAAAAGTGGGATTTAAACTAAGCTAGGCTGGAAATTAACAGAGCATGGCGTTTGATGTCACTGAATGTTAAAGAAGTTCAGTCATGACTGTTTATCAAAACAGAATATAAGTTAGCAGGTATGCGATATTTCCTTATGGCAACACTCGAGAGGGTCTTTTAGACAGCAGTAAGGCTACTAGCAAGGGAGCAGCACATTTTCGGCTAAATCACAGGCTGATATTTTATGTTACAGCGGACGTACCTCTCAAGGGCTTGACAATGGTAAGTAGGATCATTGCCTGTTATATATTGCATGTCTCAAACCTGGTTATAAACAAGAAGTACTCATAAAAATGTTATCAATATATAGTACAAACTAGTAACTCTTTTTGAGTTTGTACTTCTAAATCTAGCAACAGCATCTAACTGCCTAGCAACTCAACTCAATTCCCAAGTCCCCATTCCAGTCACTGTCTGCAAAAACCTATCCATTTACTTAATTACTGAATTATTGACTTACTCACGAAGTTCACGTTGTTATACTAATTGCTAAATCTAGCAGACAACAGTTTGGCCTTCAACCAATGTACCCATATACAACAGAAATGTGAACATACTGTAACAAGCAAAACGTTTGTGCAAAGACTGAGTACGCTAATATTCAATATCAGTATACCTTAGAGTGAAGGTTATTTTTTCGGAACGTATACCTGACAAATGTACAGCGAAACATAAACAGATAGCAAATATTTCAAGCTAACTATTAAGATTAAACAGTAGCTGGATGCAAAGGGTTACGATCTCTGGTGTTGCACTCTGTCGACATGCGGAAGAGAAGAGAAGAGAAAGCGTTCACACGTTGCACATCAAAACAAAAAGATGATGTGAATGTATGAGCTGGGAAGAACAACTGGGGATTCAGTCAAAAGATGTACTTGGTGAAGGAGCCTGTGATTTTGTGTGAACTGCTTGTTGTGCGATTTCCCTTCAGACGAGGGAGAAGGAAGCGGGTCCAACGCATGACCAAACGTCCAAGTGCCTTGGGTTCCCTCCAAGCGGTTCCGCAACATAACCAGTTCAAGCCCGCTGTGAATCTGCCCAGAATTTATGACAGGCCTAAAGCTTGCAGACTTTTGGGCTCGAGTTAAATAATACACAATACGTAACAATCCAGACCACGATGTACATGATAAATGTCTCACTTTTCATTTTTTTGCTTAATCTTTCAGCCTCTTCTGTGAAAAGTTTGACTGTCACTCTAATGAATACCTAACAAGATGCACATCACCAGCCACCATCCTGCGGCGTTACTGCATCATTTGGAATCTGGGTTTCCTTCTGGTCCTTTCTAGGTTGTCCGAAACACTTGCTCACACATGGATTAATGAGTTAGGATCTCACAGGGGAAACTCATGACCGCGAGAGACGTCGGATATTTCATCAGAATCGTCACGGTGACCGTTGGGGTGGATGCTGGGTATGTTCTTAGGAAGCATCAAACACCAGCACAGGGAACTGATTCTTACCAGCCATTATAAATATCTGGAAAGGCTCTGAAAATCAAAACACATTTTTGTGATGAAGACGGTGCGCAGAATAGCCATGCTCAGCATTCTGCCTCCAAGGTAAACCTGAAATATTAAAATGCTGACATCATGCGTCTGAAATCACTTATTCAATTGCATAGGCCAGAGCTTATTAAAGGTACGAAGTGCAATACGACCAGAATATAATTATTGCATTAATATCATTGTATCAACTGTGGTGGACTGCCGGCCTGCCCAGGGTGTCCCCCGCCTCTCGCCGGAAGATGCTGGGATTGGCTCCAGCTTCCCCGCGACCCAGATGGATAAAGCGGTATAGATAATGGATGGATGGATGTCATTGTATCAACACTACGGAATGCAGAAAAATCATACCCAATCGTAATTTTCCTATTATCCACAAAAGAGATGACAGACAGTTCATAAAGTGAGTCTGGTGGCCCGCAATGTGGCCCCATTGACTGATAGCTTAGTAACAACATCCCATAATACAACAGCTTGTAAAAAATGACACTGAATCGAGAAGGCGGTACTTCTCTGTGTAACACCACTGAAAGTGATTTCTGGGTTTTGGAGAACTCAGGTCTGACTGATGCTTTATTATATAATCTCAGTGCACCGGGCTGTAATGTACACCTCCACTAATCACAGCAGCGTCTTGCCATTGATTATCATCACTGGCGACAAGCTGGCATCGCATTACAGCTTGTCCCGCATGTTAGTAGCACACCCAAGATGCAGTCTTATATTATAGTTAGGAAGATAATTGCAAAACGTTTGTAAGAAAGCAATTTGACATGGACGGAATCCCCTGGAAGCAACTAAGGACTGTCAACGACGTGAAACATTACTTTTGAGCAAGCAATGATAATTATATCGTCAGCTATCTTGTGTTTTGCTGTCCTGGTGCTGCTGCAGATGCAGCCATCGAGACAGGGAAGATGCACGGGGACCAGCTACCAAAAGTGATTCACGAGATCGAAAATTCAGCTGATTCAATTTTACCCCCGGATCGTGATTTCATCACTGTGCAATTTGTGTCAGAAAATTAATATTCCCGCGTCAGTGATACTGCTGAGTTAAGAAAACCTTAATGGTATAAAATCCAGTTTAGCAACGGGGGTGAAAACGAGGAGCCTTTAGCCAGTGTTTGTTTCTCCTGTCGTACTTCAGTATTGACCGTATGCCAAGATCTACAGCCATGTGCACGTTGCTGAGAAGTCAGCTATGTCATCTGGATGAGAATATTTACTTCGATCTGGCAATGGCGGGTAACATCCTTCATATATCAGCACCAATAGGGAAAGCGTTTCTGAGCTCTGTGCAAATGGAAGGAGGTTTACACGACAGATCGTGGGGTCCAAATGGGTTGTTTTTTTTATTGCCAAAAACTGATATATGTCTGCAATAACACGCAATTACCCACTGAGGAATAGGCATCCGCAGTAAATGCTGTTTCCCCGAATATTTCACGGGTGTAATGACACTCCAGTCTGTTACCGCATTACAGGTCCTACCGATTCGGCGACGCAAGAATGACCTCTGAGTAGTTAGAACAACGGCACTCAAAAACAAGCAATCGACTCAGGATCCGGACGCTGGTCTTTGAGAACAGGACAATCCCTGCTTAACTTCATAACAGAGAACATGCGTGTTCTACCTCCTTGTGTCTGAAAGCTTTCTCTAAGAGAGAGTAATCTGTGCCCCTCCACCCCGGTAATTTAATCATGCTGTTAAATATTGCGACAGTCATAGTTCTCTAAACATCTTCCCCATCACCAGAAAAATGACTCAGTCAGGGCGCTGCTTCTGTGGCCTCAAGGTTAAGAGGGCTGGGGGTATTCCGAGTCTGGAGAGAGATGAAGCTGCAGGTATTGAACCTTTGGATCCAAAAAGGCAGCTGGACCGACTCTGAGGAGGTACGGCACTGTCGTACATTCGAGAAGGTAGCAAGGGTTACCTTTTATGAAATTTCAGTAAGGCAGGCGCTCTTGGGAGCTGCAGAGACTGTATAAGTACGTAGTAAATACACAGTATAAATTTCAGAGACTGTTTTCTCAACATTTCTAATGTCTAAATTTATTTATTCAGGAAAGAAGCATTGTATGGACCAGAATAGCATGTCTGGGTAGAAGTTGATGAATGTTGGACCTATTCTTTAGTTGCTAGAATTTATATGTGTTATAGACAGAGTATAATGTCCTCAAGCAAACTGAAGGTTTAGTAGATCGTGGGCCTTTTAGTATTAGGTGCCGTCTAGTTGATGTTGTCTGTATAGATGGGTCTTCATATGTCCAAAAAAAGGTAGTTTCCTCTGGTCATTCATGCTTCAGCTGACAATTGAAATTGGCCTGTTTGTAATTTTATCTGTCTAAACTATCATATCTTCTTACTGTAATTAAGGGTCTAGTGTAATTATGACACTGCTGCAAATTTTTGTGGACAAAGTACGCAGAGCAATTTTTGCTGAAAGGTAACAATATCCTCATATGGAGTGGTAGCTATTGCATATCGCATCCGTTATTATGCTGTACAGACCAGTAAGATGAATGGACAATAGGACATCCAAAAGGCACAAAAGGCATGGAACCATCTTTAGTAGAGTTCTAGTCCCAAAATACCATACTCTTTTACGCAATATTTTTGGTCCAATTTGATTACTTGAAGATTGAATTAAAGTTAAATTCACTGAATGTGTGTGAGCATGTGTCCTGCGATAGACTGGCATCCCATCCAGAGTGTACCTCAGTCTTGTGCTCTATGCCGCCTAGACTCTAGACTCTGGGAGGGACTCCAAGAACAGACTTCAGGATGGGACTCCAAGAAGGGACTCCAGGGAGGGACACAAAGAAGGGACTCCAGGGAGGGACTCTGCGAGGGACTCTGACCAGAATAAGTGGTTAAGAAGATCAAAGGTTACTCCTTTAAATGCGTAATATTAGCTTTATTTAATGATATAGTAATTTATTTTTTATACAATTATTTTAGGTCTGAACAACAAAATACCTAAATTTAAATTGTATTTATATGAAATAGTAATGTACTGGCTTAATACAAAGGTTTTGAAAAATCATCCAAGAAACACAGAGATTTCACACATTTTAAAAATGTTTTCATTAAGGATCTGCCATTTTCAGCCTTTAACAGATGTGACGTCTACATTAGTATTTTGTAACAGCTGAATCAAGCCCAATTAATTAAGATGTCGGTGGGAACAAAAGCCAGCCGGCACAGTGGGTTGCTGGGATCTGGATTAAGAAATGTCATTGATGGCTCTGTTTATAAGCACAGGGCACAGCAGGTGGCTTAGTGGCACAGATCCTGGATCTGTGAATATTAGGTAGTCGGACCAAGTCCTAGGGGGCGCTGTGGTGGCCATAACAGCCATATTTAACTTGAAATGGTACACTTGGTTTCACATGCCGTACTCTCTGAAGCAGTAATGCTTTCGCAGTTTTAACCCCTTAATTTAACCCCTAAGTCAATTTACCAGACCCATTAAGGTCACTTTACTTTAAAAGCTATGCCAGTAGTCATGGGCACCTGAACATGGATTCTACTCAGCTTAAGGGTGTTTAATGATGGAATTTTTGACAAGCCTTCTCAGTCACGAAACCTAATTTATCATAAAATCATCGAGTAAATCAGCGCCTCCAGCTCTGTATCAAAGGGCTTGTTTCCAGGGGGTGCGCGAGTGTGCGCTGAGAAAGGCTGCCTTATGGAGGCTGCCAGCCTGTACTTGTAGGCTTCCGACGTTTCTTTTTCCAGAGAATGATCTCAGGTTTTCCAGCTCTCCCGCACTCCTTGCCTGAGCACACGCCGGTCTCTGCGGCGCTACCTGTTAGTCAGAACGTGTGACTTTCCGGGAACGGCGGTCACGGAAAAAAGATGCATTTCTGCAGAGGCCGCGATATACAGGTGCATGAGATGATGTGCTATTTACCTTTAAAAGGTCACCATATCTGCACGCATATACAAAAGTAATTGCAAATATATCTGTTTCTTCGACATGTTTGCATATTTCTTGTCTTTATTCTTGATGTTATTGAATGTAACATTTTAATAGTCCCACATCAATACGTATGGGACCAATGGGATTTTAAAATCTATCGTGGGTGGGATTACTGTACGCCGACAATCACTTATTGGTTTAATTAAAAGGAGGGGCCAATTAAGCGACCAATAAGAAGTGGGCTAAACCCCACCCACTGTGGGTCTCCACTGTCATATAACAGCTATGCTATCCAATTTACAGTATGAAAACACCCTAGTGCTCGGCAGTCAAAGGAGCTGCGTTTATCCATTCATCTATCGTAGTCAGCTACCTCTTCAGTCAGGGCTTCTCGGCTCAGGTGACTTATAGAAATGTCCAAGAAACACATTTTGGTATTTGACATGCGCATTCATGTAAATGTATATCAGTGTCGGCGGTCGTACAATGAACAGAGTCCTCGCTTGTGCTCCTTTCTTTTACTTAAATCATGCATCAAGCTTTCGGAACACTCCGTCTGTCCTGTGCGAAGCTAATTGCCAGCCATTATTGGAAGCAGCCTGGCCGCGCGTAGGTAAATTGCTGCTGATGTTCTTGACAATGGAGAATTCAGAGGGACCCGAGTAGCCTCACAATGGGACATTGTTTGGCGAGCTGAAGTTAACTGGAACAGCACACCTCAAAGGGATTTTCCTGTATGCTAGTTGACGTCTGTTCATTCATTACATTTCATGGGTTTTAAGGATCCGCTTCATGGCCTCCTGAAGTTTGTTCAGTGTTCTTGCAGC
>JAABNX020000151.1:7611395-7638772 GCA_015163995.2 Mormyrus lacerda
CTAACCGTTTGCAAAGCCCATAGCACTTCTGCTTTCAGTGTGTCGGTTGAGGAGAATGTACTGAAGGCATTGCTTGTTGTGGGATCTGGAAACACTACCAAAGCGGGTGTAGGCCTATCTGTAGAGGTTGTACTTACAGGACTGGCAAACAACTGAATGGAGATGGTTGTTGTTCGACTGTTGACAAAACGCTTGTGCTTCTCCTCCCCGATATGTGAATCGATGGTTGTAGAGCCCATTGTTGCCAGTTTGATGACTTTTTTACATGGTTGCATTGTGCTTCGTAGACATTAGTCATCTTTTTCAACCAGCCACAGTACTTTTTTTTGAAGCATTGACATTAATAACAATTAATAACTAATTAATATTGTATTATTTAATCAGATCATACATAACTTTTTCCTGTCACTGTTAGATATTTTACATTTGCAATTCTGAATGCTTTTCAAACGTGTTCTGTTAATTAATTAACTATTAAATATCTCAGAAACTAGAGACATTCTGGTAAAACTGAAGTCATATTCTTAATCAGCACCATAAACTTAATATAAAACCGTTCTGACATCGTTGTCACCAAAATCACTGTATACCAGTGTAATAATTGCCCATATATACCTGCCCTTTTTTGCTGTCAGAAGCACAGACTTCACCTTGTAAGAAAGAACTTTTTGACTGTTTTGGTTGCTATGGTGGTTACTATAGTAAAAAAAAATGCTTCCTATAATCTCAGCAGCTCTGTCCAAATTTCTCCTCCTCATATCACACTGGTCTACAAAAAGAAAAGTGGGTTGTGTTTAACAACCGATTAGATCAATCACCCTCTTCTTGATACCTTCAAACCTATTGAGGAAATTACGTTGCACATTACTTCCATATGTGTGTGTGGGGGGGAGCAGCGTCAAACAGGCTTTAACAGAGACGGCCAGTCTGCCAAATGAGCCCAGGAAGGGGAGTGTTCCTGTTCCCCATTGCGGGGAAACAGTCTTCTTTTCACCTCTATCAATACTGACCTACATTCACACTGCCTTTGCTGTTTATCATTGTGCGTATAAACACTCCCAGATGTGGCTGAAGCGTCACGGGTCACTCCAGCCCCCGCTGTCAGGAGGATAGGTGCCACCCGGACCCCCCCCCTCCCCCCACCATGATCCGCCGATCGTAATCAGCTGGATGGAGTGCAGGGCTGACCACAAGGGAGACGGCGACGGTGATTGGCGGCAGCCAGGCAACCGTGCAGGTTAGCATTTTGTACGCCCACCCCCAGGCCCACCGCAGTGTCACAGCTGGAACCAGGACCGCCCAGGGGAGGGTCTGCGGCTAATCACTGCCCGGGCCAATCGGATTAAAAGCTTCCCGTCCTTGGAGTGGCGGAGGACTCGTCCATGCACCATGACACGTGTCACTGCGGCCTTTCCTTTTCAGATGAGGTTTGATAACAAGCACCACTGCTGAAACACGCTAGCCGCAACTTTCTCGCCGCAAAGCGTAAACTCCCAGCAGCCTTAGCTCCCTTCTGACAAGATTAAGAAATGGCCAGAACTGGATATCCATCGGATTACTGGATTTTCGCCAGATTAAGCTATACAAGGCACTAACTCATTTGTTATGTTTGTGTCTGACAAAATCAGATAAGGTGCCAAGCTTCAAAAATGTACATGAACTTCATACAATATGGTTGACATCCTCACCCGCATAGAAACACACACACACACACACCATAGTACCGTAGTTCACCAGGGGGGCTCAGTGTACTCATTAAAGAAAGAATCTATAAACAATAAAAAATAAAAACTACAGCAGGACTCTCAAATGTAATCTGAGCCACACATCCAGAAATGGAAGAGATCTGGCCCAGGAACAGTCCAAATACCTCCACAGCCGAACTTGGACTCATGGAATATGAGTGACAGTCTAGAATCAAATTTTGCTGTCTAGGTCCTGAAAAAAAAAAAAACTTTATATGTAACGTTGCACCATGGAAAATGTACACCACGCACGGCAGCCATAACAGGAAGGTTTCCACGAGGAAGCAATTCCCCAAGGATCATGACCTCCATGTTCGGGTGTTGCTAAGAAAACACAACACTGGACCAAACACGAGCTCGAGCCAGTTCTGAAGTCACGGTCCATATGAAAGTAAAAGTTGTGCAAAGCCATGCAAATCACACATTTACTGCCAATTGTCTACCATGAAAACGATATGAAAGTCAGTACCTTAGATCTGTTATATACAACCCAAATAACATGGCTGACCTAACATGCATTCATGTAACGAACACATGAACGTGACAGTAATTATCGTACGATCCATATAAGCATTGAATAAACTAATGGTGCATTTCCACGCGAGTACAAGAACTGAGCTGCACCGGAGGTATACCGCAAAGAGAGACTAATTACAGTGTGGTTCAAGCTTTGGATTTCTACTGCAGAATGGTGGGCGTTGCGGAAGGGGAGAGTAGCAGCGACGTAAAACTGAAGAGATGTTCCTCACTGACCATGCTGGGAAATAACCTCAACGAAAAGGACTGAACTCAGGGAGGAAAAGCTTCATCCCAGCAACCTGGTGGGAGCGTGTTCATTAGTGACAGTTTTGTTTCACTCTGCCGGTACTGCCTCGAAATGGGCAATCACAGGAAATACTGCCTTGAAATGGGCAATCACAGGAAATACTGCCTCGAAATGGGCAATCACCAGGAATTATCACAACAGGGAAGATGATGGTGAAGAGGAGAAAAACATAGGAAACATCTGTCCCGGGAAAAACCGCAGCACAGTGCTCGGGTGTTGAAGGGGCAGGAGCCACTGAACACTCATCGCAATGAAGACAAGAGGGTTAGGGCAAGATGCTCTGGTTAAAATCATGCTAAGTAGCCATGGCAGAGGCTTTAAATTAGTGTCCATATCAGCTCTAGGAAAAGAGATCTCACATGTTGGAAGTAATCGTATCTGTCAGTGCTGAAATACCATTAAGATTAAAGAAATGCGTAAAGCAAGCAGGCAATTAAACTGCTTTCTCTATTAAACGGCTCAAAGCCAATTAATGTGAACGGTTAGCGACGACATTACTGTTTCTAAGTTGACTATATTTGTGTCTGGGTATAATTTAAGTGTATGACCTCACTGTTCAAAAACCCGCAGCACAGTGTCTTCATTTTGACATATTTTATCGCACACCGATAAACACTATTCCTAACCACGTGGAGGTACAAGCACAAATGGACAAGGAGAAGGGATATTTAGACTTCTTGTGCACGAAAAATCTCTGCTTATTTGATTTTATACATGGAGGGTCATGAAATAATTTCCTCAGTGGAAAACTGTTGAATAATTAACTGTAAAATCCATTTTTGAAAAATTTTAACTTATTACATAAAGTAATGGAGTCTCCATATAATATAGACAAGTTAATGGGCTCCTTAGTAGAGATTAGAGCTGTTGGTGTCTGTGATGCATGTCTGGACCACCTCAGGCCTCTGATTGGAGCATGCCTCTATCAACTTTCCATTCTCCACCACATGTTCACCAGAAGTGTATACTTTCACTCAGCCTTCATCCATCAGTTATATTCTCATAATAACCCTTAGATGACAGTTCTTGGGATTTACAGAAAGAAAGACCCACAAATATCACAAACGTTCCATTATGGAAAAGTACCCCTACATTGTTAGGTCCTAAAACCTTGATCGTTCTTGGTATATCCAACTGATGAACAAATATGGCCATTTGTGACGTGAACTGTGATTTGCCCTCAATCCCATATTGGATAACGTCTAAAATGACACAGGATTCCAGGGTATACATGAGCAAGAGCCAGATTAATTAGCAATTTACCCATTCAGTTATGTGGTAGTCATCTCATACCTTTGCTGAGACAATATGAATGCCAGTATTCGGTATACATTAACAGAACCACAGCATATTTGCAGAAAGTGGTATTTGGGTTTTTATCCATAAATCGCGAATATGAGGTGTTGGTGAGCTCTGGAAATTATTTGTTTTCTACTTGCAGTCAAAATCCTTCCATCAAATCCCCAGTTTGCTACTATTATAGCTATTAAACTGCCAGTCATGCTACAATCTGTACAATTCCGCAGCTGTCAGCGTGACCTAACTGCATTTTTCACTCGGTTATAATTTAATCTGCAGATCATATTGAACACGTACGAAATACCCCTGAAATCGTGCCCCAATACACGATTTGTGTCCTCAGTCTCTGACAGCTGGAGCTGTGGAAATGAAGGGGCCGCCGTTGTAGCAGTCTCCCTGGCATAGGGGTGGCTTCAGCAGTAGCCTGGTTGTACGCGTGTCCTCTTTCCAGGAAGACCAGAGACCACTGAACTGGCTGCCAGTAGCGTATGGGAGAACATTCTCCTCCCCATCTGCAGATGCTATTACTGGACAGCGCCTCTGCAGACTGACATCAGGGAGCTGAATGTTGAAACAGACCGCTTTCCAAGAACAATGAAGGCATAGCGAAACTGTGTTTACCTTATTGGCCCAAACGTCGGGAGTACGGGCGAGGAGGCCCAGTCCATACGGCCTTGCTGGTTTGCTGGTGAGTCAATTAGCAACTGATTTACACTTGGAAAACTGGGCAAGAAGATCTCCAATCGTAATGCTAAATGCCAAACAGTAAAATGATTAATTGTTGTGTTACGGAGATGACTTACACAATGCTCTGGCTCTCACTGATGTGAGCCCCTAACCCCACCCCTACCGCTGATTTAAATTCTCATCAGCGCAAAGTGGTGATTAAGTGTTTATTCAGTATCTTTTTCCTCACAAAGGGATAATTCCTTTTCTGAGAGGGAGGCCATTGTGAATTAGGCCAGTGTCGTCTGAAACTCATTGTAAGAGTTTCTGTGGGCAAAAAAAAAAAATGAAAGCGTGATCATGTTTAGTACTGTAGTAGTGAAATGGATTGACTTCAGTCAACTAAACAGCTTCATTAATAAATTTTTTCTTTCGGCGCAGATTAACAGCCTGTGACGTGGATCGCGCCCTCGATAGGCAGCCAGCATAGTGATTCCTCTTTGATCCTTGTTGATCCCGGGTGTCCAGCTAGCTTCTGCCTCAGTCAAAACATATGCATCTTTTTCAGAAAATTTGTCATGAAAAGCAGAAAACTATTACCCACATTTGAGTTCTCTCATTGTCATGGTAACTCAATGGCATTTGCAGCACACCCCAAGGCAGTCCAATTCTATTCTCAGCATATCAGGAAGAGCCAAATAAAATAAAATGCTGTTGTGTCATATACGCACGTACCTTTGGAGCAGGGGTGGTGAACCTGATCCCTGGAGAGCCGCTGTAGGTGCAGGTTTTTGTGATGACCTCTCTATCAGCCAATAATAAAGCAGTGCTGGGGACCCACCGCTTTTTAATTGCCTGATTGAGAGGTCATCCCAAAAACCATTACCCATGGATCAGGTTCGCCACCCCTGATTTAGAGTATATTCTAGAAAACAATGCGGTAAGCCCTAGCATTGAACAGGAGCAAATATACCTTAGTATACACAAATTAGACTGAAAGTCGCTGGAAGAAAGCATTGCAAAATATCCGTGCCTTTCATGAGATAACTATGTTTAAAGTTGAATGAAAGAAAATAAAAGCTGGAAATAATAATAGGAGTCAGAAGCAGTGAATTTGTTGCTCCTGGGAGTAGGTAATGCGTCCTCCTGGCTGACTTAATGGGGTCAAGTGTGAGGCTTTAGGGCTTTGAGAAGAGCCGGCCTTGATTTTCTTCCATAAACCGTTATTACACTGGAGAATGTTTTTTTTAATACAATGGGTATAAAGCACACTATCAAATTGCATTGTTTATAGCCTTTATGCGGGATTGTGGTTTTTGACAAAACAAAAAGACATGCATTTAACAACAGAAAAAGTAGATCAATTAGTATTTGTCGCAGAAAGGAACAAACCTTTGCTCCCCAAGTTTTAAAAAAAAGCTTCTTCTTATGGTCTCCAATATTAAATCATTATAAGAATGACAAGACAAATAACAGGATAATACAGATTATGAAGTTGTTGACGACTAATAGCAAGTATGCCGTCTGAAGTTTTGCCGTGTCCTTTTGTAACAGAGTGTGAAATTACACTAGGGAGTAAGACCACACTCATTTTGGTTACTCAGAACCAATGTACCGTGCACGAACATGGTAACACACAGCAACAACAGCCATGACAACAAAAGCGTGTATATTTTCTGTAATACACATGTATTTCAATACTGGCACCCTGTCCAGGGCGTTTCCCCGCCTTGTGCCACGTACTTCTGGGACCAAATCCAAGCTCATCACAACCCAGTACTGGGTAAGTAGATATGGAAGATGGATGGATTTGTGTGTATATATCCTAACTTAAAGAGTAGCTATTGACTTTCCCATTGTACAGCTTTATCTTTTATACGTAACTTGTCAAACCTTTGCCATAATTAGCAGTAAGATAATTAAGGGAAAGTACTTTGACCGCACGCTAGAGGGAGGGGTAACTTGCACCAAACCATGGCAGAATATGTTGACAAACGATCGGTCTCAGCCTGGGCTAAATCTGAGCGTGACGCTGATATACACCTTATGCTTGTCTGTGTCTCCTAGTGCCTGTTGCCTCCGGGATTCGCTCCAGGCCCCCTGTCACAACCGCCGTTCGGCAAGCAGGCAGGACGGGGATGCTGACGAGGCGAGCAGGCAGAAATCCAAAGGATGGGGTCTATTGAGGTCAGGGTACACACAGTAATGACGCCTCTAACAAGACAGGCTGAACGCGGACTTGAATGCTGGACATGACATCAGAATGCACGCAGGACGGCCGGTACGCTGGGAATTGACACGAGGGTAATGAGGTGGCCGTGGTACATGAGAGGGCTGGACGGAGGGACGTGACATCCCCTGTGACTCTGAATAGGATGAGCAGATAAAGAAAAAGGATGGATCTCACAGAGCGTGGTGGATACAGTGAAGGGATCACATTGTGTTTCAACACAATCAGATTTAAGTGAACCCCACCCCTCCGGTTCCAAACGGTACAAGCTTAGGTGCCCTCCCCAGGCTCCGGAAGGTTGTAACAGGGCTTAATCACACGTGACACCAGCCTCCGCGGGTCCCTCTGTCCTCTGACTAGAAGTGCACGGGTGCCAATCAACTGTTTGCTTTTCATCCCTCTTTCACCTTCACACTTTCTTGGCTGTCGGCCTTAAGTAGAACATTTTGCCACGTTCCCAAACAGAAAATGGTTACCTCGGAGACGGAAAAAAAACTAACAGTTTTAAAACAGATTTAAATATACATGTTCACTTCAATTATGTGAATTTTAAAGTTAATTTACATGACTTATTTCAATGAATTAGGCCTGGGTATGTAAGGTTTTTTTTCCCCCACAGTCCAAACACACGGTAAGGTGAATTGCAGTTGCTGAACTGTCCAGTGCTGTGAGTGCTGCATGCGCCTTGCAATGGCTTGGTGCCCCTGTCTTGACTGACCCTGCCTCATGACCGTGGTTTCTATGATACGTCGCAGGTCCCTGTGACCCTGCGTAGGACAAGCATGGATGGATGGATGAAAATTTCTTAGTTTTTAGTTTTAAACCAGAGCACTTGATTCAATATCAAGAGTTCCTGTATATTTACTGGGCCTAAATTCTGAACACGCATTTCTGTTTGCAGTTCCTGTGTACCAGAATTTTCTATCTTTATGCAATATTCTTTCACAGATATGCTCCAGGTCTGCATGCATCGATGTAGTGGTGAGCTCTATTAGATTCACAGAATGATTTATAATGTCAACAAGTCTGTGAGAACGGTAAGAGTCTCCAGTAGCTAACGCTCTTTAATGCTACAGCATGCGCCTGGGTTTATCCAAAGCAATATACTTACTTTACAAGCTGGTACAGCTGGATATTTCACTGGAGTGATACAGGTGATACAAGTGTTTAGTGTAAGGTAGCAGTTTACATTGAAGTCTTTAGCAACAGTGCTAACGGCACAGCGCTACCCCCCGCTACCTGCTGCTTCTGGAAACCCAAGAAAGAGGATGGAAAGGAAGGGAACAGTAGCCACAGCGTGACGGATGGCGGCGAAGCCCGAGAGGGCAGCCTGGCTGCCATGGGAGTATCCATGTTAAATAAACTCACCGAGTGGCGGCCAATTAGAGAAAACAAATATTGAATTAAAGGTTCATTTGCGACGAGGCCATTCCACTGCCGATTCCCTCTTTGGCCTTTGATGGGGGGGAGGGGGGTGGTGATTTTAATAGCCTCTGGAATCAAATTGGGAACAAATGTTGTTTAAACGGGATCATCAGGGGTATCTAAAATAACACCGTTGTATATTTCACAAGTTCTCAAATTGTATAATTGAATGTGTAAATGTACTTTATCTGAGTGTGACATATGCCATTTGGCAGGTACGACGCAGTGATCTTGGCAGGTGCTATTCACCAGAGCTGTCTTCCCACAAAGGAAAAATATATTGTATTAATTGCAGTCTTAAATACGCAAGAAGGAAACTTTTTAGCGTGTGGTCTAAGAAATTTAGATATCAGTGTTTCATTGGTACTTAAACTTTCAAGGTTTAAAGTTTAAATGGTTTTCTTAGATTTTCGGAGTGTTGCGTGAATGTTGAATTCCGTTCCACAAAGTACAAATTTTACGATATGCGATTAATCATTCCTTGTCTATCGCATCTGTCCATTCGTATTCTACACCATGTTTCCGGTACAGCAGGAGCTCCCAGCCCCTGGTTGATCTGTTGTAGAGTGCAGGGTCTTAATGATTATTTGCTATTTACATGTCACCTTGGACAAAGGAATCAAACAATGAAGGAAATGAAAGGTTTATTTTTCAGTTATTGCTACTGGTGCGAGACATTAAGAGGCAGTAGCATTAGACTGGCAGTCTCCATGGCGACAGATCACCAGCCCTTGTTACACATACCTCAGCTAATGAGCTTTAAATGGCTTTGGAAATTGAGTCGATGCTGTTTAGGTTTCAAACAGGGTTATTTTGCTCCCTTCCAGCTCCCTAAGATGTGGACTCTCTAGCAAGGCGACTCATCCCCATAGCAGTTTCTATTCGTCAAAAATGACAACTGGGCAAGACAATTTTGATTGGCAGAAGAGAAAATTGTTTTAAACACATACCCTATTACAAAGTCCGAGACAATGTCATGGTCCCTGTACAAATTTAGCAGCTCTCTCCCAGTTACATTCATTAATCTTGCAGCTGCTTCTGAAATGCTTCATGAAATGTTTGAATTGTATGCTAATCTACAGTCATTGTAGTCCATCCCTCCAGGTTCATGTTCATGCCGATCCGCTTACGAATCCCAGTGTGATGGTGGCGATGGGTCACTCAGGCCACCATCGATGTGTGTGGTAGCCAGCCCTGTTGGCCCCCCCTCACCAGCGCTCACAACAGCATGGTTGCTTCCCCTTCCTGCTTGTGTTTGTCCTCTGGGGGCCTTTTTCCCCTCAGAGCACAAATATACATACATGCACACATGCCTGTTCTGGACCACACAAAACAACAGTTCTGCAGACTTTGACGAGGAAATACAATTTCTTGTATTCAACATGAGCTAAATCCAACCAAAGAATTAGCCAACTGAACTACCCAATCGAAGCTTTTCACTACTGCAGTTAAACAGATTCCACGAACACTCTCGGCCTACAATTTGTGTAGTGGTTCAGGTCATTCAGTCACGGTCAGTGAAACTTTTGTTAATTAGAAATGTCTGCCGAGCTAATAAGCCATCATACCGCTGCTCCGTCCCACGTATCCTGCATAAATACCTAGGAACATGTCAAATATTCACACCTTTATTACAGGACAAAGCGTGAGAGTCTCCTTTGGATACGCATCCCTAGGCACGAGAGAATTGGTTAAAAGCATCGCAATGCATTATCGGTCATAGTGAGTGCATAACTCGCATTTTCCCTTTCCTATAATTAAACTTCCATGTCAACATCTAAAATGACAGCATTGTTTATGACTTGTGCTGCAAACTGTCGCTCCAAGGTCACAGCTGGTCTTCATTTTGCTCTCGTTGTTCTCTTTCCTTCTTCATACCGAGACCGTGACAACATCAAGGGCACCTTCATGCTCAGTCGAAGGATGGCGGAGAAACGTGTCCAGTAAACCGGCTCCTCTGTGGACTGCGGCGTAAAAGCCAGCCTCCTCACAAGCAGGTCTTACAGGCTGCTTACGTCACTTAGAAGACCACATGAACCTTGGTTGGATCCATGAGGAGATGGCTGCATTGGGGGGGGGGGGTTCTGCTGAGTGCAGGGTGATAAAAACAATTCCTGGTTCTAAAGGGATCAAGATCAAGAACAGTATTATAAAGTGAGTAATGAACTAGTAGTTATTAGAAATAATCCATAGTTAGTAGATAATTCCCAGACCTGCAATACTCAATAGTTATTAATTAAGTACTAGAGGACTACTATAATAATTAGTTCACTATTACCTATTGAGTAATTAAGCATAACTCCTTAGTAGTGAATAGCACTAATTTAGGTGTTAATGAAGCACTACTCCTTTGTTGCTGCTTAGTTCCTACATATTTACCTGTTAACTATTGAACTATTATAAAGTGTTACCCCTCTTTCTTAAGCGCAGATGATGGCGGGACATCATTCTGAGGATAAAAAATCCGGAAGGGCTCACTGCCGTATGAGTGCTGCTTCAAGAACGTGCCGACAGACAAGATGCATAGCCGGAAGATGCCGGAACAACGGGAATATTCCTTCGCGTTAAAGTGAGATGGAAGCATTGTACTTACACCAAATCATGTTCAGATAACATGGATAGACATACTGAAGCAAACTTATCAAACAATCCAACGATTTCCCAAAAAGTATCCAGAGAAGCACAAGGCAGAGGGCGTTCCGGAAGGGATGCCGCTCTATGTCAGGGCATACATTCATTCAACAATCAATGGACATTTCAGAGACGCCAATTTACCTGGCATGTCTTTGGCTTATGAGAGGGATACCTGACAGAAATTGATGAAGACGCAGGGAGGCACACAATCAAACCCATGGTCCTGGAATCGTGAAGCCACAAAGTGACCCATCATTATCCGTAAAAAAAAAAAAACGTTCTTATATGCTTATAGGTACATCTCAGTTCACGGCGGCTCAGCTGAGTTTCTTTGTGGAAGCTGGGAACATTTTCAAATAAGTGATTTAGTAATTACGCAAATTTCAGTAACAGTCAGACATAAAACAACCCAAAATCTAAAAATCTAAACATGCTTAATGACACACACTGTTTTCATTCCCAGTGGGCGACTGATTTTCACTGATTATGTATGAATACTGCGGAACATCCACTGAGTAATCACTGAGTACCCTTTAGAAACTACAGCTACAGTACTACTCACAAATAAATCCTTTCAACATATATCTCATTGTGGATGACTAACGCTTAGGTGACCAGAAGAGAAAATGAGTTAATTGGAATAGGATTGTGCTTTTAGATCTATTATTGGGTTTAAGGACACAAACGGCCCTGTTCACATTAAAAGTAAGCTTGTAATGGAGTATTTGTGTAAAATAATCATGGCTGTAAAGTCCGTATATCATCCTAATGGAGTTTTGGAATCTCCAAGGAGACTTAAAGTCTCTGTTTCATCAGGCTGCTCCACCTTTCCTGAAACATACTGGATGCTAAATTATTAGTTTAAAAACCAGCAGAAATGTCAGGGGGCTGCAGCCATGAAAAACAGTTTGTGAGGTAATGGAGACAAAACAAGGCATGTATGTGTGGGCACAGGGGGCTTCAAACCCCCCCCCCCCAAAAAAAAGACCTTTACTTATGGAATATGAAGCTTTGTCCCCTACAAAATCTTTCCTACGCCCTTGCACATAAGACAGAGAAACACAAGACTTTAGGAACAGTTTGATTAATGTGACAGTCTCTGTCTGTAACCACACATCCCTCTAAGCACATCAGAATTTACTACTGTTCACAGCGAGGACTGTGCTTAGGGCCACCCCTGCCTGTACTGATAACAGCTAGAGTAGCATCTGATGTGTCCATCGTACTTCTGTGTTTAAGGCGCAGAAAAGACAAGCATCTTTTGTTTTTATTTGGCTATAGAAATCTGATATCAGTACTTAAAAATCATCTTAAGCCCTCTCTGTCTCTGAGCCCACACAGCGTTTACAATGTTGCTTGAGCGAGACGGACAAAAGCTGTCAAGTACATAGTGATGAAGTATCGAGGTCCCTTCTGCGCTGACTTTGAAGGCCAAGACACACAGGGAAGATGTGGGGAAACACTCGCCAAATTAAAGAGCTTCAAACCAAGATCCCAAGCTACCAAGTTCCAGCCTCTGCAACTGAACATTATGTTTCATAAACCAGACAAAACATAGTTTTCTTCTCACAGAAGTTATCGAACAAACTGAGCCACTATGTCTACATTTTTTTTTATTGTGAAATAAATCTTCTGCGGTTGGCGTCTTCGTTTCATGCCTGATCACCGGTGCTGACATTCACCCATAATTAACGCTAACGACAAGGTCATTTTCAAAGCATTTTGCCTATACGCCCCGGGACAGAATTTGAATGAAAATATAATATTTTTTGTTCTTTGATATGTAACTCCAAGAATAAGTCTTTATGTGAATATAATCACGGAGAAAAAAATCAGAGAGGATAATTGCACAATTCTGAAACGCATTTTAAAATAATCTGCTGACACCAATGAAAATATTCCCTCTCAAATAAGCTATGTTTCCAAAATGCCCCCAGTTAAATTATCTTACATCATCCTTGCGTTTATATAAAACTGAACACCCGAGTGTACATTTCCTGAAGGAAAGGACAGGGCTAGACACCCTGAGGATTCAAGCAGATGTGAAAATATATGATGAAACACTGACCTTTAACAAGACTCTAACGTGAACTTATTGAGAAAAGACCAGAGGCAGGCAAGTAAAGCAGTAATTAACCATGGCATCAGAAATTAAGTGTAATTTTACCGTGAGCAATCACAGAACTGACTGCATAGGACAATTGGTGTATAATTGTGCCAAACCTATGCGGCATAGCTGAGACCACTTTCTGCTGGTTCCCACAGAAAAATTTCAAGGTGATTCTTAAAATTCATTTAGTTCTACATGTATTGCATTAGTTTTCCGAACCATGGCTGAGAAAATGCTAAAGGCAGGATAAGCTTTAATTGTCAAAATTATTTTGGAATAAGCTTAAACTGAGGATTTAATAAGAACCAACAAAGAACAAAAACAGATCTGCACGTTCCTGCCTGAATGTCATACTTCAACGTTTTTTTTTTTTTACTCCACTGAAACTTTCCAGCTATTATATTATTACATTTTCCATACTGTTCCATAATAATCACTTAACGTTAGTTAGCGCAATGCCTTATTGCAATAGTAACGAAGTATAATTATGATTAATCATTTTGTGATTTTTACATACAAATTTGTGAGTGAACCAGTCATCAGTCCTACCCTTTCCTGTGGAATCACCTCTTCATCACCATTTAACGGTTTCGCCTTTTTGCCTTTATTAAACTGGTTTCAGCCAAATTCCAAACTATTTTAAATAAATACGAGAAACGCCTTCCAATTTCCATGGGATGCTTCCTGTTTTCTTGTTTTATTATGTCAGTAACAGTCCAAAGTTTACAGCAAACTTATTAAAGCTAATCAAGTCCCATTCTCTGTTCCCCAGCCAGTAAATGCACATTCTCATGAGGAAACCATTCCACGTGTTATAATTCAAAGTATGTCCTCAAGGAAGACAACACATCAGATTGTACACAGAAGTAATGGCAAGCAAAATAATATGGAAATTATGTTTTTCAATGTGAAAAAACAAGTTTGGTTGCTGAAAAGACAGGGAATCTATATAAGTGTGAACTTTTTGTAAAAGATGTCATTTTTTTTGGTATTTTAATACTCTGAGCATCTTACAGATTACATTTTTTTTTGTACTGACACTGGTAGCATCACTAAAACCAGAGAAAAAGCGCAGAGTCAACAGTGACACCACATCAGAACAGAAAGGCTTGGCAGCATGTGGTAATGAGCACCGTTTCCCTGAAAATATATGTCGCGTTTGTCATTGGGTTCTTGTTTTCCTTCAATTGCCAAATGAAAGCAGCGATGAATATCTTTGAAGATCCGTCAGCGTCTCACCCAGTGTTGCAGAGATACTAACATTCCATTAAAGTTCTATGCAAATTACGAGCGAATTTCCAATAAGTTGGCAAAGTGAAATTGTGAACATGGTCGGTTCACATCATTTGAATAAATGTGAATAATTCTTGTCATGTTTCATCCTGCGAGACTGAGATGCATGAACTTCAACATGGCTCTCCATAACATCCATCCATCTACACATTTTCTGTAATTGCTTTTCCTCTTCAGGGATAGTAGCTCTAGAAGAACAAATGATCATGTCCTACATATCTACTAACGCGCAAGTTCTGTTTCCATAGCAGCTTTGCGATTTACGCTTTTTTCAAATTTTCCGGGATATTTGAGGGGTTTTTTTTTTATTATTTTTATGGTTTTAATCTTCAAATGTGCAAAATTTAGGTAAATGGAATGGTCTCTATCAGGATCGTCAGCCTGTTTGCACTCTGTGTCGGCTACATTTCAAAATAACATGTCCGGTAAAATTTAGGTTTGGATCACTTTGTCCTTCAGAATTTGCCATGGAGTTGGACCCCTGGTCACTGCAGAAACAGGGCAAACAAAGGGTGCAGTCCATTCATCCATCCACGCGTTTCCTGAAACCGCTTGTCCTTTTCAGGGTCATTGGGGTCTGGAGCCTATCCTGGAGGCTATGGGCACAAAGCGGGGAACAACCCAGGATGGGGCGCCAAACCCATCGCAGGGCACACAGAAACACCACTCACTCACACGCACACCTATGGCTGATTTGGTATCTCCAATCAGCATCGGCATGTTTTATGATTGTGCTGGGAGACCCAGAGGAAACCCCATGGACACATAGAGAACTCCACATACAAGGAACCAAGGCGGAGACTCGAACCCGGGTCCCAGAGATGATCGTATAATCAGCGGAAATAAAAAGCTGAGTAGCATTTTGCTACTGTCTAGACTGCACTAGTATCCTGTATCCTACTGTATCCTGCGTAGTGCTCAGCTCGCGGCAAATCAAAGATTAACGCTTTAGAACTTTTTTCCGAATATTTTCGAGCCTCGGTTGATTGAATCCATGGATGTGGAGGGCCGAATGTAATGTCGATGCATATGAGTCACGCAGGCACATCACTTTATTTCTTATCATCTCATTGCGGTAACTACAGGCTCACCGACATTCGGCAGACCCGCGAGAGCAAGAAATGTAAGAAACCGATTCGACCTTCGGCGTCTTCTGACAACCGCGCGACACGACGCAAAGAGTGACCTCAGTCACCCTGCGACGCTTTCCGCCTGTCCTCTGCTCCATACTGTACGCCAGTTAGCGATATCAATGCCATATGTTTGGCTCCCGTTGGTGATCCCCTGATCCCCGTACTCACCCCCCCCCCAGCATGATGTAAAGCACCTGGAAAAATATAAAGGGGCTGATGAAACCAGTATATGACTGTGGGCAGGCAGCAGAGGGGAGTGGGGGGGTGAATACTGTATATAATCAGTAAAATAAAGAGACAGGCAGTGCTTGGCTACTGCCTAGATGGCGCTAGCAAGGCTGACGTGAATGGCGATGGTATGAAATGTTTTTCCCCCACGTTTGCTGACCTCACAGAACAATGTGGACACACCTGCCATGATATCGTTAACTGTCTAGTGGTCTTTGGGGGAAAAAATGGGCGGGGGGGGGGATTTAATGGAACGAGCACTTAGTGTGGAAGGTGTCGGCAGCCAGGTGGGTGCCTGGTTTCGAGTCAGTCTGCACCGTGTGATGTAATGAGTTTGCATTACCAACCCCCCCCGTCGGCGGAAAGCGTCAGACACGATGTCATTAGGGCCGTTAATTACCCTGCCGGGTGACAGGCTGGCCAAAAGGGGCTGGTGGGGCAGGTGCCACACAATGGGTGCGGTGGGCGAATTTCTTCATTAGCCAAAAGGCGTTTGTGACTTGTGGGTCAACAGGATCTTTTCAAAACAGAAGCACGGACACCCACAGTGTGCCCCCCCCCCTCCTTCCCATTGCCTTTAATGGAAAGGGACAGCCTTTGAAAGCTGGGATCTTTCACATACTCTCTTTAAAAAAAAGAGAGAGAGAAAAAACAAACAACAATAATAATGCCAGCCTACAATGCTTAAGCTGGAGCTTCGACTGCAGCCTTTGCTAACTCACTTGCTAGTGGGGTTTGAGAGATTTACTTCGTAAGTCCTTGATAAACTTTACTTGACTGTGTCGCTGCCTGCTCAAGAGGTCATGCTTGGTTTAAAATGTACTCAAGACATTGTAACACTGCTAAATGTTGTGACTGTTGCAGGACACTAACACCCAGCAATGTAAGATTAGATAAGATATGATAACATAAGATTAATCTTTATCAATCCCTGTGAGGGGAATTTCAATATTCATCAGAACAGAAAATTGATTCCTTTTTCATTATTGTTATTATAGTCGCTGCTTCTTGAATTACATCCATCCTGTGGCCGGCAGAGTGATGTCACCGCCGGGCCCCTGAGCGAGGCCCCTAACCTCCAGCTGCTCCATGGACTGGCTGACCCTGCTTTCTCAATTTCTTTGGATAAAAGTGTCTGCTAAATAAATAAATCTAAATAAATGTGAATGTAAATACATCCATCTTCTGTTTTTTTCTGATATGGGACATGGTGGGCCTGGAGCCGATCCCAGGCAGTGCACAAGGTTGGGACGCACCCTGGACGGGGTGCCAGGCCATCACAAGGCACGCACACACACACACACACACACACACACACACAAAACAGAGAGACGCATGCACACAATATGGATACAGAGATGCCAATTAGCATTAACAGCATACTTTTGGACTGTGGCAGGAATCCCACATGCCGCCGGGAGTACATGCAGACTCCACACACAGAGCAGGTGTGATGCTGCAGGCCTACTTTCTGAATGAAAATGCCGCCGGGAGTACATGCAGACTCCACACACAGAGCAGGTGTGATGCTGAAGGCCTACTTTCTGAATGAAAATGCCGCCGGGAGTACATGCAGATTCCACACACAGAGCAGGTGTGATGCTGAAGGCCTACTTTCTGAATGAAAATGCCGCCGGGAGTACATGCAGACTCCACACACAGAGCAGGTGTGATGCTGCAGGCTTACCTTCTGAGTGATCATACAGCCCCTCCTTACAGAAACACATCATTAAAAATAAACCTTTTTACCGACCATGGGGTAGTCAGGCATGAAGACAGCCTACTTTTCAGGGTCCTTAAGAAAGTAAATGACACAACATGGAGACTTCACGCTTAGATCACAGCTGTCAGTAAATGACACAGCGGCCAATAAAACACCTGCAACCAGCTCCCACATAGAGTCCTCAGTCACGGCTGAACGCCCTGTCTGTCCACAATGTCCAGATTAACTTGTTCCGCAAAGCTGTTGGCAACCCCTTTGCTATTGTTGGGGGCTCAGTGGGCGCTGCTATCTGGCCCATCGGCCTGCAGATTATCCATCACGTGCGTTTGGCTGACATTAAAACCCAGGCTGTAGTGCTCATGCTGGACCTGATAAGACGTGTAGGATGACTTAAGGCAGCCTAAGAGGCCTGGGACTTATACCAGAAGGGAAGCCTGACCAAATTTTTTCCACAATTGGAAAAGATTTAAAATAGCCCTGGACAGACAGTATGGAGCCTGTTTCAGGAGCACCAGACTGACCTTCCTTGGCTTTTTCAAGCTGGTGAACAATATGGCTGAATGATAACATACTAAAGTACACACACACACACAGACACACACACACATATTTTCACAGATTTTTATAAAATTGAATCTCCCCTTGTGGGGACTGAAAAGACGTCAAAAAACAGGTTTTTATCACATTGTGGGGACATTAGGTCCCCGCAATGTAATGTATACTTGGAGCACACACATACACACCATACACACACACATATATATATACCTGTATATATATATGTATCTGTATATATATATATATATATATATATATAACATAAATACATTTACATAAATGCTACACTTAAGTCCTGGGTTGAGATATTGTATGATATATTCTGAGCACCTTAGAAGGCAGGCCTGCATGTCTTTGGTGTCAGCAGGTCTGTTTCTGTTTGTTTGTGTTATTTCGACTTTTGCTTCACAGAGCAGCTGCAGCCAAGTAGGGCCCTCTGGTAAACAATCATCATGTGGCAGTGGGCATAAGCCTCCAGGCCCAGTGGGACCCCCGGCCCCAGAAGCACCAGCAGGAGGTCGCCCCCCACACCCCCAGCCGGAGGGGGAGTCCGAGGGGGACTCGGGAGCCATGACTAGGCTTGGGAGATGGGGGCCGGTCAGGCCACCAGGACTTTTGTCAGGACGCTTTAATTAGATGCAACTGACTTCTTGGTGTTACCAAGCAGAAGAAAGAACAAGATATTTCCCAGAATTCCCCCGGCCACATATGCCAACTAAGTCTGCAGACCCAACCTAAATATTAGAAGTGAGCCAATATTACTTTTTCATTTTTGAACCAAACACAACAAGGATTGAGGATGGTTTTAGTATTACATGAATTCTGTGGCCACATCTGTCTTGTCTTCAGCCATTTTTTCCTCAGATGGGTCACTTATCTCATTTAGTCTGTACTTTTGGGATAGATTGACTTGTTTTGACTATGGATGGCAGCTGCAGATAGCTCTGTGGTTTGCAGATGGTTCCTTTGTCCCGCAAGAGCGAGAGACAAAAAAAAAAACATTCCCAGACAGGAAACCGGGGAAATTCAAGTGTCACTGAGATATGTAACAGGTGACAGGTGTCTCACACCAGGGTTTTTTAACTTTAGTGTGACTACAGGCTGATCACAAAGAGAGTCTGTTATACATCCTTTCACTGTATCACTGTTTCACTGGCAAAATTACTGATGAGAAACTGTAACTATTGGACTGTCTAATTCTTCTTATGTGGAAATATTTTCAGTGAATCACACTTTGATAAAAAGAGCAACAAAACCCAGTGGCCTGACCACCAAACAAGGATGAACTTACAAGGGTTTTCCACAAATTTCATCACAATGGAATATTGTATGTGAATTTGCTATGTGTACAACGTATGATGGCGTATAATAAATTTGAGGCTAACTGGAAATATATGACGACCGTATGAGGATATTTACAAACCATAGCATTGCAATCAATTCACATCTCTGACCTAAAAATCCTAGTCAGTTCCCTATTTGACGGGCAAAAGAATGTTTCATTTGGTAAGAAAAATTACAGATAATATCAAGAAATAAGCCAAAACATTGTTTGCTGAAAATGTGTATAAAATAATACATTTTTTGCATCAATTAATCATACTCACATTCACAAATTCATAAATGCAAATATCATTATAATTTGCAGCCTTCATCTAATTAAAATCTAGACTTGGACCTCAGCTGTAATTGAGCTCTTTAGACTGATACTGGTGTATAGTCCATCCTGAAAAGGCTGGAGGAGACCTGCAGATAACAGGGTATGAATCTCCCCCACGTCTCTGCACAGAAATCACCCCCCTCCCCCCACCCCATCCCAGCCCCCCGGCACCCTGGACTGGGATAACAAACCTGACCACCCAGCGATGGACCTGGGGTCGTGGACCATCACACGTCCCACCAGGCCTAACAGGCTGTCAGATTTTCCATGCCGCTGCAGCCGTGACCTTTTTACCTCCTGTTCACTAGGCAGCAAACGGAGGGGTGCGTGGTTTACCAGCGGAACAGGCTTTGTCAAATCAACCAACTCGCACAGTTACATAATATCCATAATATACTCTTGGATCAGAGACTACCAAAGGAGGCTGAGGGTGTGAAGCACTGAATCCTTTGGGACGACTCCACTTGTATTGCTCACAGACACATGCACATCGAATTCCTTGTTGTACGAACTTGACGACTCGCGATGACATCACACGCTGGGTAGCGCAGGAGCATATGCCCCAGACTATACATCTGTGATCATTTGCGGACAGAGCAACAGTATTCTCAGAAATCTGGAACAATGATTGTTTAACTAGATACTAAATAAGTCCATCTCCATATATTTTGGGAAAAAACACATTTTGCTTCAGTTGCGTTCTGGGATCCACACAGACCCTCGAAGGAAACTCAAAGGTAGCTCAGAAGAGAGTGAGACTAAGGTGCGACCGGGATCCAAGCCGGGAAAACAGCCCACCAGCTTCCCGGGAGCCCAAGCCAGGCGGCCCTGACGAAGCATGTTTATGATATCAAAGTGGTTAAATCTGTGGGTGAAAAGTGAGCAGCATTGAGCAATCGCAGGGATTTCATTTCGCCATGATCCGCAGCCTCCGTGCCCCCCCCCCCCCCCCCCAAGTTAGTTCCAGCGAGCGTTACAGTAGCCTGGACTCTGCATTTTGGGGGGGACAGGAACGTCTCCACAGTAAACAAAAAACCTTTCAGAGGGTTCCTGGAATAGGCCATTTTAACGACGACCGGGGGCGTGAGGGAAGAGTGTGTATGTAGGTTAGAAGTCAAAGCCTTGGCCAGCAGCTGTGGGTTTCCAATCTTTTTTAACTGATGGTCAGGGCACTGCCCCACCTGACAAGATGGCTGGCCCATTACGCTCCCAGATCACGTCTGATTCCAATTATTAAGCTTGTAACACTTTACTCGCAAAAATAATATAGCATTATGCTATTATTCATGTATTAATGAACCACAAACTACATCTTAGTTACATACTGATCTTATGTTCCCTCATCATTAATAAATCATGATGCATCTTCCATCCCAAGCAGTAACTGTACTTGCTACTGTATCTGTTAATTCTGTAGCCTAAACCTTTGTGAACTGATGAAGAAAGGAACAAGTCATGAAGAACTCAGGTTAAATACTGACCTCATGTTTGTTCCTCGTTCATGAATCGTGATGCATCTTTTATCTCAAGGAGCTACTATATTTGTTCAGGATTTGTACTCCAGTACTAACTGAGTTACTACTAAGTATTTGTGCCCCCTCAAGTACTGTAACATGACACTGTTAAGACCATTAGGGTTGTCTTTTCTGTTTCTCTGTACCTTAATATACGAAAGGGCAGGCAGAGATGGGAGTGAGCTTGAAACTGTCCTTTTACTTTTCAAAAACTTTGCTGACTCGTTACAAGTTACAATGTGTCCTATTCACATCAACTGTGTAACTCAGGCATTACAGAGGAGGCCTAAATCTATACAATAAATGAAACTTTCCACAATTTGAAGTGATGGTGCGACAATGAAACTCAGCCGCCGCCATTTCATCCCACATTATCCAAAAAATACACAATATAATGGCTTTTATTTCAGATCCAGCACATAAGTTACCAAACGCGTATTTACTTGAAAGAGAGCATTGAATGATGTCATGTTGATTAATGTGTTTATATCAGCAAGATAATTTACACTTGTCCACAAAACTGGACAAGTGAAATGTATAGCTTTGTCATATTTGGCAAAATTTTAAAAAGCATTTAGAATTGCAAACTTTAAAGTGTATAGTTCATTTAGATTGTACTGTTATATTTCTACCATTTTATCACTACTTACTGAAATCAGAGCTTTTTTAGTCTCTGAAACAGGGGTGCCCAACTCCAAAGAGAGCCATGTCTCAGCTTGGCCCCCAGGGGGCACCTTATCATAGGACCATGTACATTGGGTCTGGTGGTGATGGTCTAGTGGCTATGACACTTGCCTCTCAACGAAGAGACTGTGGGTTCAAGTCCTGTCTCTGTTGTTACCATCATTGGCTCCCTGAGCAGCCCCAACTTGCTCCAGGGGGACTGTCCCTGAATTTAGAAAAATGTCTACTAAACGCTGTGAATGTAACTGATTATGCTGAAAGTGGGCTTGCGAAGAAGATGATGTCATGGTGTGTTGCTTGGCAACCTGTGTTCTTAGTTTGTCTGAGTAAAACTTCCTGTTCAGCAGGTTACTGGTGTCATATTATGGGTTGGATCCCCATCTGTGCAAAAACCCCTTGCATGTCTAAGGTATACGGTGGCAGAGATATTGCCGTGTCATGGTACCGAGAACGGTGACGTGTGAATTTTGAGAAGAACGGACGACTGTTAGCAGCTGACTCAGTGAAAGGGAAAAAACAGATGTGGGCACATTTTCAAGAAAAAGAGAGAAGATATGCAATTTTCAGGGGGCACCTTATCATAGGACCATGTACATTGGGTCTGGTGGTGATGGTCTAGTGGCTATGACACTTGCCTCTCAACGAAGAGACTGTGGGTTCAAGTCCTGTCTCTGTTGTTACCATCATTGGCTCCCTGAGCAGCCCCAACTTGCTCCAGGGGGACTGTCCCTGAATTTAGAAAAATGTCTACTAAACGCTGTGAATGTAACTGATTATGCTGAAAGTGGGCTTGCGAAGAAGATGATGTCATGGTGTGTTGCTTGGCAACCTGTGTTCTTAGTTTGTCTGAGTAAAACTTCCTGTTCAGCAGGTTACTGGTGTCATATTATGGGTTGGATCCCCATCTGTGCAAAAACCCCTTGCATGTCTAAGGTATACGGTGGCAGAGATATTGCCGTGTCATGGTACCGAGAACGGTGACGTGTGAATTTTGAGAAGAACGGACGACTGTTAGCAGCTGACTCAGTGAAAGGGAAAAAACAGATGTGGGCACATTTTCAAGAAAAAGAGAGAAGATATGCAATTTTCAGCTCCAAGGCAATCCCTAAGTGTCAATTGTACGGTTTTGCTTGTTTTTACCACCCCCAGTTGACCCCCCTCAAAACACCCCCCAAGAATCCCTGAAGAGAAACAAGCCTAATGATTCCCCTACCCTGTCACAGCCACTCTACATTGGGGTGATTAGCATCGTGCAATATGACTGAAGACATCTTGTTTTCTTTTTTGTAATTATTTAAAAAAAAAATACGTCTGTGGATTAAGCCAGCAAAATAAACAATTCGATTAGCGGTAGCTGAATTCTGGTCCTGTCAGGCTGGTTCAGTTGAGTTCCCTGGGAAATAGCTGGTGCGCAGAATATTTCAAAGTGCTTGTGTGGTGGCCCCCATGGTAGTCTCCCTCATGTAGCGTGCCTTAAATATCAAAGCAAATGTAAAAGAATACATGCATACAATGCATCCAATATCATTTCCATAAAAGATGCAACAATATAAGAGTCAGTCTTGTTGAAGTGATTGACAGCAGCATTTCATAAATTTTGCATTGTGTTCATTCATCTTCTAATCCAGTGTTTCCAAATCCGGTCCTCAGGGACCCACAGCCGGTCCACATTTTTGCTCCCCCCCAGCTCGACTTGAACTGTCTATGGGTTCCTGAGGACGGGACTAAGAATCACTGTCCGAACCATTTATCCTGTACAGGGTCATGGAGGACGGGATAACACCCAGGATGGGATGCCATCCCTGGCAGTGCATATATGCACACACACACACACACACACACACACACACACTATCAGCAATCCATAAATACCACTTTATATAACTGCACATCTTAAAGACTGCAGTCCCTCCGAAAGCACTCACAAAGTACAGGAAGAACATGCAAACCCACCCTCCACACACAAAGCGGAATTCAAACCTAAAACCTTGGAGGTGTGACATAACAATGCTACTCACCAAGTCAGGTTACCGCCATCTAGCATTACAAGTTTCTATGTGATCAAACATCCATTTATCGTTACATCGAGCCCAGTTTATGCTACAAATCCAGCGTCAGATGTTGGTTTAGAAATAGTCTCACCTCTTTAGGCCTCTATCAAGGAAACCCTGATCTTGTCAGTCTAAGGTTCAGCCAACGTTTCAGCCACATCCACAATACATCATTATCTAGAGAGTAACAGCTGGTGAGGAGGTTAGAATAAACAAAAAATAAAGCATTAATATACAAACAAGCAACATGTTCATGTTTACTTTCTGTTGATTTCTTAGATCAAATTCTTTCTTCAAGCAGGATTATTTCATTTTTTTCTAGATGATTTAAATGTGGAAGCTGACCTGCCTGGCAAAGGATATAAGACAGGGAAACAAACACAGGATTCTCAAATGCCAGTTGAGCGATTTAGATCAACCATTGACTATTCTGCACATCTGGTAAGAAACCCTGGGAAACAGAAACTCTTTTGAATGAGACGAGGGGGATCTGGATTTAGTTCCATTGACTGACAGAAACGGCTCTTGTCTGTGACTGACTCATCTCTCTTTTAGCACGAGCTCTGTTTCCTTGTGCTTTGGTTTTTTTTTTTTTCCTGAGATCTCACGGCAGCTTTCAAAGCCAAGCACAACTCAGTGCTTCAGTCGGGTTTCCACTCTCTTCTTTCCCTTTGAAAGTTTCTGTCATTCTGAAGAGGCTGCTCAGGTCTTCTGAAGAGATGCTCATTATCCCTTTGGGGTCCCCCCCGGCTCTGTTCCTGGTCCTCTCATTTTCCCCTGTCTTGAGGACATGGCTGTTTCCCTCTTTCCAGATGACACGCGTGTCATCGAGTTTGTTATACCAGCGTCTATTGAAATACAAAAATAAAAATCCTCATGGCTGCCCTATCATAACCTCATCTCCACACTCCTCTCTGTCATACAAGTGCATACACCATGTAGCACTCTGCTGATTCATTTTTATCACAGTTCTTTTGAACTTTACTTATTAGCTAGACTCTGCTAGACATAAGATGCGTAAGACGCAATCTGTGAATGATTTCATATTTTAATGCATTTTCACAGGGACATTACAAGTGAATAAGCAAGACTTTTACTGGTAGTGACGTATATAAGCCATTTTGATGCATATTTAAGTTTCAATTACTTGTTATGTTTTAAAAAAAAAATCAAGTAATAATATGTGCAACATCTATATTAAATAAAAGTATATTTTTATCACATTTTTTATTTAGTTGTATTGCTTTAAAGTGGCAGCATCACGCACCATCAAATTAACATACTGCATCTTTAAGATTATGAGCATAAATACATATTATAAATAAACTAATATGCAGAGCAGTTTATTCGGGAACTCGCTGCGCTGTACCTGACAGGGGCTCCCTCTCCTTTCTGATTCTGATTTAACCCTTTTTAGGATTAATATTATTACTGCAATTTAATTACATTCATTTACAAAAATCCAATTACATTTCACTTGTCGTGCGTAGATGCACTTACACACAATCTGTATGCCCTACACACAAATACAGTGGGGAAAAAAACTCCAGACTGAGGAATGAAGTTTTTGGCCTGAGCTCATGGGAACCTGAAATAGCGGCGGAGCGGAATGACGGCGCTGCACACGCTTTTGGATGACGTACAGCTGGAATTTCCGTAACGAAGCGGTCCAGCGAATGACACCCTGGACATTATTCAGAGTGGAACCACACCCTCTGTTTCCTTTGGTGAGTTTGGGCTTGCTGTCGTCTGAGCGATACGGCATTTTATGTGGAATCGAAAAGAGCCGTCCTGTAAGCTGCAGCAGTCTGCATTCATGCAGGATGAACTCATGCTGCATTATACAAATTAAGGTCATGCCATTCTCAGACCCATTGCATGTAAGATGATAATTATCATATATCATATATCTTTTGTAAATGTCTCCATTTAAGGATTCATCCCCAAAAGACTGTGGGAATATTTTGGAACATGGCAGAGAAAGCTAAAATCTGAAAGGCAAATACCTTTCTGTCCACTTAACATAAACTTGTAGATTAGCCTCCGAAAATTAGTTGTGAAGTTACTGCCAAGATTACAATTCTGAGCCAATCAGAAGCTAACAACATCCAAGTGATGATGTCACAATTTCTGATGATGACTTCATAAGTCCCCAACACAATGAAAATTTGAAATGGACATTATATATATTTAATGCCGGTATTGGCACTGGAAAATTTTGATCCCCTTCCTTAAAGACAAGGAAGAATGCAGGGGAGATGGTTTAGAAGCTTTAACATGACACATGTCTGTCTGGGGTTCAAGACATGCATGGTTTCTCAATCCTGGCCCTAGCATAGTACTTTGTGTACTAGTTTTGGTTCCTATTGGACTTTCCATTACTCTTGATACAGCTGTTTGACAATGATGTAATTCGAATCTGATAAAAAAAAAAAAAAACATAGCTAGGAACAAATTTGTTTTTTGTTTAATCATTAAAGAGAAATTCTTGCTGTGAAAAACTATGCAAATAAAGCCAATTTAACTGTAAAAATATACCACCAAAATCAACTTTTAGTGTTCATCTTGGTTAATTATTGCATTGATTTAACATATGTAATCATATAACTACCAACTGACAAACAGTCTTTGGGACCACGTTTGTAAGTGGAGCTGCTGCTTTGCCTTTCAAAAAAGATAAATCACTTTGGATGATAAATAACAAAATAATATAAACTTTTGTTTTTGAAAAGCAGTAAGTTCTCACACTGGTTGCTTCTTCAGCTTTTATTTTCCCATCAACCTAAAAACATGGTGACCATTGCAAGGTTACATCAAAGGCAACTTGATGCAAACCACCATTGCAGTGGACAGCAGCATTACAGGGTTACACCAAAAGCAACTTGATGCAAACCACCATTGCAGTGGACGGCAGCATTACAGAGTTACATCAAAAGTAACTCAATGCAAATCACCAAAGCAGTGGACAGCAGCATTACAGAGTTACATCAAAAGTAACTCGATGCAAACCACCAATGCAGTGGACAGCAGTATTACAGGGTTACATCAAAGGCAACTTAATGCAAACCACCAATGCAGTGGCTCCTGCAAGTTCATGCAGACTCTGCAATTAAGCCAAAACAATGGCCTCATTCTTTGCATTATGCTACAGCTACCAGCACAGCCAGATGTTCCCTTGGTGTGTGAGTACCAGTACAGTTCTCAGAAATGTGTTCCCAGTTTGGATGAGACCAGGAAACAACGCAGAACAGACCCCCACCACCAGCCGGCTGGAGGTCTTTGCCAAAGTCTCTTTCCATTTACTTCCATTCAGGACAAACAGTGCCCTCAGTGTCTGTTTAGTTATGTTGCCCATGCACGCCTTGCATCACATTTTGTACATCTCATTATCCAGCACAAACAAAGCATTTACACTGAACATAATCAAGAAATTAGCCTGATTGAAACATCTGGCCACCATTGTCCATAGCCAAAATACTGTATATCAGAAACACACACGTATACAGTACATACTGTGCAGGGGACTCGGAAACATGCATTTGCTGTTCTGAAGACGAGATCCTCTCTTGTATAACGAAAAAATGAAAATGAAAGTAAT
>JAABNX020000151.1:7645620-7669387 GCA_015163995.2 Mormyrus lacerda
GGGGGGGGGGACTTTGCTCCTCCTCGTCTCCCCATCCACCCCCTTATTAAACCAACTCCAAAAACTCTCCCCGGGTAAAAAGACCTATTGGAAATGTAAGAGCTGCAGGAAGCATAAACTGAAGGCGTCTGAAGAAACTATAGATGCGGCAAAAAGGAGAACAAATATAGTAAATCCGTATATTCATGACTTTATACTACATGCTTGGGAAAAAACTTGAATTTCATGAGAACCCTTGTCATTAATATTAACTACTGTTTCATATTTTTTTAACTGAATGTCACCTCAATATTTGATTGACAGGATGACAGGACACATACCTATACATATTTGTTAATTATATTCCTCCACAAAATATCTAATATATACGAGAAGAAAACTTAAACTTGAATTTTCCAGCTTTTTTATTAAAACACGTCGCACAGCCTTGGACTTTGAAGCGGTCAGAATGGGTCTCTACTGAATTCTGTCTCATAAAAAAAAAGTGTATTAGAAGTTTTATCCAGCTGGAGAGTGGAGTCTCATCTGATCGCATCCTACGAGGGGAATCAGGCAACAGCACAAGGTACGTGTGAAAAAATCTCTTCGTGTATATAATTCATTCAGTAGCCCAGAGTACATCATATGCCGGTTGTTCTGTAGAACAACGGTGACTTTGTGTCATGCAAAAGTTACCTGGCAGGCGTGTTATTTATTTTTTCCTTGATTTCATCAGAGACTTATTTAGTTTTTTATAATTATTTGTTTGTTATATTCAGTAATTTTAAGAAGCATGCGTACGCCCAGGAGACTTACACTGACAAATGGTGCTTAAACTTGGAAAAAAAAGTGTCTTGCGGGCAGATGGCGAAGTGTTGCCGGGCTGACTCCTCCGACCCATCGGCTCCTTGAATATGACTTCATTCCACGTCTCAAGTTTGCGCCCTAAATGCGACGCCGTGACACCCGCCGTGCGTGTTTTTGTTTACGCTCTGTGTGGCATTTTGTTATTGCAAATCCAATAGTTAATTGTGAGGTCTTGGCCATGTTTAAAGAGGCAATGAAGTTCATGAGAATGTTAGAAATTTATCAAAATGCTCCCAATTTAGTGATAATATGAACGATTTTATTTTTTTTTTTAGTATTCGTTTTATGTTTAATTTGTTTTAATTTAAAAGCAAAGAAAACGTTAAGATGGGACTGGCTATAATGCGGTTACCGTTAAGGGACTGATCCTGACATCAGTCCTATACCCGGTACTTCACGTTTGGGGGCTCTTCTCCGCCCTGTCAGCTCACTTGGCAGGAGAAAGTTTGAATAGAGGCGCACATGGTGGTATGGTGATGTGATCTACGGGCTTCTTGTTATACTGGCGCAAATCATGCACACCTATGCTTCTCATATTGTTTAGTTATTACGCCAGTCAACGTAATGAATCCGATGACAGGGATTGGTGCTTGAGGTCTTTACGATCGTGCAGTCTCCACGAATGCAGTCTTTGCTGTGAATGCTCACGGTCTTCGCTATTTTGTTATTTAGCAAAAGTGAAAGCAGGTCTGTGGTAGACTAATTGCGCCGTTATCTAAGCACAAGCGTTTGTCTTGAACGCATACATCTACAGGTCAATCAATTCAGTTGACGCTGGCATTTCACATTGCGATATGGCAAGATGAGTTCAGTTGCTGATTGCCAGTGATATTATGATGCCAGGCTGTCATAAGCACATAATATTTTTTAATCCTTTGAAAGCAAGTTATTACAGAAATGCTACAAAAACCAGTAACAACAAAAATGTTGTTATGGATAAATGATCAGCTAAACATATTGAATTTTTTTCACCTGACTGGTTTTGCATGGCTAATATCTGCATGCTCCATTCACTGGATTAATTCACCTATGACAGTCTCCAGAGACTATTATATGGCTTTTTCATAATTAATCAAAAGTTCATCTGAAAGAAAACCTGATTTCAAGAAGACAATGCCTCTTGGAAAAGTAGCCATTTAGCCAAAAGCCATTACCTCTGCAAAGACACATCCAAATAAAGTCACTCTGAGGTAATTAAGCAAGAAGACTCTGAAGATTTATTTATGTTAAAGGCAACTTACAACTGTACCTACTCATAAAGCTGGACGTTGTATGGGAACGGATTACGCTGACAATGAACTGGCATCTCCTCCAGGGTGTCCGCTTCCCAGTGCCCCATGACTGGGAAAGGCTCCAAGCTGACCCCAGTTAAGCATCCAGTAAGCAGTTATAGGAAATGGATATCGAGAAGGGCCAGCTTGGTCCTGCTGTTCTGCTGCCTAACTGGGCAATGAACCGGACTTCAGATGCGGTCCGTCAACCTTCAGGTTACGAGCCTGTATCTTTAACCGACTTCCGAAACTTCATCCTGCAGACTAGAAAGGAGGTGAGAGAGTGAAAGAAGCTAATGTGGATGGACTGAATCTAGGGAGGACAGGACAGGCTCTAGGGAGGACAGGACAGGCTCTAGGGAGGTATTATACATATTTATATTTAGCTGACTATATGTCAACTGGGGCTTTATGTGTGGTGGGCTGTAGGTGAATGGAAGAGTCCTGAACTGAGCTGCTAATATTCATGCTAACATCAATATTAAACACTCCCGACTGTAAATTTCCCTGCTTGTGTTTTAGTCGCTTAGAGGGAGTCTGCCACTGTTTACATATGTGGGTCTGCTTCAAAGTGACTGTGGTTTCCAGAGACATCGCCAGATGTTTGCAGTCCCCATCTTGCCGACTTAGCATGTCCACCGTCTCGCGATGGTGAAGGATTCAGCAGACACTCTTCTGCTCAAACCTGTCACTGGAATCCCTGGTGACCTTTCGTTCCGCCCCACCAACGTGACTCTCACTCGTGTACCCAGTGAGATCAGTTACCCGCTCTGTGTTCAAGTTGCTCGATATCCTGGCAGTTGACTTCAACTTTGTATTCAGCCATAGCCTGTTACTCATTATGCCCCCCCCTCCCCCCCACCACCACACACTGACACACACCCCACCCATTACCGCTCAGTCTTTGAACCCCGCGCGTCAGGATGCCGTGGTCGGAAGTGAGCCGCGCGTCCTTCTTGGCCGCGCTGGTAGATGATTGCTTGAGGAGGGACAAAGGGAACTGCCAAGTGAGTTTGCCACGTGCCCTCCCGCATGCTGAAAGAGAGATGGAAACAGGCCTGTGGGTGGCAGGAGGTGCTAAAGCGTGACATGTGTGGGATGACGTTAATGGCGGGTCCCTCTGTGGCTGCCCGGGAGCATGTCCTGTGTCCTCTGGTGGGTGGGTCGCACTATTTAATTGGACGCATCAGCCTCTCTCTGTCATCCAAGATGGGCCGTGCGAGTATCTCGTCTCCTCTACCACCACCTCCCACTTTTGTGTAATATTTCCCATGTGCACCATCCACTTTGGCATCCTCTCCTACTGGCACTATGACGTTTGACCCCAGGTCACTTCCTCAGTACATCTTCACCCATGACCATTTTTCTTGTTCTTTTTTTTTTTTTTAACTGCCAACATAGAATAAGGAGCCATTGAAAAACATTTAAAGCCCATAACCCGATTTCTTTTGTTTCACAATCAAACAATCCCAGTCCAAAAAAATATCCACCACGTTATTACCTATTTCTGAGCTCACTAGTCATCAGAATAAGCTGCATCATGACAAATTAAAATTTAATCCATGTGGTAAATGCCATGTTAACATACGTTTATCATGTGATGAACTTTACTAAACGATTATTTTCCTCTGTGTTTATGCACCATGAAAAATTCACACCTGCGTAAGGCTTTTCCTGGCTCCACTGCCACCGTTATTGTGGAGAACTCGCACCTTGAAAATGGTGAGAGGTCACTTCGGCTACATTACTGCAATTCACGTGCAGTCAGAGTACAGGAGTTTCCACCACAGGACACGTTTAAACTCTTCAGCAGTCACCAGACAGTGGAACTCCTCCCTGGTGCGTCATCTTTGCTCTTGGACCGCATCCACTTCAGAGACACGCCTTACAGAACATCCTTACTAGTCTCCTCTGAATCTCTGCAAGTGTTCAGATCGTTTGAATTGCTTTAAAGAACGGAACCGCAGAGTCAAAATTGCACGTTGGTCCTATATAGAACACAGTTTATCAGTCCAGATTATCATAGATTATCAGTCTAGCAGACAAGATGAGACCAAAATCAGCTGTGACACATAGTATGCAATTTGGCTACTGATATATCCAGAATCGTTTCACTCTTTGCAATGCGCCATTGGTGCCAGTTAGGTCGGTTCGGATATTCCAGCCACCGGAGGACGGTTTTGGACCAAGATGGAGTTCACACAGAGTTTAAGGGACGACGTGATGCATAGAGCTCCATGACATCAGCACCACGTGTCACCCGGCTGAACTTGCATGTGCAGAAGCCTTCTGGGAAGGGATCAGAGCGGGTGGGATCTGGGAACGCCCAGAGGAAAAATAAGGAGGGTGACATGTGATGCCTTGACATCATCATGGGCTTCTGGTTCCACCATCCAGCATCTCCCCTCCCCCATCTAAAACCCAAAAAGGTCCAACCAGGAAAACTGCCATCAAAACATCTGATGTCATGTAAAATAACTACAATAGTAACTAAAATGAAACAGCCAGCACTGACCTGCAGCTATCTTTTATGGCCATCTTGGGATGGCAGTACTGATGCTAATCGTGATCTTAATCTCTAGGGGGGGAAAAAAGGTGCATATTAATTACATCCTTCTAAAGCCAGAAAGTGTCTTGCCTGAAAGCAGAGAAGTTGGACTTTGGTGTCCACATCCTCCCACAAGGTATAAACAAATGACTTCAGAGGGTGACGCTCTACACTTATCGTCTGCTGAACAGATGGGAATCAGGATTAATTAAAAAACTTTGGCAGAAAAATACAACATGATTTATGAATGAATACTAAGGGATTTCCATGCAGCAGTTCTGATCACTATGCTTTACTGGGATTACAGTAAGTTGGTTTTAATACGTTCATGAATCCTAGTCTACTGCCGTTGACATTTCCTAAGCTATTGTTTCCATACTCATAAAGTTTTTAACCTGTTGTTGTAATTTTCAGATGAGATGCGATAAAGTAATCACCTACCTGAGGGTTGCTGGGACGACGCTGTTTGGGGTGTCGCTGCTGGTGGGAATCTCCACTGCCTATATTATGGGCTACCAGTTTTTTGCGACTGAAAACAACTACTTCTCATTCGGGCTTTACGGAGCCATCTTAGTCACTCACCTCATCATCCAAAGTTTATTTGCATTGCTGGAGCACAGAAAGATGAAGAGATCCCTGGAGACCCCCATTAAATTAAACAAATCGCTGGCCCTCTGCATCGCGGCCTACCAAGAAGATCCGAACTACCTTAAAAAGTGCTTGACCTCAGTGAAGCGGCTGACCTACCCCGGCATGAAGGTGATCATGGTCATCGACGGAAACAACGAGGACGACGGCTATATGATGGAGATCTTCCGAGACGTCATGGGAAGGGATAAAGCTGCCACATACGTCTGGAAGAGCAACTACCACCAGAAGGGGCCCGGAGAGACGGATGAGGCCTATTCAGAGAGTCTGCAACATGTGTCACGCCTGGTGCTGGCCAATAAATGCATCTGCATCATGCAAAAATGGGGAGGGAAGCGAGAAGTAATGTACACAGCCTTCAAAGCCCTGGGGAGGAGTGTGGACTACGTGCAGGTAAGTCGTGGAAGCACAAGGCCCTGCCAGAACAAACAGGAGCCTCACAAAGACACTTTTGTGCACGTTTCGATGGACCCGTGCTTGTGCCGTAGCTGAATCCTGGAGGTTAACAGAGATTCTCTATTAGGGAGCTTAGTGTTGACCACCTCAGAGAGTCATTTCCCTAGATTAAGAATCCAGCTGCCCACCAGGAATTTTGGATCTCCACTCGGTCCATTTTTGAACCAATTGCAGGCTGTAATATTGCCGTTTTAATGAGGGTCTTTAAATGCTAAATTTGCACTCAAGTGTAAAAGTCGGGCAGATGACACATCAACGAGTCAACATGTGAAACCTGTCAGCAAATTTTTTCTTAGGGTAAAAAAATCACATGGGGCAATATTTTAAATCAAATATTCAAATTTCTTGAAGACAAAAAACATGATTCATTTTCAATCACTAATAATATTTAATAAAATAATATAAAAATTACAATACTTTTTAATCAGGAAATCAAGAATCTTCCTGGAATAACCCCATGCATCAACCAAACCCTTAAACACTGATTGGCTGGAGAGAGGCAGCAGCCTCAAGCCTCTTACTCCTGCAAAAGCAAAGCTGGCAAAATCTAACTACACACCTGTCACTTCATTGTTTCATGAGGGACTTCATGCAATCAAAACCCTCGAATGAAGTCAACTGCCCCTCCAGTGTCTGGGTAACCAGAGCTTCCTAATTGCTACTAACTGACAGATTCCCCAGGGTCCCTAATTAAAAATAAAAATTGAATTGTGTTCTGAGATCCTTACAGTTCCCCGTTATGATAGGTGGCCATTACGTCATGTGCTGTCTGTCTTCACAAAGACCCAACGCTACATGTCAAGCAGCCAAATTAGCATATTAGCACTAATGAAAACATTACAGTTTCCAGTAAGTGTGACTCATGTTGTATTAGTGAATTTAAAAAGGCTGTAACAAGCATTCATTTGAAAGTCAGTGTAGTGAGGTAGAGTTGAAAGATAAAGTTCAAATAAGCCAGATCCAGGGAATAAGGGCAAACAAATAACAGACCAAAATATTACCGAGTTCATGCAGCTAATTCCAGTAAATAACGCCTCATTCACCAGCGCTTGAAACTGCAAAAAATAGCCTTTGAAATTTCTGTTTTCCAGTTCAGGATGCAATGATCAAATGATCAAAAATTAAATGCTATAATCTTCTTAAAAACTCGATTTTTAATGAAGACCTTGGACTTAAAAAAATTTGATAGGGCCGACTATTGTAATTTTATTTGATGAATGCGTCATTTGAAGTAGCTTTGTACAAAAATGTATTTCTAAGATGACTTAATCATGCTTGTTGACATTTCCTCCTTCCAATTATTCTAAACATTTTGGCATATTTCTAAACAAGCGTTTCAGTGCTTTTGTATCGTCTGATTGAGTACCTGGCAGCGTTACAAATGGCGGCAAATCAGCAGTACGGACATTTTAATTTGTCATCTCTGTGTTTGTTAATGTGATTCATAAGTGACTCATAAATGCACTTCTAAAGTGTATTTTTCTGTATTCAGACAACAACAAATATCATTTCCTAATAAATGAAATGCCAATTCTAGATTATTTCCGTGTTGGGTCAACAATATGGTAAGACTTACAGGAGTATTTCTCAATTAAATTTCCCCACAATTGAAAGTATCCCAATAAATTCATTTTACATTTGACAAGGTTGGAAAAGCACATATGAAATAAAACAAGGCAAGCAAGTCATTGTATCTCACACTCCTATTCAAAGACTAATTCTGATTGGATGCGAAACCTACAGTTTTATTTTGATACAGTTTGTGTTAAGTTATGATAAGTTACCATTATATTAAATAGTCTCTGTCTCAGTGGTTTGCTATAGGATGTCTACAGGAGTTCCTTCCTCTTCACGTTCCTTTAATAGTGGTATAGTCAGCTTTGCATGGGTGTGTTATGGATTGCAAGTTGGGTATGGAGCCATTGTTGCATTTTAATGCCTTCCTTTTGCCCCAGGTGTGTGACTCGGACACCATGCTGGACCCGGCCTGCTCAGTAGAGATGGTGAAGGTGCTGGAGGAAGATCCGATGGTGGGTGGAGTTGGAGGAGACGTGCAGGTACCTTCACCGACCAAAACTATTTCATTCAAAGATACTCAAAGGTTGCCACTGGAGATTACAAAGCATTGTCATATTTCTGTATTTCCTAGTTCCCATAAAAAACTTTTGATCTCTACTTATCAATTTATTGCAGATTCTGAACAAGTATGAGTCATGGATCTCGTTCCTCAGCAGTGTCCGGTACTGGATGGCGTTCAACATCGAGCGGGCGTGTCAGTCCTACTTCGGCTGCGTTCAGTGCATCAGCGGGCCCCTGGGGATGTACCGCAACTCACTGCTTCATGAGTTCCTGGAGGACTGGTACAACCAGACCTTCCTGGGAAGCCACTGCAGCTTCGGTGATGATCGACACTTGACCAACCGAGTGCTGAGTCTGGGCTATGCCACCAAGTATACTGCCAGGTCCAAGTGCCTGACAGAAACGCCCATCACATACCTGCGCTGGCTGAACCAACAGACCCGCTGGAGCAAGTCCTACTTTCGAGAGTGGCTCTACAATGCCATGTGGTTCCACAAGCACCACCTGTGGATGACCTATGAAGCCGTCATCACTGGCTTCTTCCCTTTCTTCCTCATTGCCACGGCGATTCAGCTGTTCTACCAGGGCAGAATCTGGAACATTCTCCTCTTTTTGCTAATTGTGCAGGCGGTAGCCCTCATCAAGTCTTCGTTTGCCAGCTGTCTCCGGGGCAACATTGTAATGGTCTTCATGTCCTTCTACTCGGTTTTATATATGTCGAGTCTACTTCCGGCTAAGATGTTTGCCATAGCGACGATAAACAAGTCTGGTTGGGGGACATCGGGGAGGAAGACCATCGTGGTGAACTTCATAGGGCTTGTTCCAATCTCGATTTGGTTTACAATCCTGTTAATCGGCATTATCGTCACAGTAGTCCAGGACACAAAAACAAGCTTCCCAGAGTCTGAAAAGATAGTCTTGATAATTGGTGCAATAGTTTACGCCAGTTACTGGGTGATGCTCTTGATGTTATACGTGGTCCTCATCACCAAATGTGGCAGGAGGAAAAAAGAGCAGCAGTACGACATGGTGCTCGATGTATAATGTCTCCAATCCAGCTCGTCTCCTACGTTTACATTGTGACGAATCTCAAAAAAAAAAAAACACTCACCATTGGACTCTCGGTTGGTGATGGAACCCAACATCACCACGGGGGAGACAAATAATTGCTGCTGTGACTTAAACAAGAGGATATTCCTTTTGTAATATTTTTGGTTATGAACATTTGAGCATTGTTGCCACAGAAGAAGGCCAACCACGCAGAAGTGACATGCTCTATAAAAGGAACTGGCCTGAGTTCATCACCTGTGCACTTTTTACGTCTCACTCCCTTTGTGCATAATGCTTGACGGATGAGCTTGATGAAAAATACCTCAGTGGTCCTCTTTGCATTGTGTGGATGATTGAGATGCAGTCAGAAAAGGCTTCATTTTGTTTAATTTATCCTTTAACAACTGGAAGCCTTTATTAAAAAACATACAGTTTTATTAAGAAAGCCAAAGTAGGACTGTTTTCAGCACACTTCCCAAGCTGTAATTGTTGACTTGTTACCTTTAAAAAATTGTATACTGTATTTTTATTGCCTTTAATATAGACGTTTTATTTTATTTTTGCCTAGCCACCAAAGAGACTTTATTTTCATTCCTTTTTATACAATAGCATTGTGCATAAACTGTTATAATGAAGACTTTTATATTTGACCAAAAATGTGAAATTTTAAAAAGCTGGGTTATGTGTCTTCAAAGATAACACTAAAATGCAATTTTAGGGATAAATTATTAGCTAACAAGAAAGGTGATTAACCTGTGTTTTTTAACAGTGGTGTAAATGGATTGATGACCGGTGTATTTATGAAAACATTCTGTGGTTTACAGCTTTATGTCTGATTATAGTTTCATAAGGTTTTATCATCAGCACACCAGGAATTATTAAAAATACTACATTTAAAATTGTCATAATTGTCTATTTATCTTGAATTACAAGGAAGGGATGCCTTTTTAATATCCCATATAATGCATCCAAAACACCTAATTTGTTAAGGAAAATCAAGCCCATGGGAGTTTTACATACACAAAAATGTTCTGAGAACAGAAAGAAAAACTTATTGGTTTAGATAACCAATCAGACTGTAAAGGAGGTGGGTCCAACTAATCAAATGTCTTGGACCCACCTCCTCATCATTTTCCCTTCTGCCCCCAGAACATTTTTTTTCCTAGGAGCAAAAATCAAGAGGTCCAACTACATCCAAAAAATAACAGACCATATTCATATTTTGAAGGAAAAATAACTATAAATTAGGGAACTACAGACATTTCTGCTGTAGTTCAAATTTATATAAAATGTGACAAAGAAAGAAATTCAGACAACCGGCAGAATTTACTTTAATGCATTGAGGACTGCCTCTGGACCACGTGTCAGAACTGATAGACTTTGTTTTGTGCCAAACTTACATAGGCAGTGTTGATATCGAGCACTTTCATTGTGCCAAAATAAAGATCTGTTGCTTACTATGCAAAATGAAACCCGTGTTTTTGCCTTATTGCCTTTTGACGTGAGGGAGGAACATCTCAATTTGCCTCAAACGGAAGGTTTTTCGAAGTTGCCATGTTGCAGAGAGAGGCTGAAGGAGGACACTGTCTGCTTCAAGTCATCTTTTCTCAACTGGGACAAAATGAAACCAGCAGTTTTTGTTTCCCCAGGGGGGAGTAACATGGGGACTGAGTATAGTGTACATGACGCTAAGCATTAAACACAACCAGCCCCAACCTGAAGTCTGGATCTCTGAATTGAACGCAGTAATCCGAAAATGACCAAACTTCGGATATTTAAACATCAACATTAAGTTAGCAATGCTAACGTTAATGTTGGAACGCTAACTGTTATCAGCTGGAACACATGAGTGCATTTTAATTTAAAGTTGACCTCAGCCTTTTTATCATTGCTTTTATCAGCAGTTAACACACTTATGCTGTAAATTATTAAGGTAATAGCTGGGTATAGTGAGTAATATGGACAATAGTACAGGCAAGCATACTAACCTGCTCTAGGTGCTACCTCACTACATTCCTGCTGCCAGGTCCCAAGTCTGTTTTGAGTTTGAGTTGGATGGGCAACTTTTTTTAGCACCAAGAAAACTGGCAGTAGGCTGTCGGATTAGAGCGACGGGTAAAAAGACCCACTTTTTAGGAGAGAAACGTCTGCCTCTTGTCGGTTTCATTTAGTCTCCGCTGCCACTCTGGCCTCGCAAGGCCGGTTTTTACACCGCAGCTGGAGGTACCCCAGACCTGACACAGCACATGTGGGGAAACGTGGACGCAACCTGGCTGTAAAGCGCCTCTGTGTGCGTCAGAGTGAGCGCCTCCCCGGCCTGCCAGAGGCATTATAGACAGCCCTGCGGCGCACACCAGCTCCCAGAGGTACGGGTGCGAGAGCTCGAGTCGCCCTCTCTGACTTCTATGATACTCTTCAGATGTCTCCCGATGCAAGTTTATGACGGTGTCTCACATTTTTGCATGTTTTCTCCTCCATGGCGTCCTGGTTAATGGGTAACCCCTCCCTCCCGTTAGTTTGTTACTGTGTTGTTGCTATGTAGGTAAATAGCACCTATTCCAGTGTGGAACTCTCCCAAAGCTCTGTGCTGTGACCTGATGCAGAAAGCTTAAAGGACACCCAGCACCGTAGGCATGATTTCAAAATTTAACTTAACGGACATATTCTGAGGCATAAAGTGCCGCACGGTGAGCAGATTCCGGCCAGACTTTATAGGGAGAATTACTGTCCCACCCAAAGATTATGTCTGTAATAATCATAAATTCCTAGTGATGCAAGGTTGCTGTAAGGCTTAGGACTCATGAAGAGAGCAGTAAAAGTCAGTTAAACAGAAACAAAATTCACATCTCTGCACCACAGCTATCTCAGTTTATCCTCCCAAACACTTGTGACAATATTTGCTCGTTCACCTTTCACATCTTTAATGACCGTCATTCTCAGCACAAACTCGCCCCTGAAATTTTAAGGCCGACATGTGACTTGAGACATTGCTTTGCCTTTTCTTATACACCATGCATTCCAGTTCTTGCCTTTTGCTCCAAACTCATCCACCATCAATACATTTTGTATGCCATTGATAATTTTTTTTTACGTGATCCACTATCAAAGGAACTAATTCCCATACACCCATTTTCAGGAGAATCCAGAGCCAATCTCAGAAGTTGGGGGGGGGGGGGGGGGACCCGGCCACCTGGAGTTTTCTCCCCAACATGCAGACTCCACATACGGGGCCCCTGGTCTCAGAGGTGTGAGGCGACAGTGCTAACCACAGCACCATCACACCGCCGTTACAGACTAATTTAATTTGTTAATCTCTTTAGAAATGAGAATATGTTGTCGTCACAGTTTAAGTACATAGAACGTCAAGTTCTAATGGTATTCAAAACTATTTAGGGTAGCGGTGGGGCTGGAGCCTATCTGGGAGTCCATAGGCGCACAAGGCAGGGATCAACCCAGGATGGGGCGCCAGCCCATCGCAGGCTGTATAAAACAATGATATAAAAATACTGGGTAAACCAGTGCTTACATGATTACACTCAGACATCTGTAATATATCAGAATAACATGAAAGTCCCTCCAACTTACAGGTCTGTTTCTGGGCATTTCTAAGATGAATGAAGCATGTTTGCTTTAGGGGAAGCAGTTGAACACTGTGTGTGTGTGTGTGTGTGTGTGTGTGTGTGTGTGTGTGTGTGTGCATGGTTGTGTACATGCAAGCATGCTTGAATTCAATCATTGTCTTTTTACGGCGCTACAGACCCATGGGAAAGCAGTCCGCCTTGGCACAGTTATCCAGTGCAGTTCTTAGCCTTTGATTACGGGACCATTTTGAGAAATCGTATTTACTTTGATAGCGAAATCGCAGATGGGGCCCAAGGCCTCCCAAGGCTTTCGTTTACTGAAGGTGTTAACCCAGCCCAGCAACAGGCCCAGCTAACCCCGCCCACAGCCTTCGATTCACAGAGTCGCTAACAGCTGTGAGCCGCGTCTGCGCCGTGGGCCCCCGGAGCAGCTGAGCTGCAGAAGGCTACACTGTTGATTTCCTCCAGTTGCTGACGACACTCATCAAACCCATACGAGGTGAGAAACTTCTGACATCCCAAAGGTGGCGGGGGCCACAGATGGTTACAAAACAAAGAGGTGCCCCCCCACCCCCCAAAAAAAAAAAACTTTGATTGAAATTGAAATTCGAAGAACAGCATATACTACGTCGTTCCAGTCCAGTATTTATTTATGACAGATTTTCATTTTGCATCTGTACGCTTTGTAGAAGTTGGAATAGAAATTACTCATAATTAAATTAAGTTCAAATTATCAAAGAGACTGAGTCTGTGACTGTTACAGGTATGGCCTATTCAAAAGCATTTAACACATGGAGGAGAACCAGCTTGGGTGAGAGTCGCCTTTAAGAGCAAACAATTGAAAGGTGTCTTGACACCTCCCTAAATTCCATCAGCTTCATTTTCAGAGCCGATTAAGCCTCGAACATTAGCACATAAAGCATAACTGTAACAGGTTACACCATCTGTCGATCACAATGCTGAGGTGTTGCAAAGGAGATCAGTGTCTTGATCATGCGATGACATGTTACTATGTGATGTTACGTTATCAGGTTTCCCCCCGATAATCAGCTCGTAAGTATATACATTTGGATTTGCTCCGATTGGTCTGGAGCAATCGGGGCTAAATACCATTAAAAAAAAACTTCAAACAACCTCAGAAAACTTAATTTTCTGCTTTTACACAGCCACTCATTTCTGCCATTGCTTCTCAGGAATGCGATAATCACATGAGAGACTTGGCACAGGATGTGATATAAAAAACAGCAGAAGGGACACCACAGGAGGGACACCAGTGCACTACGGAGCATGACGCAGCGCTGGATTGCAGGAGATGTGTGACAGCAATAAAAACTTGTTAAAAGCCCATTTCTGATGCTGCATTCATACTCATACTCCAGTCTGAAGGCTCAAGGCATTCCAGAGACACACTGTGTCACCTACACTGAGATAGCCCTCAGCTCACGTGACAGGTCATGTGACAAGAGGGAGACCCATCAGAACAGAGCTTCAGATGATCCCAGTTTAAAGTATAACAGTTCATGTGATTAGAAGATACCAAGAATACAAAAGCAGGCCAAGAGAAGTGGTGAATATTCGTTTTTACATCCAGAGTAAACTGAATTTTTATTTTGTCCAAGGTGACTCTCCAAATTAACGGCTGACAGAGTTATGAAAATTGTTGAAAAAAATTGCATAGAATATATTAGTATCTGGACCAATGTAATGAGGACTGCTATGAGTATTGATAAATGTTTTTACAAGCTAGCTTGAAAATACATATTTTATACTCCAAGGTTTTTGTTTTAGTATAGAAATTAGACACCATTCCTGTTGCTTCTTTTGTTGCCGGTTTGAGTGACTGTCCAACTCTGGTGTCATTTTTCTCCTCAATGACCCCGGCTGGTCTTCAGATCAGCGAGGTTTGTTTTGGCTGGGATGACATGTTGCTGTAACCCTTTGCGCGAATCCGGTAATAAGCCTTGGGACCATTAAATCTGAGCCGAACGGGTCTGGAAATTTAGTCTCGTGCCAGAATCGAGGTGTCCGCGGGGCACCCGCTAAGAGGAGGGCACTGGGAGGAGCCCAGTCTGCCATAACGAGGGATCTTCTGCTCGGGTCGTGGACCCAGTTTACATCAGGCAGAATTCTTGTCCTTCCAGTACCCAGAAAGGACAACAGCCTATGTGTGCTAAACTCTCCCAGAGCCATTTGAAGGTGATCTAATTCTATAATTTTTAATAATAACCAAAGCAGTATAGTACATAAACACTACATTCCTCCATTAATGACATGTTTATTACCAATTACACTACATAAGAATTAGTGTAACATTGCAAAATCAGCCATTAGAAAGGAACCTATCTACAGGCCCCCCCACCCCCCCCCCACCGTTTTTGGAGTGATCCTTAGAGTGCTGGGACGCCTCCCAGGCCTAATTTAAAGTGGCTGTCCCTGACCCTGAACACACACACACAGGCAGCACCCGTGGGGAGCCCTTCTGTAAATCCCAATCCTTGACATGAAAATCAATCCTACGAATCCGTTCGAAGCCCCTCTGGAACAGGAACCGATTTAAAGGCGATTTCGTATTCCGACATCCTGCTTTGCTGTCTCTAGGATTTTACGGCTCATTTCATAACAAACCACTTTGAACGATCTGAGGGACTTTGATGCCTCATCGATTCAAAAGATGAATTCGAGTTCTGCACAGTGCCTCTGAAGTTTGTGGGGTTTGTGGGGTTTTCAGTACAAGCCTCTTGTATTTTAAAAACCTTTCACCCCATTATTCATGGTTTTCAAGAAAAGGTGTCAAAAATATTACAAAAATCTGCATGTTCCTTGTAGTGTCAGTTGCTGGCCACCACTGTGCTCACACAGTAAGTGCATGTTTCTGTTCCAGGATCAGCTTGCAATACAACCAAAATAAAAGAGAATGCCACAAAGACAGCCAACATTACAAATAGTTATCATACACATCCTAGTGAGCCTGGCACTCAGAAAAGCAAACGCTTAGGAAAAAAAACATTGCCGTCACACAGTGGCCAAACGTGTCGTGTCATTGCAGTACAATTATGTGTGTAACTGGCATGGTTATTATAGTAATTACAGAGACAGAGAACTGAGAGCAAATCTCCGACAGCCTGTGGTTGTTTATTTATGTGTTTGCTTTTAACAATGGGGTCTCAATTTCTCGTCGTGTGCAAGAAGACGTGTTAACAACGCGGCCCTCTGTCTGAATGCCGAGAGAGAATTCAGGAATCCTACACCCATTTACAGATAAAATGTTTTAGACCGCAAAACGTGTCAGAGCCTCTGTGGTTAAAGCACTGCAGCGATCCCAGAAGCTCCACTAAGGGGCTTTGGCTCGTACACTTCAATCTTCTGCCATCAGCGTAGAAGATCTGGGTCCAAAATCTTCCCCCTGTTCGCCTCCCCTCCCAAGGCGGAAGCGCTATGCAGCTGTTAGAAGGGAGTTCTCATTCGGAGAGGTGTACTTTACTATGTACAGTGGCGGTGTTTACCACCCCTCAAAATACGCATTTCAGTTGGGCCCCCAATGTCTGGGTCCCCCTGTCGGCCACAAACAGTCACTACACAATATTAAATAAGCATGTTATTTTATGAGATGCTGAAGAAACATGTTCTGGTAACTAGTGGGTTGCTATGATCTTCACACTCACTAGCTATTTAGTGTGTATGTGGATGGGGGGTGGGTGTACCAGCACTCAGGAATTAACTAACATGAGGTCTCATGGAAAACTGCAGGGGGCAGCATAGAGCTCCAATGACGCCCACCCATTGGTGATGCAGGTACAGTTGTGACCTTGTTGGAGATTAAATTCTGAGGTGCACTTTGTGTCACCACTCTGCAGTTGCCTTAGCACATATTTTTTTAAACAAATATCCTATAAAATATATTCTCATCCATCTTTGCTGGGCCCCAAAGTCTACATATCCCGGTACCATAAACACCACGGCACAGTCTGAAGTTAATAATTATGGGAAGACAAGCTTGGTTTCATTAGCACATGAGTAATTTAGCCTGCGGAGTGTCTTTGTGTCGCAGCACCAATAAACAGCCATCCCTACATCTTGCATTACCACTCATGCAGGGTGGGGTTGTGGCGAGCCTGAAATGCGGTCATCATGCATGCAATGCAGGGAGCTTCGCAGGAGGGGTTCGTGCTGCGAGGCTCTGTGTGTCCTCATTTCCCGAAATGCTTGTAGGTGCTTTCGCAATCAGACCATTGTAATCAAACCATTTTAGGTAAGAAGTCTATGATGAGGTACAACTCATTTCCGGCATTTCAAGTATATTCAGTATAAATGCATATGTAACACTGCATAAACTAATTACGCAGCATAACAGCACGTTGGTGGGCAGGAACTGGTACCAAGAAGCACAGTGTGCACAGACAGACAGCAGCCTTGACAGCACACCAGTACACCAGACTGGATGCCCCTAGTCTTTGAGAGAAAACCATGGCAACCAGGGGATGCCAGAACAACATCACAAAAACATGTAGACGCTACACAAACTGAGAGGGAATGTGTTTGGAGCCCACAACCTGAGAGGGGCGAGACCACACTATGAGGAACACTAGAGCCGTTTTCACACAAAAACACTCCGGACATTGTCTGGAGAATCAGGTCTGAACATTTTCCAGAATTGCTCTTTCGACCATGTGGTACACAACTGGAGATTTTCCATGTCAAGACACTTTCATGCCTACTAGAAATAATCCAGTCGACTTAGACGAGGGCTGTCACTTGCGTAGAGCAGGAGGCAGAGGGCATGACACAAACAGTATGCTGTGGAAATTTTGTTTACAGCATTACTGACAAAAGTTTCCGAATCTTGTTGTCTCTTCAGTCATCCAAGTTTGTAGAGGGCTTCTTCCTGTAAATGACCCTTCTTCTTTGCCCTTGGATGTTTGCATTCTTCTGTCTTCACACCAGTTGCATGAAATATCGTCAACACGCCTACTTACTCATGGTGAATTCTCTGGAATTCTCCCTGCTCCATTCACACATGGGGGTCAATCGGAAATTATCCGAAGCTGACGTGGTAAAGGCCTGTTTAATGGCTGGTACGACTGATTCGGACATTTGCGTTCACACATAAAGGCCCTCTGGGTAACATTTAGGGATGCTCAGGGTGGCACTGCATGTCTCAGAGGGGCTATGAACCAAATGATGAACATGAGTTTCTAGTGTTTTCAGTTAGCAAATTCAAATTCAAATTCAAATTCAAATTCAAATTCAAAAAAAACTTTATTTGTCCCCGAGAGGCAATTTAAAAAGCATAGAGGAGCAACACACACACATAACAGTAGTAACATTGGACACAACAAATGACACACAACAGACACACAATGACCTATGAACAATAATAAATAAATGGCTTTAAATACAGAGGATATAAGGTGCATGATGATGAAGATAGCAGATAGTAAACACTGCATTTGTGACTCACATCCCTGATATCTTCCAGAGAAAACGAGAAATTGTCATTGATGCATCTTAAATAAACAGTGAACAAGGCTTCCTAAAGGGACTGCATTTATATAGCACTTTTCTACTCCTACGAGTACTCAAAGCGCTTTACAATATGTGCCTCACATTCGCCCATCCACACACACACACACACATTCATATACCGGTGGCGATGGCTGCCATGCAAGGTGCCAACCTGCTCACCGGGAGCTATTTGGGGTTCAGTGTCTTGCTCAAGGACACTTATGGGGTCAGGAGGAACCAGGGCTAATGGAAGATTATCAGAATCGGATCAAAATCAGAATAAGTTATTAATCCTGGGGGGAAATTAGATTTTGTTACAGTTGCTCCAGTTAAGAATATAAGTATGACGAGAATAGGGAATTAAGTAGAGAAACAATAACAGTAGAAATATAAAAACTGTACTTATTTAATACATAAATAATAAATAAATAAATAAGGTAGGCCTTTATAAAAGCGAGCAGTTTACCTAAGGGCAAAAGCTGTGGATATAATGTTCCTTATAGGTCCTGCTGAGTCCAAATTTACAATTTTCAACTTGTCCTTTCCTATCACTGATCTTCATTATCCTTCCTACAAATGCTACAGATGTCATTCAGTACATTTACAGGCACACAAAGAAAATCTAATTATTTTGTTAGTCCTACTACAACCGGACTTTTTAAGTACATGTAAACATGTTAGTCTGACTGAAATCATACTAGATCAAATTTCTCAAACTTGGACAAAGACACCCAGGTACTGCGACTGGGATTTGATTTTCTCCTGCATTTACGTGTTCATCTGGCCTAGGAGCTCTGCACATGCTACACAGTGTCCTTCCCCCCCCCGCCCCCAGTGCTTTGACCCAGAAGTAACAGAAGAAGCCGGTAATTCACCTCTCAACTAAACAGTGCACTGCCACTGCACCAGGTACCATACTTTCGGTACTTCGAGAAGGTACCAAAGTGTGCTATTTCAAGGTGTTGGTTTTCTATGTGACCTGGCACCGGCACCGAATGACATCTCAACGAGAGGTGGGGCGTTTTGTGCGGAATTAGAAAAATTGCTGTAGTAGGACTGCATGTGAACGTATCGAGTAACAGGAGCTCTCAGAAAGGGAACCAAAGTGACCAACGAAGAATAGATGCGGAAAACAAAAGTCAAAATGAAGCTCGAATAAAGCTCAAAATATTCTGGTGGGAGTATTAATGAATAATGTGAGATATTCGGGAGATCAAGCTTCCTTTTCTGAGGGATAATCCAACTGGACTGACCTCATCTTCTAAGCAGGAGCTGGAATTAGGCAGGAGGGAAGCATGTGTGACTCTGCTCCAAATCAGCATGTTCTCAAGAGATCTGTGAACCGTAAGTCTGCAGAGAAACACCTACGGCCCAACGGAGGGAGCCTGCCGACAGACAAGTCTGACGTCCTGCTGACCTCACACAGAGTGACCTGCACCTTGAAGCTGATCGATCTATGAGCTATCTCCTACCAATGATTTAAACAGCTGGATCACGTCATTCAGTAGACAGCCATCTGGGGCCCGATCTGCTCTCCCAAATCTGCTTGTCGCTTGCAAATATCAACACCTCAACTTCCACTCCATCAGACATGACCCAGACTGCTGCCTGTCACCTACACAAAGTGCCCTTCCAGATCTTCTCCTTTTATCAGAAATTTCTAGCTATGTGAATTAAGCAGGAATGCCTGCATATCAGCACAGGAAAGACGGCTGAGATAAACTTTCAGCTTTTCCCATAAAAGGTAGCTGGATGCGATCGTGCCTATGAGCAATGCCAATGTATCACAGTCATACTGGGAAACTGCTGGCCGTTCGCCACAGAGAAGTGGTCATAACGGATGGACCCATTAAGGCAGACAGCGTCGAAAGGCCACAGTAAATCCAGGGGTATGGAACAGAACTTGTTGGAAGCCACCAGGGGTTTTGATGGGTCTCCTCTGCTGCAGGTTAAGTCACCCTGATTGAGGATGTGACAGGACTCTGACAAAGTACTCAGCTTTGCCCTAAACAGAGGTTATTCCCATACAATGTGCTCCAGATGTTTCACAAAAAAAATGATTGAGGGGGGACTTTCTGGGATTCCGTGACTGACAAAACACAGCCAGGCGACTGAGGACAACATCGAAGTTACACGCTGTCTCCATGGGCTGAATGACAGCCGGACGACCCCCCCTCCCAGCACTCCTGGAATCAGCTCGTCACCATGGTCACCCAGTTGTACCCCAGGTGACCTATCTACCAGCTCTTAGTTTGTGAAAGCCTTGACTGCCGGAAAGCACATGACCTCATAAATTTCCCCTCCCCAACATTTTCGAGAATGAATGCTTTCTTTATGAACATGCTTTAAACAGAACTGAAGAAGCCAAATTTAGAATATTTTTACTATAAGGTTTTATTAGTCTGATTCATTTCTGATCCCCTGATTATGAATGAACATGCTGATAAGCTGCAACAATCTGAATTTTTACAAATACAATTTATTTTTGTCATTATTCAGCTTAGGAGCAATAAAAAAATCACGAGTTATTACCGCAACATTTGTCTCAGGAATTCTCTGTTGAATTTATTACAAAATTGAATTTTACTTTTCACCAAATCTTTAGTTGATTTGCTTCTGCTTCTAGATTCTCCATGTGTGGCATTATTAATATTTGCAAACACCCGGCGTTTTGCGGTGAGTCTCCTGAGGAGTTTACAGAATCGGCTTTTTGGTTTTCCATGGTTTTAGGCAAACAGAACAAGAAGGATTAAAATCAGTTAAAGCGTTTGGGCTACTATTGTTCACAAATGTCTGCTTTCATTTTAACTTTATTTATTAATGACTGCTGTTAGGAAGAATTCAAGAGTGCAGCCGGACAGCACAGCTGTCTGAGAATTAAAAAAAGAGATCATCTCCCTCCTAAACTAGAATCTACTGACAGACTGTGTACTTCAGAATACTCCACACTGTCATATCATATAGAAAATGTATGAAATTAACCTAAGAAACCATATACTAAGACAATTCAATATTAAGTGCATATTAATAGCATTATTTTAGTTATATTTAATACTTTTGCTCTTAATGGAAATAAAGGTTGCAATGTTTGATCGGGTGACTCACAGTGTTCAGACCCATATAAGAGAGATACCCTTGGCTACCCCTGATGTTTAGGTCTCTGTGAAACAGCCTTATAGAAATAGCACAATACCATCCTCACACAGTCCATGCCCATGATTATTTACAAGACTTGAAACATTCAGAACAAATCTTGTGCTCCCCAAAAAAAAAAAAAAAACATGAAAATGCTTGGCAATCGCCTCTTCAGTTCTGTCCCTGGGTAGTGACACGTGAAAAAAAACACTAATAAATGACCAATGGCTCTCTTAGCAAGAGAAAATTAGAAACAGATGCACTAGGCAGCGTACAGATGGAACATTTCATTGATTTGGAAAGGACATTGCGAGCAGACTCTGATTCGCTTTCAGAAAGCCTTCTGTAGAATGGCAGTATAGAAATGGTCTCCACCGGACAAAGCTAAAGCTTCGCTTTAGAAATGTCCCCAAAATGTCTAATTTTTCTGGTTTCATTTTAAAGATTGACAATTTAAGCATTGCAAAATGAGGAGGAACCCGTCCCTTTGTGCCCACATTCATTTCTTGGCCACTCGCAGCAACTCTGCCTGTTGCCTGTTGTGCTTGCTGCATGCATCTTGTCTAAAAGCTCAGACTGAGCATCGCTGTAAGGGGCGGAGCCGCGTGCCTCAGGGCCTTAATGCCAGCTAACCCCAAGTCCTGTAAATATTTTCTTTTGTCCTCTTAATTTCATTGTGAAAGCCAAGTACACTTCAGAACTGGATATGGCAGGCTTGCCAAAACAGATAAATCCATGGACCCCCTGTAAACGTTTGGGCTCCTAGGTTCACACACCCGTTGCTCTGAAAATGCCCTGGGGGCAGAAACGGAAACAGGCGAAAAGCGGAAAAAGCACGCAATGGCTCATCACAGTTATTATGCGACGGAAAGTGGACGATTGTAGCCAGTGAAATATGGCGCACTTGGGTGTTAATGCGCGCCTGTGAAACGCGTTGCTATTGGGCCATTTCCTGTCGCCTTCGACTTTCAGGCACTACAGGTAGGCGTGAAAAGCACTCGGGCTGAACAGGATCACATAACATATTAATCAGGCTGGGGAGGGAGAGTTTTATCGAAGTGCTGCTTTTTGCATCTGGTGGGGACTGAGAGAGAAAGGGTCTACTACAATATCCTACAAATGGCACAGACGAAGAGAGCGGAGCGATCTCGAAGAATACAAAGAATAAAGTAAAAAAATCTCGACAGCACTGTCAGGGAAGAAAGAAATTAACGGCACAGCAGCACTGGGGCTCTTACTCCAGGTCCCTAGGGGCTGACAGAAGAACACCAGGTGGCTCCAGTCAACCCCCATAATCCCCGTCACCCTGATCCCCTTCCTGACACAGACATAAGCTGCAGCCCACACCCAGTGCAGAGTAACTCACGCTTTTTGGCAGATACCTGCTTATATCCTCTAACACTCTCTGACATTCACAGAAGACCTGACGGGAACATTTTAACCCAAAGGACAAAACAGAAGCATCGCATTCAATGTCCTCGGGAACACTGAAAAAGCTCCAGTTGCTTGAGGTCGAAACAAAATTTCATTACATTTTTTACGTTTCACCTAAATATGCTTCAATTCATCTCGCAGTTTAGAAATCTCTTTACCTTTTTAACCAATTCCAAAATGTCTAATCGATTCCTGCATTTTCACTTACATTCTGCTTAAGTTTGTCCTTTTAAAAGATTAAAAGTCATATTTAAAATGTCAGCAGTCATGTAGGAACACTTATACATACACAGCCGACCCCGCAAACCACACACACTATCAAGATGAATAGAAGCCTTGAAGTGATGGAGATTCTGGAACGGGACACACGGCTGGTCACATGACCGTGGCGAGTGGGCGCTTTGGCCAAGCCTCCTCCACAGGCCCTGTAGAACTGGTCCCGTCATGCCGGGCGAACAGACGGACATTCAGGTTTCGCATGTTGTGGCGGTTTGGGCTCGTGCCGCGGAAATGTCCGGAGAACACGCCCTTAAGCCAACAGCTGTTTATAGCTTCCATTTCCACTGCTGGCAGCACCTGAGAGGCTCCTCCCCCAAAATCAGGACCCCAGGCCGCCAGCAGATCCTGCTTTATACCTGCATCCCCAACAAGAGCCGAAAGAGTCACAGACGTATTTTCAGACTTGTGGTCTCAGGTCTCTTTCAGGTTTCTAAAGGAAACCACTAGATTGCAGCGTTCAATCCAGTCCTCAGGGACCCAGAGACAGTCTACAAATTTGCTACCTCCCTGCTCCCTACAAGAAGCAAAAATGTGAACAGTCTGGCCGGGAGATGGGAGGGAGCAGAAACGTGGAATGTCTGTGGGTCCCCTAAGACGGGTATGGGTTAAACACTGCACTAGTGCCACCAAACACAAAACTAGCAGCGATCTTTATCTTGTCATTAGGTAAATCCTTCAAATGATTTCACTATTTTAAAATCTCGGCTCCAAATTCGGATTTTATCTGCTCAGCAGAGCGACAAATCGCATGCTAATAGAGATACAGTGCTACAGTACAGTAACAGTATTCCGCAGCTGAAAGTGATGTTTTCATACTTTCTTTGGGATAACTTAGTGGTCAGTCGTTCTTTTTCCACTTTCTGAACCGAAGCAAGAAAAGCAGTTATGTCATGACTTGGGGGGTGGGGGGGGGGGGGACACAGGGAATGAAAGGGCCT
>JAABNX020000151.1:7669487-7692951 GCA_015163995.2 Mormyrus lacerda
GGGGGGGGGACACAGGGAATGAAAGGGCCTCAGACGGCACCTCAGACGGCACCTCCCTGGCAAATGGCCCTCTCTCATTTCTAACGGGCAGCCTTAGAAGCTGTGGCACTGGGGCAGGAACGGGGCACCTTGAAGCGGCCAGACAGAACAGCCGTTCTGCCTTGACACTGCAGCACTGTTGCAGGGCAAATATTTGTGGGACATCGGGAATGTAGCAAACCTTGCGGGGCAGGTGGGGGGGTCTGCTACCAGGTTGGCTGGTACAACACGGCACATTTGCAGCACTTACCTCCAGTTAACTGTTTTGGGAACAGAAGCCACATTGTCCCTGGAGTGACTTTTAGTAGACGACGCGGCGCAAGACAACCTGCATTTTAGTAAGGGGGGGCCGGTAGTTTGCTGCGTTAAAAACAAACAAACAACAGGAAGGAAGAAGGATTCATGCTTTATGCAGAAAATGACCCCATTCCACCACAACTCAGCTCCACCTACACGCAGAACTGATCTGCAAATTTACACACAACCATGGGCACAACTTTGGGTTGAGGATTTGGGAAGGTTGAGTCTTCCACCCATTTAAGGGGGGTCCCTTGGCTGGTTTTGATTATTGGGGTGGGGTTACAACCCTTCATAATTTACACAAAGACATGTAACAATTCTATTATCCTGAGATCTAAAAAATATGTATAGTCATAGTTTTACCTGAAATCATCTATAAGCTACTGCATCAGCTTCTGCTGATCATGATTTGTGTATCACGCTAAGCGCAGGTGACACTGTTTAAAGTGTCACGTGACCATAGAGACCAAAATACACCCAGTGCCTTTTGTAGCAGCTAATGTGTTTGCCAGTGTTTTTCCCCTGCGTCAAAAGTACGTTATATTTTTCTTTTAATATACATTTTACAACGGCATAAGACATTAACTAATGCTGTCCTATTGGCCATGCTAACCCACACACTCCTAAACCTCACCCATGGAAGCTTACCCGACCACCATCTTAATGGCGTCTCTGCTTTGTAGACGCGATTATGTTGTATATTTTAACGCCTTGTTTATCTGAACCCTACTGGGGCCACAACTGCCTGCTCGTTTCTGACATGAAGAAACAGGACATCTGTCCGCTTTGAGTTTCACAGAGAACTTAATACTTAGTTAAGCGAGGGGAATGGGAACAGAGGTAGCAAGTTTACCGATTTAAAGCGGTCTTTACTGACATTAATTCAAATCGGCCTCCTAGACATATTTGATTATGGCACATAATTAATTTGGCCAACTTCAGGGATCTTTGTGAAACAATAATGGACCTGCATTAAATCTTTTCACATAGTGCCAAGTCTCTGTTCTGCATTAAGATCCGGGAGAGTGCACAACTATCAAATAAAAACCTTCCCTCGCTGGCAACGCAGCCAAACCGAAGCTTATTATTATTACGATCGTTATTCACACTTATTGGACCACAGAGGTCTCTAGATAGACGGAGGTGTCTGCCAAGCCCCACCAACATCAAAGATCATTCAGTGTCACAGAACCGTGATCAGAATATATTATGAAAGCTCGCTACAAACGCTACAGCATTTCGCCGTAGAGGGAAACATGGAAAATCCACTTTCAGTCTTCTTATATTAATTTTATAAGCCTTAATATTCATGCCTAAGAAACCGTAACATCGAGTCACCCATTTTAAACTCATACGTAGGAGACAGACACTCCGAATCAGTCATTTATATAATGTTTCTGTCTTATTATGAAGATGTTTTGGAGAAAATTTGACGAGGCGCTATTTTTTTCCCTCTGTAGTTGTACAACACCAATCGCTGTCGTCGTCCGTGCTCTTCGTCGCGGCTAGGTGGCGCTGCTCAGTCATGGCGCAGCGTGCACGTCGACATACCCTCGTGCGTTCCGCTCGTACTACTGCCTCTGCCTGTATGTGCGTTGTACAGAATGAAAACTCCGCGTAGTAACAAATTGTAAATTCAAACCCTTTGAAATATGTATAATATATATGCAAAAAAAATCTCACGATTGACAAATACGCCCGTGTTGACAATCTTGGAAACAGCCCTGCTGAAAAAAAATAGCATAGAGCAGCATGATTTGGTTAGTGCCAGTATGGTGTTGGTGTTGCTGGCGGACCAGCATAGCTGTACTGGTCTGCCTGCACGTGAAGCTAGTGTACCAGCAGTATTTCATTAATGATGCTGGGCCACCAGCATCAAAACACAATATATGCTAGTATAACCAGCATCCATTATGTTGGCCATGCTGATAACCAGCTACGCATGTTTATGCTTATTTTTTCAGCAAGGTGTGAATTAATGAACTGAAACCTACACAGGTAAAATTACTTAAATGTTCAGTGACATCATACATGTTCATATGACATTTGTCATTGTGGATATGAGTAACAAATCTGTACAAATTGGAATGGGATTAAAAATAATAGTAATAATAATGTCCACGAATTTCTCTAAAATACTCCACAGGATATTGTAGACATTGCGTATCCCAGTGCTTCTGGCAAAGGACGTTTTAAGTACTCAGATAAGCAATTCTGAGACAGAAATAAGTTTCGGATGAGCGATGCTGAGATCCCGGTAATGGGAGCCCTGTAGCCTAATAGCGACAAGCCCCTGCGTCCGGCCACGTGCACGAAGGGCTGGCAGCGCAGAGGCAGCTGGCGAAGCCCCGGCTTATGGGAGGATCGGGAAACCCAGCTAAGTAGCGTGAGCTTATTCTTGATGCAGTTAGGCTATTCTGCTGTGGGACTGAAACTTAAATCCAAATCTCGCTTTGGCTGAAATTGCTCTGCGAGATGCTGCGATATATTTACGACCGGACAGCCTGTATAAACAGTACCAGCAGGCTTATAACGGCGAGGTCGGGTAGGTATGAAATCATAAATATATCGCAATCTCTAAGAAGTAATACTTTTTTTTCTTTCCCCAGCCTGCTGTTTATAAGTTATAATTAAGAAGACTGAAATTAAAACCAGTTTGATAAAAGGAAAGTATGTCAGTAGGTTATGTTTTTGGGGAAGCGGCTGTCCATCTTGCTCGCCAAGGATCAGCAGTCAGATAATTTGCCAGAGGTGGTGTTAAGGCAAGATGGTAAGGAAATTGTAAGAAGAAACGTTAGGCTACGTTTGCGTGCCCATGAACCACCCCCCTTTCGCTTAACTTCACTTATACCATGCATAAAAACCCATCACCGGTCTCATTATGAACCTCAGATCTAATTTACAGTGCAAAATGCTGCCTGATATGGGTAGAATTCCCAGCCACTCGCTTTAAGTCTAAATGTAACTGAACAAACACGCAGTACTGATGATGCGTCGGGCATGGACCTGAACACCTTTGACCAGGGCGTGACTGGGATTAAAAATCGGCCCTGGCCTTGGGGACCTCTTGATAACTTTCAACGAGCTATAAATTTTTCCGACGGGGGGGTCTACCTCTCAATAGGTTTACTCATTTACTCACAAATAAACGGGTTAAAACGGACACATTTACAATTCTTCGCTTTTGATCAAGCCTACTGTTATTCATGCTAATCTAATTCACACGCCTCCACAGCTTTTCTCAGTCTTTTGCGCTGTAAAAAATAAAGGGGGCGCTATTAACTCTCCCCCAGATCTGCTTTGAAAGTGCATGAGCCCCCGCCGGAGCGACTCTCTTCCTCCCCAGGTGACGAACAGCTCGACTCTGAGCTGATGAGCTAATCATGGGAAAGAGGGAGCCTCAAATCTGCTCTTGTTTTCGTTTTAGGAACTTTTACCCAAGAGATGGGTGTCCTACAGATGTTCAACAAGTTTTCCCTTTTTTGCACAAGTGACGAGGCTTTTCTGATTTCACCCTCAAACCCACAACAACAGCGTCGACGTTGTTTCTACTGAGAACCAGCCAACGCCTATATGCTTAATCAGCACATGCGACCGCAAGATCACATTAAAGGCTTATCGGCCATAAACGTGGATTTTAACGGCTCTTTAGGGAGCAGTGAGTCTCACAAAATCCCAAGTGGTCGCAGCACCAGGGAACCTGATAGAGATTAATATGGGGTAAAAGAGAATGTCAGCACATGGTTAGGAAAGCACAATAAAGCATGTATTCAGCTCACGCCGTAATGCTATACGTCTTAGGAGCCAAACGTGACATTTGAAATCCAAGTCGATGTGACTGACAACATATTATGGAAAGTTTCTGCGATTAAAACACACAGCTGTTGGGCTTCTAAAAGACAGAATGCCCTCCACCCGCACCGCTCCCCATCCATTTCTGCACAGTGTCATTATGCGTCTTTAAGGGCCGGGAGCACAAGTCTTGGCAGCGGTGCAGACTGCAATGCAAGGAGCCTACAAGTCGCCCTCGTGTAGGGGTTTGGAGACGCTCACTTACTGAATTAAGTAACTCTCCCTTTCGTACCTTTAAAGTGCCAGAATAGTTTTTTTTTCTTTTTGGAGGTGAAACTTAAGGAGGCGTCCATTTGTGTTCACTGTACGATATTGGGATTTTTAAATGTTTTCTGTGGCACTAAATCCGTAACTCCAGCTGTGTTCACTAGGATAGAGGGATGAATAGGGATATCGCCCCCCCTAGTGGCTAATTGATGTCCTTAATAATATTACCATTTATCATTATTACAGCGAGTAATACATTATGACCACAAAAACACACACAAACATGCTTTAAGCATAATTTCTTCCTTACATGGTAAATTCTTATCTGAGTTGTAACACCTGAAGTTCATTCAGAAATCATTCTGTCCCGCAGAAAAATACTACACTGGCATCTGCCTGTATCCAAAACTCTTATAAATTATACTATTATGATTATATTCCTCAACAGATGCAATGTACGGGCAAGAGTACCTAGTAGGTGCTTTAGAAAACACACAAAAACACATGAACATGTCTAATTTACTGGAGACTGTTCAGTAGACAGAACTGGAATGTAAACCCTCCAATGTTTCATCCAGTCCTCCATTTTCTGCACACACTTGTTCTGTTCAGGTTGGCGGGGGTCTGGGACCAATCTCAGAGGCTACTGGCACAGGACGGGTAATAACCCAGGATGGGGCACCAATCCATCGCTGGACACACACTATTGCTCACACATAGCACCCACGAACAATTTGGCAACTCCAGTTCACCTTGGCATGTTTTTGGACTTTGGGGTGGAAACTGGAGAACCCAGAGGAAACTCCAGTATGACATACGGAGAACATGCATTGCAAACTCCTCACGGATTGAGCCAGGGCAGAGAGTCGGGGCCTGGCCCCAGAGGGAGGGACCACTGTGCCGTCCATAGATCCAAGCTTATGGGAATGAAATAAAGTATATTATATCCATCCCTTCTGCTAGAACCACATTTTTAATGCAAAGTCATGACCACCCTGGAGCAACCAAGAATCTCAGGACACAAGACATTGGACATATTGGCCGTATGTCAATCCGTCACAGAGCTCACAGCCAAACGCAAATGACAGTTTAGAGACACCAAGCCACCTAAATCACATGACTCTGTGCCAAGGGAAGAAATTCACACCAGCACAGGGACAAAACGCCAGTTACACACACAGAGTAAGACACAGGAACTGAGCTCACAGCTCTGCGTGTGTGAGTCCACAAAGAAAATTGAAATTGTCTGGAAATGTACAGGGCGGAGACAGACGAAGTTCCTTCCTTAAGCAGTAGCAAAGAAGTTCATCTCAATGTGTTCAGGATGTCAGGAAGGTACTTTATTGGGATGTTTGAGGGATTGTCTATTTCCTAAGTTCACTCTTGCCTGCTGTTTCAAACAAAGGCATGAAATGCCTTAACTTTCCACTTTACTGTAATCGACTCACGTCCAGATCAAATCATCCATCCATCCATCCATCCATCCGTCCCACCAGTTCATCATCCTTTTTTCCAGGCCTGGGATGTGGGGGAGTCAGGAGTGTAGGTCATGAATCTTATAACAGGGCAGTGTAGACATGCACAATTTTGCAACTTTAAGTCTGTAAGCTGGCTTTAACAACCCCATCTGCCTTCCAGTGCATCAGAATGAGTCTCGAAACAAATTGGCTTTGCATTTCCTAATCCCCCAGCACGTACATGTGTAAATTAAACAGCCTTGAGAGCACCTCGCAGTCTGGGGGAAGCTTTCGTAAGGCTCTGGGTGGCTGTGAGCTAATGTGACCCAAAAACATAATTCAACCTTACTTGCCAGCTTGCCCAATCATATCCCCCTGATTGAGTTTGACTGGAATCTCCAGATTGTATAACAAAACCATGTGTCCTTCCACACAATGACTTAATGATCACAACTTAATTCAACACCTTCATACGTCCACCCTGGCTACTTAAAGATAATTAGCACTGTTTTTCCCTGCTACTCAGTCAGGCTCTTAAAATGCATAAATAACCAGGTATGTAGTAATAACAACAATAATAATATTACTGATGCAAAGTGTTTCCGCGATTGACTGCTCTCTGAGTATACTGTTGTCATGGTTTCAGGAATTTACTGAGTATGTTTTTTCCGTAATCATCCAAAGAGTACCCCTTTTTTAAAAAGATGCTTTCCAACATTTATAACATCAGTAAAACTTTGAATTTAATTACAACATTAAACCTGCAATAAAGATGCATAAGCTGTATAATGTTTTAGCTTTGTATCCACGCCACAATTGCGGGCGACGAGATCCAGGCCAACAGCAGAACCCAAATGTTGCAAGAAATAAAAGAATCTCTGCTTTCATTAACATCACAATGGAAGAACAAAGTACTGAGGGTGTTCATGTTTGTATTTCCTTTTGTGTCGTTTTAATACAGTTTGTCTTCAAGAAGAGATCCTAGTTTCTGTGGTGGAATTTTATGAGACAGGCAAATTATTCAACTTTGGTGAAGCGCCAGTGGAACAAACAGTGACGTTTGAACGTCACAGACCCTCAGCTCTCCTGAGTTTGCTTTTAAAAATCACTGGCAGTTTCTCTTTTATGTGTGGGGGTGTGATTTTTACACGCCGCAGAGTGAAACCAGAGTGAGGAGCAGTGACCAGAGCAGAGGCCAATGAGAGAGTGATGTGACCTCACTGGTGTATCTCCATCCCCCGTGCGAATATAACGCAGGCTCCCGTTTCAAGTTGGCTCCCTTCCTGCCCTGCTTTTTCTTGGACGCCAGCTCCTTCATGCAGGTGGTCGTTATTCCCACAGAACGATTATTTAATATTTGATGTAGTGACATTTGAGACCAGCAGGAGGCCCCATGCAAGTGTATGGTGTTTGTGGTGATGAACCCACCTTCCTCGCATCCGTCACCACCCAGTTTTGTCCCCAAAGCACGCGATCGTTCCTCTAAATCGGTCCTGAATGTCCCGGCTTAGTCTGGGTGTCCCTGGAAAGGTTCTAATTGCTGAACATCACCAACATCTGTCAGGGTCCAGAAGACACCATGCCTGCAGAAGCAAAGGGCCTCCATGTGCTGCCTGCAGGAGCGCTGAGGGTAGGAGGAGCCTTGGCCAAATCTGAGGCCTGGTTACCAAAACCGATCCAGATGAGTAAGTACCAGAACCCCGCGATCTCGACCATGCCCCACCCCCCCAGCCCTCACATATTGCAACAGCCTTAATCACCTCATTGTGCTCCTATGACGGAAGCAGCATGCGCATTTCCTTACGTGGGGGGGGGAGGGGGGCAGCCTGTTTTCACTTAAAGCTTAGAGGCTGCAAGCCCCCCAGTTGAGGGACACAGCGGCCTTTATGGGAAGTATAGGAAAGGCCATAGGCGGCCTGGTCCGGATGCCGCTGGTCGACCGAATACGATTAAACAGATATAAATATCTGTGGCATTCTCGTGGAATTTCGCTGCTCGGACCGCGGCGATAAATCACAGTGCCGGCCGCTTCCACAGCTATGCGACCGAGCGCCACAGTCCATAAACGTGGTTGGACCTAAACAAGGTCGAATTACAATCCATGAAACCACACTGACTGATAAACAAATCACACGTAAAAGAACTACGTCTGAATAATTCAGAGAAAGAAACATTAGGATCTGAATTGTAAAAAAGATGAAACCTCCTTTGATGGTGTTATGCATCCCGTATCTCTGGACTGTCAACCGTCAACGCGGTTCCATGTTTTCTGAAGAGCAATGTGAGACAAAAAGGCATAGCGTCAGATATTATTTATTATCCGGCGAATGCAGTTTAGACCCAAAAGGTAGGTTTTTGTTCTCACAGAACTGGCACCATGTTCCAATTGTTTATTTCCCATTGTTTGTGGAACAAACTATCCATGAGTTTTATTTGTGAAACAAGGACTGTATAATACAGCTGCTCGGAGCGTCACGCCTTCCAGTGCAGTCGCAGATGCCCCACATCATCAGTATGGGACACCAGAACATGCCAGGTGGGCTCGGACGTGTGACCAGTCTGACCAGTCTGCAGGCACAGAGTAGACACCGTAACATACACAGCTGTACAAATGAGTAGAAATGTGAAGCCTGTCATTTTTATAAGCTGGCTTGGATGAATTCTTCTGGTAAGGAGTAAATGAAGGTGTTGAGGAAATAGGTCATATGAACAGCGGACAGGGTCGTAGGAACAAGAGGGGACTGTTGGAGTATGCGCTGCCCCCCATGTTTAATTTAGCTTAATTTGTCCCCCCTTTATATAAACCTTTGCCTTTGTATTATTACCTTATGTCTCTCCCCAGTATCAAGTTCTCTGCTAAGCTATTGGCTCCGGTGCTCATAGACAGCACAGGTGCATTGTGGGTCAGACCTTGACTGGGCAAGCACAATTTATTTATTTTTTGTTATATTTGTGTAATATTTGTTTTGGTTGTTTATTTAACAAAACTGAGAGAGGGTGGGTGCTGTTATATGCTGTTACAGTTCCTGCCACAAAAAACTCTTAAATAAACCACTAACCAAACTCAGGCACAGGAAATATGTAATGTAAAATGCGCAGTCAATTTGGCCCGCCAGTTCTGCATGGCCGATAAAAATAAGCATATTAAGCATAATACAATGAAGGGAATGAAGGAAATCATTATATCACTTATGTTATGATGAGAAAAATGAATATTGAGAGGGACGGAAATCAGAAAGCATTTGAAGTCAGCAGAAAAGAGGACACCGATCTAACAATTAATGTTGACATTGAAGTTTGCTAATCAGACTTAAAAAAAAGAATATGCTAATTTTCTTAATTTCTTTAAAAGTTCAAAGACTGTTAGTTTGTTACATTTGTAATTTGCACATAAAAGTACTTAGATCAATGCATTTGAATGCCAAGGTTTATTTCTCCACTTTGGACATAAGTTCCATCCATCCATCCATCCATTTTCTGAAACTGCTTAACCTTTCCAGGGTCACGGGGGGTCCGGAGCCTATCCCAGAAGCCATGGATGGAAGGCAGGGAACAGCTCAAGATGGGGCACCAACCCAGTCACACACCAGTCACTGACACACCAGTCATCGACACACCAGTCATCGACACAGGCACACCTGTGGGCGATGTGATAACATCCAACAGTGCTAATCACTGCACCATCTGGACATAACTTAAAACTATAATTTCTCAGTTATTAGTAAAAATGTTGGAAATTGTTCTAAATGCTAGCAAAGTGTCAGATTATCTCAGAGGTGTGTGGGAAGACGAGGCCCACAGGTATCTAATTGAGGTATCTTAATTTTGTTTTTGGTTTATTTCAACAATTTGCAGTCAGGTAATGAATGCATAATTACACTAAGCTAGTTAGTTGGCAACTTCTGAGTTGATTATGTGGCAAAAATAATCAAGGAGATTTATTTTTAGACTGTACACATCCTATGAATTATTCAGAGGTAAAGGGGATTCTTACATTCCGGAGAACACTGAAGTACCACAGAATAATGTCTGTCTTTGTGCATAAGTCACCGGAGCTGTGGCGCCTGGCTTTTATTAAATGTCTAATTAAAAAAAAAATTGTACTTCTAATAAATCAACAGGTTTAGTGTTCTTACCGGAAAAACCATAATGACTGACATTCCGTAGTAAAAAAACAAGAGCAGTGAGTTACAAGAACCCGATGTTCACTTTGGCGTGAGTACTAAAGAGCAATGAGAAACGATTATCACTCGGAAGCATAACTGCCGTTTCGTAAATCACATCTGGAGCTAGACGCATCAAAGTCAGCGGTGAACCTGCAAAGGTCAACCGTAACTGATAGCGTGGTGGTGTAGTAACACACTGGAAAGCAGATGATAAAAGGTGTAAAATGACACAATCGGCGCGTAAGGAGAAACATGTGTGTCGGTCACAGCACAGCAATGAATGAGACCGGTGTCTATCGACTCCTCTCATACATAAATCAGTAAATTTCTGACAATAGTCCTATTCAGGACTGTTCCATACTCACTGCGTTAGTGTATTAGTGTCACGAAGTGATTATGAATACTTAGTTATGAATTATTAAGTGTGTGACCTATCACATGTTAAAATAATAATAATAATAATAATAATAATGGTTTGGTAACCCCACCCTGGGAAGACCCAGCACTTTTGTCTATTGCTTTATGATTAAAGGAGTTCAGTAGCTTGGAGTGCTCGAGTGTGTTAAGATACGCAAAATTATCAATTTAAGATAGAAATAAGAAATAAAATGAGAAATAAAAGCCGGTACGTGTAGTTTGTCATAATGACATTTTCAGTACTGCGCATGTCACCAAGCGTACAGTGAGTTCCATAAAGCCCCTCAAATATGATCTGCCGTGATAAATTTAAAGTCTTTTAGAAGTTAGATTGGTAGGTCCAACTGTCCAAAGGTTAACTGTGGTTTCTAAACTACCCATAGTGTGGAGGTGTGTAAGTGCCCTGTGATGGACTGGCATGCTGTTCATAACCGACCACTGCCTCGTGCCCTCTGCTACACTGGATAGGCTTTTGAGCCAGGATAAGAGGTTGTAATATGGGTCCATGGATGGATGGATGGACTGGCAGACTGTCCACATTGGTAACTCCCAATTAACCACCAGGTGGCACCATAGAGCTTTATTACAGCACTTCTCGCGACTCTCGTAGTATTAACCTATTAATTCTCCAAGAACAAAGGGATGTTGATATTTAGCTATGCACATAAATATTTCATTTATTTGACATTGCATATTTTATATGCCTGCCGCGATAATCATATTACTATAAAAAAAAAAAAAAATCATTGTACTGAGATCAAACTAATAACTTCAAAACGATTATTTTAAGACGAGTCGGGTAACGATGAGTAACAGCTTTATTTCTCCAGCATTAAAAAGGTCAGAAAAAACTGTTGGGTGATAAAAATAATAAGAATAATAATGCTGAGACAAATTGTGGTCTTTATTTTCTTCTTTGTCATTTTCACTGTTTTACATATAAAGCCTTTATCCAGAAACAAATTATCACTAATCAGTTTTACACCGCCAAAGACACATAAAAGTAGTTTTAACACGTTTCACCTTAAAACCTTATAAGTTATTTTGCAGCAATATAACAGAGGATTCATTCGTTAATTATTTGGGTGTCTTTGATGTGAATTCTGCAATACATTACCCAGTCAAATTATTAAAACTGCGATTCCCTGAACCACGAAATGTAAAATAGGTTTCAAGCCATGAAGTATTTTAAACTGCGCCTTTGATTATTTTTTCCCGGGTACCGTTGACCTTATCCCGGATCGCAGTTTAATAGCAAGTGGGGGTTTTGTATGTGAGTTATATTTTAGATCCACTTTGCATCACTGAATATAGGGGCGCGGTAAATGGAGCGGAAACCCCGAATGATTCAGGGGGCTGGGCGTGGGCCGGGGCCCTGGGACATGTCAGTAGTCAGGGGCGGGGGAACCAGCCTCGTCCCTGGGTGCGGAAAGGGTCTCTCTTGTGTTCTATCCGTTTGACTGATTTACAACTGTAGACAAGCAGCGTTTTGTTGACCAGAATTTCACGTTTAGGACACAGAAGGAGAGCACTCTGAGAAACACACAAACCACCACATCTAAGATGAAAGAGGAGTTTGGAAATAAATTTTGATTGTGATCAATACTTGACTTATTTACAGTTTTACCACTAATTACAGACAGTTGAAAAAGTATTTTAATCGGGAAATGCATTTTCATTCATGAATGTGTACATGTTCCGAATTCCATATCGTGTAGGATCGGCGAAAATATGACGTAATATCTTCAGGGTTGCCAACTCTCGCGCACCTGGTGTGACACTCACGCTTTTACGCTCCCGCAAGAAATTTTACGGTAAATCTGTATCATTCCATTATGAACCTAAAATTCGCTTCATCAAAAGCATTTGAGTAGTTTGCAAGCCCTACATACTATTTGCAATGTACTGTTACATACATGGAAATACGTGTGCAGACTTGTCTCGACTTGAAAATCTCACTGCAGTTTAATTAGTTACAAACTTTAATTTCACTAAAGTTTGTAACTTTGTATCTATTAATATAAAATTTGAGTGAAACATACTGTCAGTGGACACAACGAATTTTTGACTGATGGCGCATGGGTTTTACCCATTTTGTCGTTCAAATAAGGAACAAGATAAACAGAAAACTGAAAACTCAACGTTATACAACCGCATACATGTATATAACACACCCAGGTTTTGCGCACTGATATGTTCCCACCTGTTACAGAAATTTATTGAGAAAAACGCACTCGTTTGATGTTTTTTTTTCCGGGGAGAAACTCCAATACTACGGGGAAAGAGATTTGCTTAGTGGGATTTCCCACAGTCGCTCCACCCAAAAAGGATAAGGGGAGTTAAAGCGATCAACCCGGCCAAAAAACGACGGGAGTCGAACTATTTACAAGCTCCCGACTCAGTCCTGGAGCAAAGTCCTGTATGAGTAAAATCACATGGCATTTTAAGAATGCTCCAAAGATGGCGGTGGCAACTTCAATTTCCAGTAACAGAGTACAGAAAAGTGGTTTTTTAGAAGTGCTGGTGCGGGACCAGTGGCACAAAGTGCTGGCCACCTTGGAGGAAGACGCGCTGACGCTGAGCTGCGACGATCAGGGGGACAATGTGAACCTGAACGGCATCACCAACGGCTCTTACGGGAGCGACTCCGGCCACCTGGACCCCACGAACAGCCCCAAAGCCCCGGTGAGGACAGTCTTCACCGATCTGCCCCAGCAAGTGCCAGAAGCCATAGCCAACAGAAAGAGATGCGTCAAAGTACTAAAGCAAGACGCGGGGGGTCTTGGGATCAGTATCAAAGGCGGAAAGGAGAACAAGATGCCGATACTTATTAGCAAGATCTTTAAGGGTCTGGCGGCGGATCAGACCCAAGCCCTTTACGTGGGGGACGCGATTTTGTCCGTGAACGGGGTGAACCTACGGGACGCCACTCACGACGAGGCGGTGCAGGGACTGAAAAGGGCTGGGAGAGAGGTAACCCTGGAAGGTAAGACGGGGGGAAACTTAGTGGTGCCTGGAACTTAGTCTATCTGTAGCTATACAGCAGGTAATGTCATGATTAGACACTCCTGGTATTTATTGTCCAACATACTCCTATGTGGGCATGCACAAATTGTATGTAAGTTGTATTTACTGGTAAATTGTATATTTCTAGATTACATATACCTGCTTCTATTTGCAGTTAAGTTTCCCAGTCTATGTAGATGCAGTAATTTAAATGGTTTACAGGCATGCGCCGTGCGTGTGATTACGCGGGTCAAACTCCACGTTGCGAAATGTGACAGTAACAGTAAATAGTTGAGTGAAATACTTCGCGTACTTCGGCTGATCGCCATCGATGGGTATCTCTCCAATTTGCATGTCAGCTATTCTGATCCCAAAGGTGCCTGTTACTGCATTAGTCAGTTAAAAATAAGAAGTATCTTTTTCCTCGACAGCAGGGCCGTAGTCAGGGTTTGATAAATAGTGAGGTCCGGGACCCGGGGTTGGGGTGGGTCTCATCAAGCATTTTATTGATATCGTCCCCTTCAAAAAATGATTATTTCTAAAATTAGTGATGTGAAACGTTAGTTGGCATATTTTTTATTCAGGTGAATATTTAACTTAAAAGTTTATTTTTGCTTTTAAATGACCGAGGTCCGGACCGCGGTGACCTTATAGCTGGATACGGCCCTGAGCTCTACAGCGGAGCTCAGGGCAAAACCTAGCTGGTATAATATGTGCAGTGTTAATTGTGCATTAGGCGTATATGGCATTATGAAATACGATGATATTCGATGACATTTCATTTGATATACAATGACATTTCATTGTAAAAAAAACAGTACTAACTAACGTAAATAAATGTACAAATAAGCCATGTTATAGGGTGAAATTTTTTAATAATGCTTACTTGGAGTAATCTGTGTTTGTAAGGGTTGGATGAACTTTTGTACAGCGGCTGTATTGGGCATTTTTGTACATTTTACACAGGACAAGAACTACACACGTGTTATAGAAGTGTAGATCTGTATGTTATATAAGCTGCCCACGATTGGTCACTTCGGGCCGGATCCTGTGGCGAACTGATTAAACCAGTCGGGAAGCTGATCAGACAAGTTTTGGTTAGTCAAGGTGTTTGATCAACAACAGTTTCAGCATGAGTGGATGTTCCCACACCTCCACTTGAGTAACTGTTCCACGTGAGCTTCTCGTTGGGCAGAGAGAGAGCAGGAAAGGAAAGAAAACCACACAGAAGTCCATTTTGGAAGTGTGTCTGCTGCTCCATACAGAGCCCTGAAGTATTTAAGCCAACACTCCAGCCCGAGAACTGGTTTTATGCCTTAATTGTTAGTCACATGAGCATCCTTAAAAAATTATATATGTAATTTCCATTTGACATCCACATGCAGAGAGTATGTAACTTACGTGACATTTTCTTATTGATTGTACCTAGTTAAAACACCTAAAGGCACACAAAGTAAATGGCTAAATGCCTAATGAAGATTAGAAATCGCAACCCCCCCCCCCCCAACATGGGTATAACATTAGTTACAGTTATGTGGGAAAACAGTCACTGAACCGGCAGGCTTTTCCCTCCTATCCCCTGCAAAGAACGAATGTAGGCATGTTACTGTTTCAGGTTAACTGTGAATCAGCATGTATCACGTTGTTTTGTTTCCCGTGTATCCATTTGTGTCTGAAATCACGCTGACAGAGTAATGAGTCAGACGTCAGCACGGTTGACCGTGTGAGCTGCTGCTGATTGGCCACCATCTGACCGTGTGTTCAGTGACAGTATTACGGCCCGGGATTTGATGAAGTCATCGTTTTTTCTTGGCTTTGACGTCGCATTCTCATGGATCACTTGCCCGTCATCCAGTCCAGATCCGCAAAACCCTTCCTTGAGTGGTATTTGTGTCAAGGACGGGTAACGGTCTTTCGCTGCTGGCACTCGGCTCTCGAGTCGCGCTGATAACTCTCGTGTGGACTCCGGAAGGGCAGTAGGTGATTCGCTCCTTCCTCCAGCCCTCAAGGGCACCATGGTGGGTAAATATATGGACTCATAACCCAGAAATTGCTGATTCAAGCTCCAAAGAAGGTCGCATATTGAGCACTTCAGCAAAGAATTTAGCCTCTGCTGCTGCAGTAAAACATGCAGCTATATAAACATTTCAACACCATAAGGCAGAAGAAAGTGTCAGCTATTGAATGTAATTGTAGCATGTTCCACTTGACAGAGCTGAGATGACCTGCCCTCTCTGTTTCCCCTGGTAGATAGTTCAGTTTGACTGATAATAGGCCTTGACTTTGCCAGCCCGAGGGCTGCTTTCACAAGCCTCTCCTGTTTGGCTACCAAACGTTTTGTCTGTGGTCTGATGTAATTTGAGTGCCTGTTCTTCAGGTTTCCTGCCAACACTATTTGCATATCCTTTAACTTGGTCATGTGACTTTGAACACATCAGTCCTGGCGTGTCATATGTGTACTTTACTTTTCTGTATCGGCATTTTGATTCCTTTTTTTTCGGGGGGAGGGGGCAAATGTTTAATGTCGCGCCATCCGGTTTATACAGGAATGTGTACATATACGGAATTACACGAAGTTCATGGCGTTTTAAAAACTGCTGTTATCATACCTTCAATTTTAAAGCACAATAATTAGGCTTAAGTACCTGAGAGCGCCGTTGTTCCATAATGCCTCTCTGTCCTGTTCACAGAGACAAAAATTGAAAGTGAAGGCTGGTAAAAAGAGCTTTTTGTATCCAGCCAATGATCTTTAATTACAAAGCTCAAATCAGGCGTTTTCCACTTTCCTTTAAGCTTAGCAAACGCTTCAACCCGGAACAATGATCCCTATTTATTTTACAGGCGCATATAAACAGGAGGTCCGGCTGCCGTAAAGAAATTAACAGCCCTCAAAAGACCACTTTAGGTACCTGTTGTTTGGAGCATAAGGATTCATAAAGTGAAATTTCTATAACAGCCACTGTCTGGAAAATTATCACGCGAAGTTCAAGAAATCCCGTTATTCTCTGAACAGAAAAAAAAGATTAACTAAATGTAGAACAGCACTTGGAATTTAGAAAATTGTAGTATCTAAATATAAAATGAGGAGTGGGTACATTTCCATTTATAACTATAATTAGAATCGTTGAATATTATTTGTTCTGTATTACGGTTCGGCAATGGTGTTCAGAATGCCAGAAATTCAGATTGTGTTACACGCATTTCACAATACAATGACAACAGGATACAGTTTTTAAGATCTCTCTGGTATTTTGTCCTCTGCAAAACAAGTTTTTGTCCAGGTAAAAAACTCAGATTACAATGAAGACACAGCAAGGAGCCCCGTATGAAAATGGGACTCATCGTAATTAATCATGTGCCGCTGTGGTTTCTGGGGTATTTTGGCAAATGGAAAAGATGTGCCCCGCAGCAAAACTAGAAAGAGGATGTTTACTGACAGTCTTAACTTAAATAGGTCTTCCTCCACCCCCTTTAATCACCCCCAGCCACACGGAAAATGTATATTTTTATATACACACTAGTGAAATCGCCCACACCCATAAGTGAGTCATTTTTAGCCATTATTGATAGGCCTATACCACAAATATACAGGAACTTACGGCGGTAATGAAGAGTGGCAAATGGCGCAAAAATCACGAAATCAAATTCCTCCTCCGCTTTTTCTGTGCCGGTTGCTTCATTAACTACAGTCATACCGGTTGAAGTAATAGTTTGCATTTCAGCGCTTATACAAAACGCCTGGAGGCAGCTCTGCCTTGAAATCTTATTTCTCGCATTCGCGACAGAAACGTGAATTGAAAATGTAATGGGCTTCGGCTCCAGGCACTTTCTCAGCTGCATTTGTTCATTTTAATAGAGGTATTCGCAGGCAACCAACTAGATGCTAAATGTGAAGTATGAATGGGGTTTTTATTTTTTACAGGAGTGGAAACTGGTGTTATGCCCGTTGGGCTGCCCCCCTTGTCCATCTGCATGCCCACACTGCACATTAATTGGGTCGCTTTAATACCGGGATCATAATTAAACGTCGATTATTTAGCACAGTGCTGGTCACTGCAATGACTATGTTTTCTGCCATGTAAAATAATGCAGGTCAAAGGCCTATTGAAAATGACACATTCCAGAAAAAAATGACATTTTATTGAAAATGACATTTTCCAGAATTAGAGTCCATTCATGACACATTCCTGGTAAAATTATAATTGATCCTAATTTTAAAAATACATCTTAATCTTTACTAAGTAGCCTAATATGGAAAAGGCGTCTTCTAAATAGGCCTACCTAAATTTAATCTAAATGATTATATTTAACCAAAACTTTCCGTAGTAATTTCGGCAGAGAACTGTTAATCCGCTTTAAATGTGCAATTTTTTTTTTCGTACAAATAATTATTTTCAAACTGTAATATTTACAAGTATCCTGACTTTAAGAACAGGTTTCAGGTTGAAGATTTTTTTTGTTTCATTCATAGGAACTGCGCGGCTTCGCAGGGATTCCTGCCGGACTCTCGCGAATTTCCACCCTTATGTGAGAAAGTAAAGACACCATCGATCAGGTTTCGCAGCTGATGGAAACAACGTGTTTACTCTTCAGCCAGTTATCTGGAAAATTATGAGTCCTCGGGGCTGCCATTAGCTTTTTCATGACTGCAATATGATACGGACTTAACTTTCCGTAGTATCCTGTGTGCTCTTAAACCATTTTAAAATACTCATTGTTGGTCGAAATAAGGGTCTGTGTGGCAGTATTTTTTGAGGGATAGTAAGGGGAAGGAACTTGCTGTGTGTATATCATTTCCCCAAACAGAACAAAGGAATGTTAAATGTAAGGGGATAAAATCACTTTAACCTTAGGATGAACCCAAGCCATAGAATTCCAGATATGGGACTTAATGGTTACAGGGTGCGTATGTCTGCGCTTTACATTGACTAAAATATTAAGGGTGGTTAAATTTATTAAAGCCCGGATCATCTTGTGACCAGTACAATTAATAGGCATTGACCAGTTAGAGTTGTGTGATGGGAAAATGAACCCTTCCTCCCCTAGTCCTCATCTCTGTACTGGGAGAAGCACACGAGGATATCTGAACTTGAGTAAATTATGAAGACCACGCAGGATTCCTTACCTTGATACTCACACATTCCAGATCACGTTAAACCAGTATATCCCTATCCTACATGTTTGTTCACAGTGTGCGGTACTGTGACAGTTAAAAGGGTAACTTTCGAGATAAAGTTTTCGAGATATAAAGTTCTGAAGGACTCTGGGTATGCTTAAACAATGATAAGATAACCCCCCCAAAAAAAAAAAAAAAAAAAAAAGTCGCGGGATTACACAGTGCCCTTGCAAAGGTGACACATTGATTACAGGGCTACACGCTACCCCAGGAAAACTAAGAGCTAGTTTTCCGCCAGCGCCAGGCGAAGCTATTCGGTTCGGGGGAAGCGGCGGAGACTAGCGAACTACGGCGGGGACTGACGAACAGTGGCGGCGACCAACGAATAGCGACGGGGACCAGCGAACAGCGGCAGTATGCCGCTTATCAGATTTATGTAGAATTATACTCTTAAAAATACATACACCATCCTCAGGGTGCACCATACTCCAGAGTTCCATTAAAATGGCAAAGCCGACTGGTTGTCTCTCTTTTCCCCTTTACTGCATTCTCTTCTTCCTTTTATCAGTATATTATCTCTGGATGTCCCTTACTGTACGTGACACGATTGCCACACATTCCAGCCTAAGTAGCTGTAGCTTGATTCTGGCCTGGAGGATCTGCTTTTAACAGCTGTTGCAGTATATGCCTGAATGAAGTTGAACTTGTCCCAGTCTGCTGCACAAGGGCACAGATTTTGATATGCACTGTAGTGACGTGCCCCTACCAATATTGTCAGAGTTCTGTGTGCATTTAGGGTGGCGGGGGTTTCGGGGTTGATTTAATCCTTACAAGTGTTGACACCAAACCTACACCCTTGCTCTTAACATAAGGTATCCTTCACACAATGAGTAACTAAATTAGGGGACGTTCTGGAAAGAGAGTCTCATATGAGTATGCCAGGTTTTTTAATAAAATTGGTTTACTGTAATTTCAGTTTAATTATGGACACAGAGAAATGCCTACTTACCAAAATAGTTTGACATTTCCGATATTCATGTTATGGTCCCACTACACTTCTGTAGGTCTCATGTCAGGCCAAATTTTTTTCTGATCATTCTGTATAAGTCTTCTGAATATATACAACAAATTCTAATGGGACACAATCAAGAAATAATTAATGTTACGAAGCTGGGTGGGAGCCAGAACAGAGCCAAATGTGAAAGTATGCAAAAGCAAAATACTGTTTACATGTTGTTTAGTTAATCGGAGAAGAATTACTTCCTCAAAATGTTACCTTCATACAACCCTCTGAAACCCCCCAGGACTAAACAAGGGGCAATTATTCTGCAATTACCATGTTTCCAGCTACCCCAAGAGCTAAACATGTCACAAAGGTTAAACAGGGCCATTGTTACTGTCAGAGGTTATGGAATGGGAATTATGATTTATTTACTGTGCATATTTATGGAAGATTTTCACTAACTAACAGTCCCCTGTTACTCCCCACCCCATCTGTGACTTGCAGTGAAGTACATGCGGGAGGCCACCCCCTATGTGAAAAGGGGCTCCCCTGTGTCAGAGATTGGGTGGGAAACGCCCCCCCCAGAGTCACCCCGTCTGGGAAGCCCCCAGTCCGACGCCCCCAGCACCCCTACCCTGTCACTGCAAGGGGACCGGCGCTGCCTCCCGCTCAAGATGTGCTACGTGACACGCGGCATGACGATACCAGACCCCGAGAGCAGGTAAGCAGCAACCCCCACCTTCGAAAACCTCTGACAGGAAGTCATGGCTGTTACCCTAAGTACTCTGCCATTCGATGGTATCTAAGGCTTACGGGAAGGAGGGAATACAGGCTAACCTTACTGCCTGAGGCCTTGTAGAAGATACATTGCAGAGTACCGTAGCGTGAGATTATTAAGGGAAATTAAGTTTAGATTTCTAATATATCTCATATTTTCAAGAAAAGAATTTTTAGCTGATACCCATAATTCAGCAGACAATTTGATACACAGATGAGATAAAAATTAAGGTAGCCGTGCTTTAACTTGCAGGGCTTATTACAGTCTTTGTATCAGTGTCACAGCCCCAGGTTTTATAAAAAAGCCTTTTGGAGTGTCGGAGGTCTGCACTACAGTACCCTCACGTAGTTCGTCACTGGTCAGAGTTCCTCACATCAAACTTGGTGGGGACTAGCGTCAAAGGACAAGTTAACAAAGACTCCAAATTACGAGTACTGTGCAAAAATTAGGATTGACAGACAAATGTCTTTCAGATCTTATGGGAAAACCTTCAGAGAATTTGGACTTCCTTTCACGAAGAGGGCGTGGCATAAATGTAACAAGGTCCTAAAAGAAAAAAATGAACATTCCCATTTGAGATTTTGACTTGTTCAGCCGGTGTGTGTAATGTTGAACTAACAACCTTACGGTACATGATGTGAGAAGTCAGATAAAATAGGATGAACCGTATTGATTGCAGGTGGATATTGTGGTGCGGACAGCATCGAGGCACACAAAGTGCAGACAAACAGCTGATGGAACAAAACAAGAAAGAAGATAAGGTGTATAGACAGGCGAACAGAAATTCAAAGAGTGAACAGTACACAAATAGAACATGCTACAAAAGAACATTAAAGAAATAAATTGACAGTAGGTAATGTGAGCCTGACCGCAGACAGGAAGAGAAGAGGAGTCATGTCAGTTTGTTCAGTCCAAGTCACCTCGGCTTAATTTCCGTCACTTCAAAAAAGAAAAAAAAAAGAAAAGAAAAAGAAAAGAAATGATGCTTCACATGAAAAGGCGATGTCAGAAGAACAGTCTGGAAATTCCTCTCTTCAGTAACTTTCAGATCCTGAAAGTTGTTCAGATCCCTTTGGATGTTTTCGTCAAGCTCTAAACGTCTCTCTACCCAAAGGCTCTACCAGTCATTTTTTATTTAGCTGAACAGACACTGAAAAGAGAGAATCCTGCATGACTGTTATATTTAAATATACAGTCTCCAGATTGCTGTTATCTGCAGTCCTGTCCAAGCTCTCGCTGTCGCGTTACAGTGGTTCTAGCTGCCGTTGTACAATGAGCCTTTATGAATTCGACTTGCCGGCCAACGTCCTACATGTTCCGCCCTCATTGTGAAACAGACTGGTGGGTGATTATGCCTCAGCAGAGGCTGTATGGGGGCGTATTTTGCTGCTAGGAGAGGGACAAATCTGTCCTCCGTTTATCTGCTGTCCACGTGGTTGAGAAAGTCCACCTGTCCAATTACACGTCGCCAGAACAAGATGTGGAGGCCTCCATCATTGTTACAGGTTAAGGAAGGAATATACTGAAATCTTGCCAGAAACTACATTTCAGCTAAAAATAGGTGCTCCCCCGCCCCCCCGAGTCCTGTCTAAAGACGGTCTTGTTTGACTTTCCCCTGACCCTGAAGGGGCGGGGCCACAGTGGAAATTTAAACTGCTGTTTGGTGGAGCACATGTCTGCAGCAGAGGGGGGTGGGGGGGGGGGCATTCTGTCCAACAGATGAATGGCAGACCTCAACAGCCCCCCTCCCACATTACTCACAGAATGGGCTGGCGTGGGAGCGCATCACGTCTGGGCTAAAAGAGAAAAGAGGTTCAAGGGCGCCTTTAAGGTTTGCCCACCATGCCAGTGAAGTTTGTTAAAGTGCCACAGACACATCCGTCAGCATTCCGGAATGTAGATACAGATCCTGAAATCTGAGGAAGAACGTCCAAAGTGGGTTTTTTCACATTACTTTCGTGGATATGCCTCCCCCCCCCCAGAAATATGTTCGGTACAGTTAAAAAAAAACAACCACGCTTCCTGTGAAAAACAGGAACTGCTCCTTCACATTTATTCATGCCATGTGAGCGCAACTTTGTCAGTTTATTGCACGGTATGAAGCAAAAGTAAAGGAAGTGAACGAAGGTGTTTATACAGTATGAACAGTGTACACTTTGCTAAATACTCCAGCGGATCAGTGAATAATGGAGAAAGAGAAACGGTGCATGCTCAGATCTGAGGCGCTTTTAAAGCGGCCGCTTCTGAAGGTGCCCTATGACCTAACACAACAAACAGGGTCTGTCCTAAGGGTTGTCTTCTCAGTGTGATGCAGCTCTGTATTTTGGGTGCCTGCGAACGATACGTTAGTGTGTTATTTTAAAGTCTGTCATGCTGTCCTCCCACAGTGTGTGATGCAAATTAGCTATGAGGTGGACACAGCGTGGGCCTTTTAAATTTAAACTTAAATCTGATCTCACACTTAACCACAGTGTTGTTTTGGTCTGTGTAACTGTTTTTGCTGAGATTCAGTGAGTCACTACAAACGACGGTAGACGGCACAGTACAGTCATTTGCATTTCCAATACAAAAAGAAGGTTTTCCCCTTTTGTAATAAAATACCCGCAAGTACAGCATAAGAACATATGATGCCTCCATCCGTTACGTCATAATCTCCTCCGTTTGAAGATGCAGCCAAATCGTAACCCCCTTTGTGTCAGCACTGTTTCACAGTACAGGAAAATCGATTGTACTGAGTAAACGGGACATCAGTACCACTGTTGCCTCAGACCTGCAGGAGGTTCGAATCCCACCTCCTCCTGCTGTCTGTGGACCATGTTCTCCCTGTGTCTGGTGGATTTCCTTCAGAGTCTCCAGTTTTCTCCCATAGTCGAACGGCATGCAGATAGGTTAAGGGGGTACCTGCCCAACACCCCCATGACAATGTATGGGCTGGAATATGGCTGGTAGCTAGAAACAGACTTCAAGAGCATGAGATAATAGACAAGTAGACAGTTAACCTAAACCTTAAGCTTCAGACTTGAAATCTGACGAGCTTGAATGGTTACCTAGGAACTGCACTTGGGTGCTGCGCTCAGCTGCGACTGCCGACGAGGTCTCAGGTCCTCTGCCCCCATCCCCCCC
>JAABNX020000151.1:7703092-7718180 GCA_015163995.2 Mormyrus lacerda
CCGCATCTAACAGTGTGCACATCAGACTGAAGATCTTTTAACAGATCTTTTAAAGGATCTATTGTGATCTACTTAGCTTCAGATTGTATTTTGAAGTACATATAACAGAATTAACTTTGTCTTGAGTTACCCATGTGAGAATAGCAGGGAACTCTTAAGCACTAGAAATTAATACTTAACTGAAATATGTGCTTCAGCACAATAACTGCAGAGAACACTAACATATTTAATTGAACTAAAGATATACTGGAAGTATTATTTTTCCCCACCCTAAGACCTTTGTCTTGTAACCTTCATGAAGGAAGCGAGTGGTCATTTGACTGCTGCACTGATCATAAAATAAATGGACCGTACACATCTGGCAGCTAGTCATCTGTACAACTAAACCGGCTTTAAAGAATAAAAAAAAAGAATCAGTAATACAGTTTAGTCCTTTTCCCTATTTAATATGCATGGCATTTTCATTTCCGGCTTTTCATATTTACAAATATTAGTGATCCGTAACGGATTCTCTGATTCAGAGAAAGCAAAGTGTGGAACATAAATTATATCAGTTATATGTGCATTTTTTTTAAAATAGTTTGGACTAAAAAATATGATATAGCAGTTGGCTCATCTGTCTCATTACTCACAGACAAGGGTATTGTAAGACTTTGAATGCAAGATGGAAAATTAAAGGGCTACACTGTTCTCCTGTTCTCAACTTAACTGGCAATTAGCGGGAACAGGCCACAATGTTGCAACATTCCTGAGGTTGACTCATTTTTGTAGGTCTGTAAAGAGTCAATGAGGGCAAAAGGTCACCGCCAACTGTGATTGTGCTTGAGGAACAGGACAAAGAATAAGAGAAAGAAACTCCCTAAGAAAAAGAGTGGACGTCGTTTGGCAGGTATAATATGCTATTAAAAATGCATGTCCTCCACTGAGAGTAGAATAAATGCAAATAAGTGGCTCCTGATTGGTTAGTTTACCGAATGTTTTTCCCTATGGGAAAATTCTAGTCTACAACTAACCATGAAGAAAAGTGCAAATATCTTAACCGTGCCCTTGTCTTCTGGAATATTCTTTTGCTGCTGAAATTGACGTCTTGCTGTAGTTTACTCCACTGGGAATGGAATCTGATAAGGATACTCAGTTACTACTAACTGACCAACGCTACTATCCCCCCCCCCCCCAAAAAACGTGTTTATGGCCTCATAAACATCGCTCTGCTTCTTTGAAACTTTGTTAAATGTCTGGCGATGCCTGGTTTGCAGTAGCAAATGCCTGTTTTTATGTTTTTGCGGGGTCATTAAATGCACTGTGTGCCACGATTAATGGGTCAGTAAACCTGGATATCAAGCTTTAACCATCCAGAGTCTTTGTGACTGTACACAATGAGCCCCAGCAAGGGAAGGTACACTGGTTGTTGGCAACTACTCGGCTAGTTTACGGTTACGGTGAAATTCAGAATTGTGTTAACCGTCCACGTTGCATTATTAGCAAGAAAAGGCTGAAGTGACGGAAGAACGTGGAGCCCAGGAAGGAGCCGCGTGGAACTCCGGGGAGGACTGAAAGTCCGAGAAGTCACAAAGGATTTAAAATCAGTAGTGAAATTCTTAATAGGTGGAGAGTCTGTACTTCTAAACAAATATGAAGTCCTTCTGTGTAACACTATCTGTTTTTGTGTCTGGGGCCTCCTGTGTTTGTGATCCCAAGGATAAAATGGGAGGGGCAGGATGTACGGAAATAACATACTAACATAAATTAGGAGGGGTTCTTCAAAGATGAAATCCTGGGTTTGCGATTCAGCTCAACAGTGATCTGCTCACCCCTTAATTTATACAACCGAGAAGACTTCCATTCTTTTACAATAATTACCATTATCAATCAAGACCCTCAGCAGAATAAGTGGATCTGGGTTATTCTGATGGATAAGCTATGACTGAACATCTCATTCATTAAAAACTTAGCGGCGAGTGATACCTCAGCTCGCAGAATGTCGGTTGCTAAACTAAAACTCTTGTCACTTGTGATTAAAGAGCTGAAGCCTGATTAAGATCTGTGGCTTTTTCTTTGTCTTGCATCTGGAAACAGCTGTGGCCCTCAGCATTAGTTAGTAGTCAGAACAATACAAGCAGTTCCCCGGGTTAAGGACACCTGACTTATGGAAAACTCGTATGCGTGAGTCAACCGCCATGTAGCCTATCACTCTAAAAATTTGGGCTAAATACAAAGGTTCGTAATAACACACGCAAACGCTACTTTGCGTTGGTACAGTATAGTACCGTATTTACTATTATTACAGAATAAATCTACTTAGACTTAGGGAACAGATCTTGTTCGTAACTTGGGGACTACATGTAAAAATGTGGTACATACTTATAATAATACATTATGAAAAATAAGTTACTACATACAGTATCGTATTATACAAGTCAACAAATCACTGAAGCTGTGCAATGTTTTCACAAGTGTCAAACTAGTGCATCAGTTTGTTATTACTAATCAGTGTATTTAACTAAAATTTTTAATATAACAGGCTTTATGGCAGTCTATTCGTAAGCTGGGAACTGCCTGTAAAAAAAAAAAAAAAAAATATATATATATATATATATATATTAAAACAGCATATTTAAGTATATTCAAGCGTTATATCACAATAGCACCTTGACTATAAGAAAATTATATTTATTTTTAGCACAAGGCTTTAATAAATATATTAAGTAACAGCAGCTCACAATTAAAATTTCACACATTTTGGCACCACATGGTCATAACCACATTTTCAAAGCCAGAAGAGCAGAACACAAGTATATCGTGTATCAAGAACAACGGAGAGGATGGTCGTCTTTCATGAATCCAGCTAGAGAGACAGCAGCCTCTCCGAAAATGGACCAGAATATTCTCCTCTTCAACTTCTGGAAGCCTTTTCAAGAACCCACTGGATAACCTGCAGTTGGCACAAAGCATCAAGCTTGTTTCAGTCACAGGAAAGACTCGACCTGAGAACCATCACACGTGCATGCGATTGTGTCATTATGGAAAATGTGTTAGTTCAACCCTTATGGGAGCCACACGCTGTGGGTTGGTACAATTCAGAAAACCGTACGCCACCGAGACGACCTATCATCATCGCCAATCGGTTACAAATCGGATCGGTTCTCGGACCGAGCTGCATCAGAGAGGCAGAACGGCCAATACGCAAAAAGTGCTCTGTTGTCTGAGGTTGCAGGATACGGGCGCTTGAGAGTTACCTGCTTGCAGTTATTCTGGACGGCTTTTTTCATTTCCTCATGGAGACCTCTGGAGGTTTTCAGATCCTGATTCAAAATGATAGAAGTTTGGTTACAGAGGAAAGCGCAACAAAACCCCCGTTGTCCACACGTCCAGGAGGCGAGTTTCAGCAGGAACCAGATCTTATTTATTCAGCGTTTCCAAAGTTAGGCTACAACTCAATTACACGCCTTTCTGAACTAAGCGTTGTCAGTTTTGGACACCCGGTAGAGGAACAGACCTTCAGATAAAACTTGGATATTTCGAATAATCTCTGACTGCAGGCTTCAAAGCACTTGTGCTCGCCCGTGATTCCGTGCTGCTTCAGCGTCTTCAAGACCACCTCGTTCAGCATCTGAAACAGACATCAACGGCCCACAGTTACACTGTGGCTCTTTAACGGCGTAATTTGATTTCGTAACCCCAATAGTCTGTCGGTACATTCTGTAGTTTGTTCAAGCACCTGACACTTAAAGATGCTTCTCTATCTTGACCACATACCTCATCGCAAGACATAAAATACAAAACGTCACTGAAGAATCACCCGGAGATGGACTGTAACTATAGCGACGGCTTCCCACCCTGTTGTGTTTCTGCGAACGGGACTCCTTGTTCGCATTGTCCCCGGCGGGTGGCTGACTGGAGGTCTCGCTCCGCTGAGGGCCGGGGGCGGGTCTGGCGGAGATAGGTATGACCTGTGACCTGGCGGAGTGCCGCCGTAGAGCCCGAGCCGCCAGCTGGGTGCCGCTGCTGCCGCTAGACTTGGAGCCCAGAGACTCGTTGCTATCCGATTTGACCAGTCTGTAGGGCGGGGGGGGAGTCAGGTGTTTAGCGCTGGAGTGAGGGGGGGCAGACAGACAGATGGACGGACGGACGGACGGACGGAGACGTTCCCTTCACTTGCACTCTGCGACAATGAACCTTATTCATTAACGGTGCCCCAGAGGACCCTCCGGTCTCATGCACCTTAACCCAGGGCTGCTCAGCTGGAACTAACACAAGCTTAACAGTGCCATGAAGAATCAATCAGTAATCCGGCCTGAACCCAAAGACACACACAGTTCATATACTCCTATCATTGTGGGGACTCCATTTATTTCTATGGGAAAAATCCCAACAGTGACAACCATAACCCCTACCGAGTCCTAACCTTAACAATAAGTAACCAAACTAAATACAAGACTTTTTGGCATTTTTTAAATGAGTGCTGTACGTCTCACTGATAAACCAGACACCAACCAATCACGAGGCATCACGTTAAGGTGTTCCAGTCCTCCTCCACCAGTAAACAATGCAGATGTCCCCTGTTACAAAATGACTTTACGCAGGACATGAGCAACTCATGGAAGAGGGCAGACATCCCTCCAAACTCCCCCTCCCAGGTTTCAGAGGCGAGTGTTTAACATCTATATGACTGCCAACATTTTTGCAGCTTAAAGTCCAACCCATCCCCATGTGTTTTGAGCATTATTTTGGGGGGGTGGGGGTCCCAATTTTAAAAGCATCCAGAATGCATCATGATTGCACACAGTGCTGTCTGAAGGTGCAATGAAAAGCACAGGTGGCGTGCTGGGCAAAGGAGACGCCCCCCCATCTCGTCACTGAGAAAACACGCTGGCAGGGTCTCCAGTGATCGGCTCTGAGGGTACTGCCCCCCCCCCGCTCATGTTAAAAATATCAGTCAGACAGACAGCAGAATAAACAAAGCAGTGATGCTTTCAGGACACCCCTAACATGCAAAGCTCAAGGCCGAGAAATCTAGCAACTGGCCCTTTCCTGTGGGAACTCTCACAACACAGCGAAAACATTCACCAGACATTGGATCTACCGTCATCTTAAAGACTAACAGTAGATTAAATATTTGAGGGAAGTCAGTCAGTCCCCCTAAAATGGAGAGAACGTCACAATCCATAAAATTCACATCACGGCCATCAAAGTTTTAAAAGTAAGACGATAAGATTCCCACACGGTACACTGAGTGACGGCATCGTTAGCGTCGTTAATCCTAATCGGGCTGCAGATGTAACATGCGCTGATCAGCCTGCCTGGGAACACCAGCACAGGGGGCAGCATGGAAAGCCAGTTCTGGTGTCGTTTGCAGAAACATTAACCTGCTATTGACGCGATAAGATGAATGTGACTGACCCCATGGGGGAAATTCTTGTGCGTGCAGCAGCAAAGAACATGACGCACAGACAAACATCCATCCATTTTCTGCACTGTTACTGTATATGCAGGGTAATGGGGGTCTGTGGGCACTGGGTTGGGAATATCCCAGGGTGGGGCGCCTACCCACTGCAGGAAAAACACACCAGTCACACACACACACACACACACACACAACTTGGCAACCCCAGCTCACCGTGGCATGTTTTCGGACTGTGGGGAGAAAACCCCACGACAATAAAGGGAGAACAAGCAACCTCCACACAGGTAGATGTGGGGTGAGGCTCAAACCCTGGTCCCAGAAGTGTGCGACAATAGTGCGAGCCTCTGCGCCCACAATAACTGTGCAAATAACAATAGTACAAATAATTCTGAAGTATCCAGTACCCAAACAAAACATTCCCATTAAAAAAATAAGGAAAATTAAAATTAATGCCCGCGACAGTCAGATGTCTCCCTCCTGGGACCTCGGTGAGCTCTGCCCACCATCCGCGACGGGCACTCCTCACCGCTTGTAAGCGTGCGTGCCATCCGCCTCCCAGCAGCGCCTCTTCAGCCTCGGCGGCTCTCCCCGGGTCTCGGACAGCAGCGCCTCCCCGTCCGGTATGCTGCTGGGCTCGGACAGCACGCTGGGAGAGGGGGCGGGGCTCTGGGCGAAGGGGGCGGGGCTCAGGGCGAAGGGCACGGGGCGGGGCTCCTTGGAGCAGGTGGTCTGGGTCTCGTAGCGGATCAGACGCGACTGTAGCCTGACGAGGCTCCTGTCTCGGTCCAGGGCCTTCTGCTCATCCAAGCAGAACCTGCAGGGGAAGCACCAGCCCTGTATTTCACCTCCATTACTGCGGGTGCATTGTAAGACACCTGTACTCATACATGTACAAACAGCAAATAAGCTTTTGATTTTAATGTATTTACCCTGCGAAAATCAAGCAGGTATGGAGGATGGATTGATAGATAGATGCAAAGAGGGATACATATCAGAACTCCAGATAGAAAATTACATAGCGTACCAAAATTACAAGAAGTATACAGTAACAACATTTACAGGTGACAGGAGAAACCGAGAGTAGGTGCTTACTCTATCCCATGGTAGTGGGTCCTGGCAGCTTTGCTGAAGGGCAGCTGGGTCACCTTCCTTGGCGTCAGGTCTGAGGACAGCTGGAAGTGATGCTCCCTGTCAGCAGGGAACAGAAACCGATTCATTCAGAAAATACAAAAAACATTTAAAACGAATAAAATGATTCATTAGATTAGCATGCGCGTGCAATGCTATCACCAGCTCTTCTAAAGATGGCCCTGCATCAACCTGGAAAGTGGGGAAAGTGTGAAAACCACGTGAGACAGCTGCATGGTGTCAGCCAGGTGTCACATTGTGGTTTGAATGCACCGTAGGAAACATCGGATACGTCTGTTCGGTATTTTCGGCAGCGTTTCGTGTTGGGTGGGATCAGTTCAAATCACGCTGATGGCCGACCAATCACTGCACACGAGACACTAGATGGCAGGCGGCACTCTCAGCTAACTAATGATATCTGGGTATAAATGTGCTTCTGTGCATATAGAACGGAAAGAGACCGTCCCCCTTTAAGGACGTTATATATGGTGGAAACTTCCACTAATTCAACTTCTAGAGGGGAACATTTATCATCTGAACGAGAAGAGTCTGAACTGTGTCAGTAGAGCGCTCCTCTGTGCTTTCACAGAAAGGCCAGGTCACCGTCTTCAAGGTCAACACAAGTTAACAGGAACATTAAGTTCTCACAAGTTTGGCATAATACAGTTCTGGATGTGAAGCTAAACCGGTAACATCGATAATGTTAGCCAGGTAATACCTGAGCACTCAGTGGAGTGAGGAAGTCGAGGTTAATGCCAGTCATTAGGTTGCAGAGACGGTGAGAAACACAAATGTTCCACCAACACGAGACGCAGAGGATGTTGCCACTGCTTAGCAGATGGTACATTCTTGGCGCTTTTCCGGTGCCACCAAGAACTGAGCCGTACAGCGACCTGACTGTTCTCCATCGTGAAGTATATGAGCCATACCCAAGCTAACATGGCCCTACTTACTGGCAGGACAGACACAGTGACCAAACCCTGCTGGTGGCGTCACCACCACCTGATTGGTGGACATGCATGAAGATAGCAGTGTTCTGCGTCGTTATGCATGAATTATCAGCAGGAAAACAGTGCATGGTCTACATACTACTCATTATTAGTAGTCTTGCAAATCACAAATTTCCAACCACCTAGAATAGCTGAACAGAATGGATTCGTAATGCAAATTTATACAAGCTAATGCCAATTCTGCTAGCGTTTGATGCTAACATAAGACGGCAATTCTCAGACATGTTAGTGGATATTAGGAGATAGCAAATGATGATGTACGCCGTGTGAACAGTAGATAAGATCTTCAGTTTCATGTCACTGTCCCTCCCCAAAGCCGAGCCGACCCATCTGCACTGGAAAACCGAAGGAAGCTGGAAGCGTGCTGTAAGTAGCCTCTCACTGTACGCCAGTGGAAAAGCGCCACCTGATTTCGATCCACATTATGTGACTTCAAGGTTTCCAGACAGCATCACTGGCTGAGATCATCCATCGGGATTTTATACCTCAGAACAATAGTCTGGTGGGACCTTAAATATTACTGTCTGAGGTCGCCCTCTATGAGAAAGAATGAGTGTTAAATGTCAGACCATGGTACTTCAAGAGGAACCAGGGGCTCCTCGATTGCTCTGGGTCACGCACCCGCGCTGGACCGGCAGCGGCTGAAGCTCTCCGGCGGGGTGCCCGTCTGCACTGAAGTGACGCAGCATCTCCTTGGCATCCAGCAGGGCGTAACTCTCCTTCTGGCCATCCTTAGGTACCAGCAGGCACTCCGAGGAGCTACTCGCAAGGCGGAGGCTTGAGCTGAAACAAAGGACCCTTCCTTGGTGGAGTGTTTTATCAGACGGCCGTTGGGCCGTTTTAGCTTATGAGGTTTCGGCCCTTTTGAAAACGGACACGACAGTTACTGCTCTCATCTCAGGCTGAACAGCTGAAATATCACCTTTCAAAAAAATGGTCTGAAACCTGACAGTGCGAATGTAATACAGTACTAAACTAAAAGGGCTTTTATTTTGACAGATGCAGGATATGGGCATATCTGAGACAGCGAACATTCCCAGCTTACCTCCTCTGCTGACGGATCTTCGCCTGGTTCTCGAAATTCAGGAGCACGCTTCTCTCGGGCAAGTCCTGCGGTCCAGCCATCCTCACGCTCACCGCTGTGAAACACCAGTGACGCGTAAACAAGGTCCTCACTATATCAGAAAACTGTTGCACAGACATCAAGATCAGTGACTACACCACCATTTAAAAATTTTATCTTAAGATTTAACAAAAACAAATGCATGTTCTACAGTTTTTCATGTAGTTTCATAATATGGCTTCCAATTTGCCGGCCCACGTCTGGCTTTGTCACAATTTACAAAGTTCAACATAAATTTCAGTAGCCGACATCAAATTGAGTCCAATGTACTGTATATGCACTGTATATGAAGTCAAAATCACAGAAAAACCAGACGTGCTGGAGCAAAATTAAATATACTAAAATAATTGTTTATGAAGGGTGTTTGAAAAATGTCATTTGATATTATTCACCAAAATTGTTGTCGGCTAGCATTATCAAACCAGTCCGTGGTGACACCCGAATCGTCCAGGTTTTTGCTCTCTGCCAATTCCCTGACAGCTGGGAGGGAGCAAAAACGTGGACCATCTGCAGATCCCTGAGGAATGCTCTAAGAATCACTCATCTAGATCATCTTCGGTAGCCTGTCATTTTTCAAGCAGCTAAAAACCCGGCATTTATTTTGGACACAAATGTCTGCTAAGTAAATGTAATGGAAGGTAGGTGGCCCATTTCTGAGGGACCCCAGTTAAAGGGACAGGGTGACAGTATGAAAGGGTTCTGCTGCAAAGCAAACACAGAGGGGTGTGGCCTTACCAGGAACCTCCTTGGTGTGGTTCTCCTTCTCTGCGATGAGGGATCCGGTTCTGGGCAGACGGCTGTCGTGCATGACGAGGTACTGCTCACGTGCCAGACGCAGCAGGACCTTCAGGTCGGTGACTGGAATGGACACTGGATTCAGAGACTCTTCCCTCCTCCCTGTGTAGACAGACAGCAGCTGAGGAACAAGGTTCAAAGGTCTCCAAGCCAAAGACCCTTCTATCTAAACTGAAGCTTTTGATGACCTCCTCAGGTCCTCATGTCAACACCTGCTAAGAACACGTTAAAAAGAACAAAAAAAAAAGAGAAGAGATATGCTTGATTTTGTTACAGCTCAGCACTGCTCAAGACTACATCCCATAATGCTTACCACTAGAGCCCTTCTATTCAAATTTGGCCCTTGATTCCAAATCCAGGCCTTGTTTTCAAGTCTCCCTGGGAGTTAGTTTAATAATTTCTGCCTCTAATTGGCCAGAGGCTCCACAACTGGCTCTCAGGTAAAGGAAAGCGGGAAAAACAGCAGTGCTCGGCCCTTGAGGACCGTGATTTGAATAACCCTGCACACCCCAGACATCCCAAACTCACTAAGGCATTCTTTCACAGCAAGCGCTTGCACCTTCCCCAGGTTCCGCTCCCGCCGCATCAGCTGGTCTCCATGGAGACAGGGCAGCGACGACAACCAGCCGTCCACACGTGTGCCTGCAGGAAATGAGAGGTCTTAACGCTGCCATTTTCCAACATTATCTGGCAACTGTATTTCTTGATGCATATCCACAAGGTCCTGAGTCTTTCTGAACCACAAATCAAGGCTTCGGGGAGTAGGTGACAAAGGTAGCCGCCGTCAATCTGAAGCGCCGATAATCGTGAGCATCGAAATTTCAAAACCGAGTTAAGACCATGTCACATGGAGAGATGACAACACAAATCTCCACACCGGCTGAGCAAACTTAAACAGAAAGCAATCGGTTTTAAATTGCTTTGTCTAGTGGAAAGCACACGGACACAATGTTCTTTGCCTGGGAACCAGAATCGCGTAATATGCTATTACCCTTAATGCGCTATGGGGGTCAACAAAGAAGTATTTTAACTTAAGAGTATCCAAGTCCAAAACACAGGAGAACAAAGTTTACGTTAGTAAACCTTGGCAGGCAGTCAGTAAAGCATACAGTAAAGTATGCTTCCTCAGCATAGTGAGGGCTGTAGTGGACGGTAAACACAAGTAAACGGCATTCACGCACCTTTATAACTACAAAAAAGTGTCTATTCGCCTTCTTACAGTGGTAAACTCACTTGGCATAATGCAATTAAAAAAAACTGAGTCAAAACTAAACCGCACCATTCAACCCACAATAGCACACCACCCTGACCTTTTCAACAAACTGGCACACCTCCCCCCCTCCACTTTACTCCATAACAACGCTGCCAGTGTTCATGAGCACGTCAGCGACAGGTCCTGCGGCATACGTGTGGCACGCATGCGTCAGACGCCATTTCGCAAGAATCGCAAACCTTCCCAAAAAAACCACAGATGGCTCGAAATAGGAAACAGGCCAAGTGGTTATTTATTTCTCAGCTAATAATCTAACATTAATCATCACTGAGTATAGTATCTTGCAGATCGATGCTGTTTGCAATGACATTGGCTGGCTAACAGACATAACGATAAGTAGGCAACCTGTCTGAATCTTTGAAAATCCATTTCCATTTGTGCTAAATGGATATGAAGTTATTCGTTTGCACACTGATAATAATAACAACAACAATAGTAGCAACAGAAATAATGATGATGATGGTGAATCACATTAGTCTAGCAGAGGTGTTATATTACCCCCCCTTCTTAAGCGTTACTCCACTGAGGACACCGATGCCCGGCTTTGTTGGCCGACTAGAATTCGCACGCACCGATTGGCTCATTTAAGTCTTCTTGCACCAACAACCTGTTTTAGCCAGAGGAGTCCCAGAGCAACAATGCACAGGAGCACAGAGTCAAACAGACAAATGAATTTATGTAATTTCAATAAAGTCACTGGAGATGTGGAGTAAATGCTTCACACTCTAAATAACACACCACTCTGTTGACATTCCTCTTTCCCTCTCTTAGTGTTAGGGCTGCATTTACATCTTCTCAAAAATGTCCATCAAATAAACATCGCTCTGATTCCACAACACCTGCCGCTTTCTGCTACTGGGTAATTACTAAACTAAGACACAGATCAGTTCTTGCCAGAGACAATTAAACATAGTGAGAAAAACATCTGAATTCCAAAAAACACTTCTGCAAACTGCTTCCATTATGGATAGGATATCCAATTCCTTAATGATGGAGGGTACGGGAGGCATTCGGCAAGGTATATTACCATCGTCAAAATGAACAAACCATTGCTCAGCTGCTTTTACCTGAGAGCGCAAAGTCTTTCTCTCCCAGAAGCCCATTGGCTGTTGCCAGGGCGGCAGCACCATTAATTTGATTGGCTGAGTGAATCATCCTTGCAGTGCAGCCTCCAGTGTCCGTGCCCTGGACCAGCCAGAAGTACTGACCGAGTTCTCCTTTCACTTCAACATCTGGAACTAGGAGAGAAGCAGTCAATGCAGAATGACACGTCACTTTAAACTTGCCCCTGTGAACCACACTTAAGTAGGGCGTTGCTAAAGCAGTGTTCTTTGTGTAAACTTATCTCGAACACAGACACACCTTTAAACACATAGTTAAATCTACTCTCTCTGGTCTCCCTAACCCTAATCTAGTACTTGAGGGATGGTATTTTTGAACTGAATCAATGGTCAAGCTGGTATCCTGCACCAAATCACAGCCAGATATGTATGGCGTGGTTCTCCTACCAGGCAAGGCTTTGGGTCTCCTGGCTATAAACTCCTTCCACTTCTGAGAGCTGAGCTGTGGAGCTGGGGTCACAGCCAGGGAGCTGACAGTGCAGGAGAGACTGAACAGAGCTCCAACCTGCAAGGGCAGCAAGCAGCTTCTCAATAGGAGGATCCAGAAAGCCTTGGTCAGACGCCAAGACCTGTTCTCTAAGAAAGGGTGAACATATACAACAGAGGCAGAGATTGCGTAATCTTACGTCGGAAGAACAGCCAGTGGAAACTTATAGAGCGACATGTCTACGGTCAATCTACTGGCAAAACTGGTTCAGAAGTCAAACATCAAGCCAGCAGTGGTCAATCTTATCCACAAACGGCCAGTGTGTATGCAGGTGTTTGGGACAATCTTAAGTTCAGCTGTTCGATCCAAGGTGTGAGGACTCTTCAGCCAATCAATCCTCGAAGGCCCTAATTTCGAGTGCCAGTGAAAACCGTCATATAGAGCGGCCCTTTCGGAATACGACTGGCCAACCCTACATTAAGTCAATGAGTTATTTATACAACATTGTTTCAAAATTGCTGCAGAAGAAGAAATGTCAATGTACTGCAGTATAAGGACAATGAAGCACTCTTATCTCATCTCATCTTCTAGTCCTTGCGGGCATCTGAAAAATCAACACTAGTCACACTGTTCAAAATATCCATGACTGCTCAGGACAAACTAATGTTAGAGAAGACCAACGAGAAACGGGCATCGTTAGTTACGGAAGGGAGGAAGGTTCATTTGTGGCACTGGGCGGTGATCTGTTCACCTTTCCACGCAGAGCATTAAGCTGATCCAGAAGCAGCCTAGACCTGGCCGTCTTGGTGGTCAGTCCACTGTACCGACAGGTTAAGGTACGAGAATTTAAGCCCCATTTCAGAAGAATAGACAGACACACACAGATGACAACCCAGCAAAGAAACTATGACCTTGTGCATGGCTGAACCGGAACAGCACAAAGAGCAATTCGTCATCTCCAAAGGTAAATTATTAACAATGTCTCCACATATAAATGACAGCCATTGTGAGTTACCCAACCTGTACCACTTAAATGGCTGCTAACGTTACCCTAGATGATGCATAAAAAAAATTCCTGGGAAAAAAAAAAAAAAACTGGGGGGGGGGAAACGTGTCCCCATTTTGAACTGACGACAGCTGTGAAAGCTGAGATACAGCATTACCATAATTCTCCTAACTTTTGAAACGGTACTTTTCAGAATAACATTTATTCGACGTCCTGGGTTTTACAAGCATTTCCTCCCAGGCTTCACATAAGGCATGGAGCCAAGGTTGCAGCGGTCATCCAGCAGAGAGCTTATGAAAGATACAGCTCGAATTCCACCCTGGAATGGAGGTAGACTGGGAGGTCAGGGACACTGACCAGCTGTACCAAGTCCAAGACCGGCTGGTAATACTGGAACACCTGCAGGGGGCACCAGAGAGCAAGGCTAAATATCACAGCGGCACCAAACACAAATGAAATGTCACACCTGAATCAAGTGAACTGTATTGGGTTTCACTTTGACTGGGATAGTAAAAGAAAGAAAAGGACTGTATTTACTCACGGTGCTTTTGGATTCACTACAAGTGCAAAGGTAGCGCACTACAATGTCGGCTTTGTTCGGGCATTAGAAGGACGGCAAGAAGGAGCCCTAGCAAGTGATTAGGTGGTTTTCACCAGATCAAGTTGTTCCGTGGGATAAAAAGAAATTTAAAAATTGCACAGAAGAGGGTGTGTGGAGGTCCTTTAAAGCCTGGTCATATTCTTTAGCTACAGAGAATGAGACATTTCTGCCACCTAATTATCAGATGAAAATAGAAAACGAGTAGAACGATGAGCAGAAACCTGAAGCTCTTTTGGTTGATTTCCCAGGCTGTTATCATACCTTCGAATACGTTTATAATACAAATATTAATACCACTAATATGATCCATCTGATCAAAAAAAGGTTTGAAATTTATAAAAAGTTTGTTTTCCTTTAAAATGTATGGTTGAGACCAAACTAAAAAGCTTGTTATTGGGTAAACAATCACCTCAGTCCTCGTTCGTTAGCGGGTTGGCCCAACGGTGAACTTCCCGGTGCAGACCAATGCATAAGGATTAACACTGACAGAATGTTCCGGGCGCCTTGGCCCAGCCACAGTGATAGTGATGCTGGGTGTGGGTGGGAGGATCAGCCACAGAACCACAGAGACAGAGATACGGAAATGATCATGTCTTACCGCAACTGGCAGCGAGCAGAAAAACAGAAAAATGATGGAGGTCATGAAGTAGAAGGGAGGTTTTATATTCTATGACTGTTTCCCAAACTGGTCATGTTCCCACAAACAGTCCACATTTTTGCTCCCTTCCAGCTCCCGGTAGGGAGCAAAAACACAGACTGCCTGTGGGTCCCTGAGGACCGGATCGGGATGCACTTTTTTTAGGAAAAAAGGGTAAAAGGGTAAAAACCTTCCCTGCTGATTAGGAAACACTGGAATATTCTCTATATTGTCTGATGTCAAACTAATGAGAGGAACGGGCCATTACTTGTGAAAGAGAACAATTCTTAAAATGTGATGGCATCTCTCACCTCCGTGTTCAGCGTGCGGTCCGTGCAGCCCTGGGTCAACGTGCGAGGGGACAGTGCGCTGCCGTCACCACGTCTTGCTTTAAGGCAGAACCCGCCAAACCGTAACTCTGAGAGAAACTGCAGCATGGATAGAAAGGAGACCATACACACACGCATGCGCGCGCACACACACACGCACGCACGCACGCACGCACGCACGCACGCACGCACGCACGCACGCACACACACACACACACACACACACACACACAC
>JAABNX020000151.1:7718280-7744421 GCA_015163995.2 Mormyrus lacerda
CTCACTCACTCTCTCTCTCTCTCTCTCACTCTCGCTCTCACTCACACACTCACTCACACACACACACACACACACACACACACACACACACACACACACACACACGCAGAAAGGAGAAAAGGGAGGGGCATGTTCATGCACTGCTTTTAGGAAGAACCAATAAAACTCCGTATGACAATCACATGTCTTAGAAGACTAATAAAGAAAGTATATTGAACACCTTTAGTCATTGGTTGAATGAAATACCTTCAGACGACAGTGTCTGGAAACAGTCACAAATATGAAAGTTTTATAAAAACTGAAAACACAGATTTTGGCTTGTGAAGATCTGGGCTTTTGTCCTCACATTACAGAAGCCCAACACAGGGGCAGACAGGAAAGTAACCAGCCCACCATGGGTCACGTGCTGGTTTACAGGCCTCTTTCAGGTCGAATAGGATTTCCGCCCCCAGGGAGGGGTAAACACATTTTCACAGTCATACTCCTCATTCATAACTGTGCTCATCCCATCACAGCTCTGCACACAGAGACACAGACCTCCTCATTCACAGCAGAGCCAAACTCCTCATTGACAACTGTCAATGTGCTCATTCCATCACAGCTCTGCACAGACACAGGACATCTCATTCACAACAGAGCAACACTCCTCATTCATAACTGTGCTCATTCCATCACAGCTCTGCACACAGAGACACAGACCTCCTCATTCACAGAGGGGCCAGATTCGTCATGTGGATACTGGTTAACAAAGACAAAAGGCTGGACAGACTGAATCATTTTCCTTTCAGAGATCGATTCGCATACCTGCTTGATCAAAAAGCGAATAAATTCATACCACAAAATGAAATGCAAATAATCCCCAGAACACTGTACCTTTTTCTCTCTAACAAGGATGCTTCCTCTCCATAATTCATCCTGATCAATGCAGGACAGGAGCTTTTCTTGGCCATGTATGTCAGCCACCAAGTACGAGGCCATTTTCTGCCAACTAGATTAAAAAGCGCACACAGATTAGCAAGAAATAAAGAAGCAATCTGATGCATTTAAACACAAAGAGAAACTCACCACCATGATACCAAGTGCTAACACAGGAGCATTCAAAATACATCCCTTTTACACCCAGCATTTTATTAGCATTCAACACTGTCTTTGTCTATTGCATTACAGGTAATTTAATGAAAAAACAAAAGTCATTTGTACTCCTGACTGCACAGCAACGCACATGGTAGACATCCCCCCCTACTGGCTAAAAGTGGAATATTCCAAGCACGTTCAGGTTTGTGTGCAATCAGGCAGCCCTCGATATAAATCTACACCAGTACCCCGCATTGTTGGCCGTCGCCACGGTAATCTTGGCCGAATGCCATGCTTGTATGTGCTTCAGTGAACCTAGAACTGGAAGGAATTCCTTCGTGCTTGGAGCTTCCGTATCGGTTGACAACAAAACAACATCCAGGAGAGCCTGACCTGGGGAAAAACAGGAACATGTCTCAACTTCAAATCATCTTAATGAGCTAGATCTGATTGTTAAAGGTTCATATAGGTAGGATTCTGAGATTTTTTTTAAGACACAAATCACTACACTGGCATCCCATCCAGGCTCTGTACTGCCTCGGATAGGATTCAGGCCACCTTGTGACCCTGACCAGCATAAGAGGTCAGAAGGTGAGTGTGTGACCACAAAAGCTTCTAGGTAAACCTGAAATAAATTTAACACGATGACGGTTACAGCAAATGAAACCACACTGTGAATACCGTGTGCTCTGTATACAGTATTTCTGAATTAATTTCCTGTCAATCAATGTGGTCAGACTGCTAAAAATGTCCTATAATTTCTTCCAGCTTTGCGGGCAGCAAATGCCTCAGTGTGTTAGCGCAGTGCCCGAGATCGGAAGGTTGCCAGTTTAAATCCCAGGGTCGGCAGAGCCTTTTCACCTCCGGGCTCTGGCGTGAGACCTGCAAGAGCTAGCTGATCCAGGGATCCAGGTCATGTGCTGCTTTCACACAAAAAAAAACTGTAAAAATGTTGCTTTGGGTAAAAGCAACTGCTTAAAAAAAAGAAGCATAAATTGCTAAACCTGTCAGCATGAAAGATGCTTCGCCTTAACTCCCCCATCCCCCTTAATGCAAACAGCATCCAGTTTAATCAGGTAAACTGAACTCCTGTGTAAGCAAATCACATCCCACGTGGAGGAGCCCCCCCACACAGTGCTGCATGGGATCGGCTGCATGCCCCTAACCAGAATAAGCAGGTAGGGGATGGATGGATGGATGGATGGATGGATGGATATCGTTTGTTTACCCGGAGGAGGCAGCTTGTCAGCCAACTGGTGAAGGCCCTCAGCGGCCTCCTCAAACAACCTGCATTGGGACAAAGATCACAGAAGTTTGTTTATAATCACCGTTACAGCGACTGCACTACATGCCTTGCTCATCACACCCACCCTCGTGCCCAGTCTAAACCTACAGGATGGAGTTACAAGTCTCACTTATGCGTGGCATTCTCACAGTGCCAGGAATAACTAGCCTATAGCAATAAAGAGGGGAAAGAAGATCAGATGCTACAGATATTTATTATATTGCATTCTGTTCTTCATACATTTTAGTGGTGAAACTGCCAAAATGGTAAGTAAAGAGAACACATGCAATGGAATATAAAATTACACATACTACATGACTTGGCTTGTAAACAAAACGTGCAAATAAACCCGCTAGGCCTGTTTCTGGAAGCAGGATATCTAGCTTAGCTGGACAACTTGTTGGATTTAAGGTAGTCCGGGCTAGATGTAAGTGAACGAGGATAAAGTCCATTTAGCCCAGACTACCTTAAAGTTATCCAGCTAAGAAGAAATTAACAATGGTGAGGAGAGCCAGCACTCTGTTTTGACTTGAAGCAGGAGCCTCATAAATGAACTCTCACTCTGACTGTGCCTGGGGGTCCAGCGGTTCCTCACTGTCGTCCTCCGCCCCCTTCTCGAGCAGGGCACCCCTGCAGGTATCTAGGGCCGACGGCCCAGTGTCCTCACCGTCGCTCCTGTGACATCCCACCCCGAGCTCATCCCATTCCGAGCTGCAGAACTAAACATTCCAGAACGAAAAAGCGAGCATACGATTAAGCACAGATCACAACACTTTCTATCTGTTTGGCTGAGTCATTGCCAGGAAAGGCTGTAATTCAGAACACAGGTTAAAACATGTAAAAAAAAAAAAAAAAAAAAAAAGATGAATGCACACAGAATGTCTTGGGACGCTTGCTTAACTCTGTAAAAAGTTATTGGCTTCATAACAAAGGTCTATGGACAAGCAATGCTCATCATATCTGCACATGTCTTCCACACCGATATTTTTGAGGCTAATACATGTTTTATTCTCCCCACTGCTCCCGGGGTGTGCTGGCCAAAAAAAAAAAAATTGTAATATTCTGTCTATCCTGCTGCCTGTGATGCCTCTACTACCTGACGTCCTTCTGGCCTGCCCTCCTGCCCGTGACATCATTCTTGACTGCCCTCCTGCCCGTGACGTCATTCTTGACTGCCCTCCTGCCCCTGACGTCATTCTGGCCTGCCCTCCTGCCCCTGACGTCCTTCTGGCCTGCCCTCCTGCCCGTGACGTCCTTCTGGCCTGCCCTCCTGCCCCTGACGTCCTTCTGGCCTGCCCTCCTGCCCCTGACGTCCTTCTGGCCTGCCCTCCTGCCCTTGACGTCCTTCTGGCCTGCCCTCCTGCCTGTGACGTCCTTTTGGCCTGCCCTGCTGTTGTACCACCATTCATCCTGCCTTCAGAAGCAGCACCATCCCTGGCCTGCCCTTCACATTTAGATCTGGGTTTTTAAATTGGGACAGTGTGAATTAAGACTTTGCCATGTCACTCTTAACTTCCTCTGCCAGCCTCTTGGATTCTGGTTCCTCCCAAGGTTTCTTCCTACTAGGGACTTTTCCTTGCCACTGTTGCCTCTGGTTTGCTCACTGGGGGCTTTGTGCAAGGATAATGTAAAGCACTTTGAGACAATGTAATGTTGTGAACATGTGCTATACAAATAAAACTGAATTGAACTACAACTGAATTTTTAGTGTCAGCTTTTTTTTTTTTTTGGACTGACTCATTCAGTTTGGTTCTTTCCATTTTGCCATCAGTTGCAATCGTAGTCACTGACTCCCAAAGGGACATCAAACAGAAATGTGTGCAGTTTTGTTATTGCAAAGGTTTTACCAATTAAAAAACACCCAGTAAGCCTGATTGTCAATGAACTTTTAAACTCAGAACAGCTTTTAGAACTATAATTTGGGTTTCAATTCAATACTTTTTGAAATGAATGTTTTACTTAAAACTACTGGTTGTTTCTAATGTGATATTTTTTTGTAAAGAAATGAATAAAGTAGCAATTTTGTTATAAAGCCAATAAATGTACGATATTGTTACTGAATTAAACAAGTGTCCCAAGACTTTCTGTGTACCTTAAGGTGACCAGCTTGCAGCACATGTAATACAATTTGAGAGACGCACAAGCCCTATCTATCACTGAGGCACATTAACAAACACATGATAAAACACAGATCACCTTAAAAGCACTAATCTAAATAATGAATTAAAACCAATTAAAACAGAAATAGATCTGCTTGACATTTGAATAATAAACTACATAAAGGATAAAATAAGAAAAAAATATGCAGAAGAAACTGATGATAGTCACTGATATACACAAAACACAACTCATACATTCAAATTTCTGACACAATCGGAAGTATTGGGGGGGGGAAGCTGTACCTTTACTTGGAGCCCCCCTAACTAAGAAAACTGATGACTGTTTCACTTCCTCCACAAAGCAGGTAATTCGGGTGCCCTAGGCAGCTGCCTATTCTGATTACAACTGGAGCCGGCCCTGTTTTGGAGTATTCATGCTCGGAGGGGCGTCACGTCAACGTCAACTGAGTTAAAAGGAACGGACCTGCGTTGATCCACAGCTTGCCTGGACGGCAAAATACCAGCGGCGTCCTGCAGGGACTCTACCGGGCAGGCAGGCTAAACGTGTGACGGAGACACAAAACCATCCATGCAGAATTATTGCAAACGTACTGAGCAATGGGCCTAACGACCACATTCTTAACGGAGAAATTCATAGCATTTTATCTAGACATCAAATTTCGATTATGTCTTTTTCCACCTATAAAATCAACCTGGTGTTTTTGATATTAAATAACGGTAACTGATCATCTTTGAATGTACAGGTCATACGTAAGTGAAAGCTTTACCAGAAAACATGGGGTGTTGGGGTGCTGAGGTACTGGCGAGACTTTTGAGGAAATCATGAATCTGCTTCACAAGGTCCAGATCTGTATATATAAAACAAAACCAAGAATCACACAGCTGCACAACGTACAGGGAAAATATTCATTCATTCATAGAAAATACAACAGCGGCTTTGAAAAAGGTGGAGAGCTGTTTACACTAAGATGTTTATTTATAGCGCTAACACATATTTTCATAACTATATAACTAGTTAATTACTTGTCAGCCAAAGCAACGACGGATACACGGAAATGAACTTGGCAGATCAAAGCTTACATGTTTTAGAGAATATTTACGTTATGAGAAATCATGTCGTTGGGTAGGAACAAGACAAATATCGTAAAGACTATGTATCTACTTCCTATGAGATTATATATATGTACAACTGTACTATTTGCATAAAAATCAGATACGGCATTATTTCACCCATTACCCGAGAAACTAATATCTTACCCTTATCGACAGCCTTACAATCTGTTTTTTTCGTAAAATTAACCACAAGCACAAATCTATCCATTTTTCATTAGTAATATTTATTTGGTCAATATGAATCGAGGCGGCGAAACCTCACACAGACTGACAAAAACAAAATTGCCCGCTTTGTACCCGCAGGAAGTTGTAATCCGTGACGTCGGTCGGAAAATGGCAACGCCATCATACGCTCGGTCGGAAAAAAATACTCGCTGTTTTTTTATATTAAAAGATATTATTGCATGCTAGGGAATTTATCCGTTGTATACACACTACATACACAATGTTAACTTTCTAGAGTACACTAAATATTCTTTCATAGAAATATTATTTTTACGGCTTTGCTTTACAAATGGAATTATTTTCTTTTCTTTATACGATATTGGCCGACTGATTTACGGTGTTGCACCAGGGTTGCGGTTCGGGGTGAAGCAATGTGATGTGATTCTTTTGGGTTACTGTTTTCTAACATTTTGATCATGTCTAGTTTTAGCAGATCTGCTCAGGTAAGACAGGTAGTATAATCTGTTTTGTACGACTTTGAAATTGGTGTTTAATTTGTAATGACAGGTAAAGGTCTGCTAAAATCGTGTCTTAATTGGATGTATAAAATTGCGTACCTGAACAAAATATCAGCGTTTTGTCGTCAGATAGTCGTTGAAGACATAAATATCCATTTATTACCATAGCGTAAAATGTTTGTTCATTAAAATTAACCAACTCTGTTCCTAAGCGGTTCATTTGCCCTGCTGTGCAGCTCAAGGTTAAGGAGTCATTTAGGTATATAGACTTGAAATTGCCGGCGAAAGTAGTGTCCCTTGAAATGAGTCTATTAGTACATCTTGGACTCGTGAAAGCGCCATGTCCAGCAGCTTATTCTTTCTAATGTTTTTTGTCCGGATTGCGTAAAATGCAAAATAATTAAAAGTGCAATTGTTCACGCGCTAGATAATCAATGCTGATCATCGACAAACCTGCGGAAGTCACGCACCCCTCCCCCGTTTATGTTATATTTTCTGTCAGATCAGACTGTCAATGCAGCGGTATCAATGGAAAGGGATTTAAAAAGTTTATACCGGAAAAACTGGCAGAGTGCTATATTGCATTGCAAATATTTGGCACGTAATTGAATATTATTTCGGTGAAAAATTCGTAGCATCTATGCACGTTTCGTTTCTTTCAGTCTGTCCAGTGACTCTTTCTTGAAGCTGAAGTTATGTAATGGGCTACTACAGCAATTTCGCAATAGTTCCGGCAACACTTCACTGGTTACCTTATTAACTAAAAATAAATCTGTTTCTCTTTCGTATTGATTGCTGTGCACAACATGATAATAGATAATTCCTGAGAAATGCATGAAGTGTATTTGGAAATCATATTGTACAAAGTGTACATAAGATGTTAGCCGCAAATGCAGCAAAATCACTTGATGTTTGCTACACGTGTTCCTCTAGTACCTGTAATAGTAATACATTTATTATTGTTTAGTTATAGCCCTGTCCAAAACAACCTAATTGATAAGAAGTACCGTTTAGGCAATGCCGTAGGAGAGAGTTTCATACGGGGGGGGCACAACTTGCTAATTTAAATACAAAGGTCTGGTTATTGGGGGATGGATGAGGGAAAATTAAATATTGCGGGGTACACATCTTCAACCTCCCCCCCCCCTCTGGTTTGTGAACTTCTCTTTTAACCCCAATATGCTCATACTGTGCTCACTAATATGGATTCCTTTGGGTGATTGGCCATTGTTGGTTTCTCTTAGCAATGGGCTACATTTGCAAGATCGTGGTATTTAATAGATGCAAGAATGCAGCCTCCAGGAAAGATTGCAACCATGTGCTCTATCAGACTGCAGGGGAAACACAAGCCTATCTATCACGCATTGAGTAAGTATCCATTCATCTTCCTAATCTGTTTATTGTAGCGGGGACTGAGAGGCTACTTTAGCGAACTGTTGATTATGAACACCAGGTGGCAGTGCCGCCTCAATATATCAGAAACCGAATAATTCAACCTCATGTTCGTACAGGTACATCTGCGATTTAAGTGTGATATTAAAACCACGAAAGTCTATATTTTTAGCTTGTTTTGAATGTTATGATCAGTCTTATATACTATCTGCAGTTCCATCTCGTTTATCTTAAAGAAACATTAATCATTTGAAATGGTCATAATTAAACAATTAAAGTAAGGATGAACAGACAGAATTTGAAGAAAAAAAACTATTTTGGCTTCCACAAGAGGTACTTTCCTCAGGACTCTATATTACTTGTTTTGTGCGGACAGACACTGGGACTTTGTCACCTCTCGTTAAAGTGTCTGGTAGTGGACACCTGTTTGGCCATGGCTGATACTAGATCCTTTAAAGTTTTATTTGCAGTGCTCTTCAGAGCCTGTGATTGCTGAGCTGCCTTTAGAAACACAATCATGGGGCCTGTCAGGGTCAATCTCTACAGTAGAATGGCCCATTATCGAGGCTGTGCATGGCTATTGGCTACGGAGCCGATCTGGCCAATCAGAGTAGCCGGTCCCCGGCCCCAGGCAAGTGGTAACCTGCTGGAGCAGACCCATTCATCTCCTGGCTCACCTCTGTTTTTTTTTTTTTTTTTAGCTGTCAGTCTCCCCTAACCCCCCCGGCTCGTAAAAGCACTGTGTCCAGCAGCTTATTGTGCTCCACATAACCTGCTGTTCTGCTCTCCAGCTTATTTATTTATTTCATAAGGAAGCTTCATGGTGATGGAGGGATGGGCTGCACGTACTGGGAGGAAGTAAATTCCCATTTTTCATATTTTCGCCCCGCAGAGGGGGGTGAGGGAATAGCCTTTAGTAAAATGTTAGCTGGCCTCGTGTCCCTTCCCTGTAGCCTTTAGTAAAAGGTTTAGCTGGCCTCGTGTTCCTTCCCTGTAACCTTTAGTAAAAAGGTTAGCTGGCCTCGTGTCCTTTCCCTGTAGCCTTTAGGTAAAGGTTTAGCTGGTCTCGTGTCCCTTCCCTGTAACCTTCAGTAAAAAGGTTAGCTGGCCTTGTGTCCCTACCCTGTAGCCTTTAGTAAAAAGGTTAGCTGGCCTCGTGTCTCTTCCCTGTTGCCTTTAGTAAAAAGGATAGCTGGTCTTGTGTCCCTTCCCTGTAGCCTTTAGTAAAAAGTTCAGCTGGCCTCGTGTCCCTTCCCTGTAGCCTTTAGTAAAAAGGTTAGCTGGCCTTGTGTCCCTTCCCTGTAGCCTTTAGTAAAAAGGTTAGCTGGCCTTGTGTCCCTTTCCTGTTGCCTTTAGTAAAAAGGAGAGTCGGTCTCATGCCCCTTCCCTGTAACCTTTAGTGAAAAGGCCTGCTGTGAGCAGGATGAAATATCGACTCCTTTCATCATTTTTTTTCTACGAGGCTTGTTTGCTGGAGCCTTTCAGCTTATTATTTTAAAAACAGTTTCCAGCAGTAATGACTGATCTGTTTTATGTTACTTGAAACTGCCTTTGACTTGAGTTCTTACGTTTTTCAAAGGGAGGGTCATCCCTCTCTATCTTTCAGAGCCTGACTGTTTAATTATAGTTCTGATAAATGATGGTTTGTCAGGGAGAAGATCTTTCATTCAACTGAAGGGAGATCTCCATCCCACTGGAATCATACAGTGAAAGTCTCTCCTGTGGACAGCACCGGTGACAGGTGGAACAGTTTTGTGGCCATAATCTAAAGCAGTGACATCCCCCCCCCCCCCCTGTCAAGGTGACTGTGGCGACCATGTGGTCGTCATGAACACAAGACACATCGCCTTTTCTGGAAATAAATGGGAGCAGAAGGTCTACTCGTCTCACACGGGGTGAGTGCTACCCCTCATCCCTCGTTCTGGAGTGTCCAAATCAATGGTTAGCCATTTCAGTTCCCTCCAGTCAGCATTAATTTCAGGTCCCTCCAGTCAGCATTAGCCATTTCAGGTCCTTCCAGTCAGCATTAGCCATTTCAGGTCCTCCAGTCAGCATTAGCCATTTCAGGTCCTCCAGTCAGCATTAGCCATTTCAGGTCCCTCCAGTCAGCATTAATTTTGGATAAATATGTCTGCAAATAAATGTATACAAATCTTGATTAAACCCTTAAGGGTTCACTGATTGAACTTGGACCTGGAGGCAGTGTTGGCTCAGCGAGTTAGGCCTGCGATCGAAAGGTCGTCAGTTACAGTCTCAGGATCGGAAAGGAGGTTTTACTGTTGGGCCCTTGAGCAAGGCCCTTAACCCCCAACTGCTCCAGCGACTGTCTGACCTCATTGGATAAAAGTCACTGTTAAGTAAATGTAATGAGCAAATAAAATGATTTAAATGTAAAGCAGGAAAAAGGTCAGACCCTGGTCTTTAAAGACGAGGAATGCCTGTGCTCTGTGTGTAATTTTAATCTTCAGGGACTCGTAATGGCTGTTAAGCTGTTACAGTGGGCACGCGTTAACCCGAGCCATGTTCTGCTCCGTTTGAAGATACCCAGGTGGATTCAAGCAAGTCACGGCAGTCCAGCTTCATCAGAAGGACCCCAGAGCGGTGAGTCGGGCTCTGCCATCGATCATAAGGAAAATGGCATCCCCACAGCTGGCAGCTGTTTTTTTTTTTTTGCTTCCGAATTCAGCTTGTGCTCCCTTTTAAGTGCGTGCAGTTCTATAGTGTGCCCTTAGGGAGCGCTCTGAACTAATTTCTCTGCGGCTTGTGTCAGATTTCCTAGGGGAGTAGCAGAATTGCAGTTGTGGGGGGGCGTTAAAGCTTTGGCTATTTATATGGGTGTGTTGCACAGAAATCTACATTCAAGCACAGGGCAATTGAATTATTCATTGAGCATCCAGTGAAATCAGGAAAGAATTTCAGCTGGTGTCCCCTTCTACCTTCCTCTCTCTTCAAGTCAAGTGTTGTTAGTGTTTTATTTTTTTTTTGTAATCATGTGGCACACATACCTCTGTCATCAAGCATGTGCTGCAGCTCTACTTAAATGGTCCTGCCTACCCATAATACACCTCTCTCAAGGTGTCACTTGGCTAGTTCAATAAAGACTTGCAATGTGCATTTTTTTTTTTTATTATTATTACCACCCAGCGGGCTAGTGTTCAGTTTTTTGTTCTCGCCCTAAATTACTCAGCTCAGCCAAGTGGGTGAGCTTAATTTCCTGGCCTGGTCACATGATGGTGTTCTAGAAGGGCAAGGTTATCCCACAACAGAGCTCTCTAAAAAAAAATAAGAGCTTCTTTCCTTTTTAAAGAGTGCTGCCTCAACACTGAGTGCTAAATGATGACCAGTGAAAATCGTAATGCTAACTCTGTATATGGGTTAATAAAAATTGTTAGATTTTTTTTTGCTTTTTGGTCACCTCTCTTCCCACCCTTCCTGGAGGCCATTAATAAAGCAACCCTTTTACCAGCTTGTTGTAAACCAAGAAATATGCAAAAGGGATCTCAGGTGGAACATTTGGTTAAAATTCTTATACCAAGGGCAGAATGGTCCAAATGAATTGAAGATTCTGATTCTCTGCTGTGCTACTTTGCCAATTGTAATAACCGTCATCTTCTCAAAGGCAATGCATTAGAAACCAGGCATGGAGGGTATTAATCCGTCAGCTGTCTGCCCAGAGCAGGTTACCACCCTCTGGGGCAGCACCGTTCATCCTGTCGGTATGAAAATGAAGCGCATTGGTGACCTGGTCTGACATGGGTGGAGGGACACAGCCTTGTGTTGGAAAATAAAATAAATAAATTAACAGCCCGGCCGAGGACACGCAGTTATAAATTTTGCGGAGATTTTCCAGTTTTGACAGCGCAGAATCTCTGCGAGTATATTACACTCCAAAGGCTGAGTCATGCTTTGAGTATTCCATAGATTTTTCCAAACAAATTAGTGTGCGAGTAAATCCCCTGATTCCGCCTCCATGCATTGTCAGTGACAAGGCGAGCAATCCAAATTAAATAATCGGAGTGTGGAACTCGAAGTCCCGGGGTCGGGCAGACCCAGATACAGTGATGTCATGCCCACTGGGGGGGCATTAGCGGTAACAGTGGGCCAGAGAAGGTGTTTTTCAAAATTTGGCTCGGGTTCGAGCAGGTGTTTGTCAGTGATATACAAGTACGATTCGTGTGTGTGTGTAATTTTTATAGGTCACTTCAGTGTATTAACCCACATAAACGAGATGAATGCCCGTCTTGGGCTGAGTTATTTCAGGAGATAAAGAATCCATCAGGGATGATTGTGCATAATCATGACACAGAGGTGCTGTCCCAAACTGAATGATGGCTCCTCCAGATAGCTGGTATTTGTCATCCCTTCTCTTTGTGAAGAATAAGCAGTTGGAGTGAAGCAGATGAATGCATGCTTGCTCACAGATCATTCTGGAAGGTTCCGTGCGGGAGCTGCACTCCTCACAAGGACTTAATGTCTCACGCCAAGGATTTGTTTTTTTTTTTTATTTTTATTTTTATTTTAAAGCATAAGTGTTCAGCTACAGCGGTTACAAGATGCAGCAGCGTTTCACATTTATCGCGCTTGCAGTGTGTCTGCGAGACGCCGCAGTAAACCACAAATCCGGAATGTTCCGTGGAATTACGGGACTGTTAGTCCTGACAGTTAGCATAAAGTGGAAGGATTTAAAGGCACATGCACCCTGAACCCTTCGGACTGTGATCACAGCAGGGCTGGTTTGGGATGGGCACCAACATTTCACACGGGAGGAAAGCTGGATGACTGACAGACAGGACCCCCCCCTCCCACGTATGACTTACAGGTCCCCTTCTCCCTGTAGATCGTCAAGCTGGCCGTCTACGGGATGCTTCCCCGAAACCTACTGAGGAGAACCATGATGCAGAGGCTGCACCTCTTCCCCGACGACGTAAGAGAGCGCTGCGGCCGGACCGCCGTCCCGGCGAGTGCCGCGCAGCCTCCGTCCCGCTGCCCTTGCCGCTGGCTCTGCTCCTGAAACATCTGCTGCGTTTCCTTCAGCTCTCCCTAAACTATTTGAAACATCGAGCTGTTGACTGATTATAATTTAATCTATTGCGGTGTTTCTACATTTTACTTGACAGATATTTGTCTTAAAGTTGGATGAAAATAATACAAAATAACAATACTGCAATTCCAGAAGAATTTATGGTCAATTATTCACTATTTTGGCTAGAACAGATGACATGATTAATTATTAGTAGTGCTTGGATCCTGCACAATTTGTCTGTCTGTTTGTTTGTTTATTTATCCATCCTGGTCTGGAGCGTGGCCTCACAACCATTAAATTAACAACTGGGTAATCAAAATACAATTTAATGCTTGTTATTAATGAGATTTAAAATTTAAATCTTTAATTTAATTGGCTGCCACCAAGCTATAGTGCAATGAAGTTTTATTCCTACATACGTACCTACAGCGCTTCTTGTTAAGGCACCTGAGTTCTGTAACTGGGTTATAATTTCATGAAGTGCCCGTCATGCGACATGCGATGTTGGCTGCATCGCGTGCCCATTGGAGGAACCTTCGCTAAGGGGACGAAGGCTAATCTGCTGAGCCAATCGGGCTTCGGTGCCTCATAAGAATGGATTTGTGGGCCTAGCACAGCTCGTGGCTGTTGAGGCTCTGAGAAGCCGGCTCAGGAGATGTGGATTTCTGAGATGCTTCTGGGTTTTTTTTTTTTATTATTATTTTTTTAAGGATCTCCCAGAGGACATCCTGAAGAACCTGACGGAAGAGCTACCGCAGCCCAGGCAGATCCCGCGGAAACTGAGCGAGTACACACAGGAGGAGCGGGACGCCTTCCCCAGGATTTGGGTCCCGTAAGTGTCTTCCCAAAGGGCCCCTGCCACAAATCCTCAGCCATGAACGCTCCTGCCTGAACGGCCTTTTTTTCAGGCTCTTCCTGCTCACCCCTCCATCCTGTGACTCCCAGTGTTTTGCCCCAGACTGTGACGGCTTTTGCTGTTGCCCCAGTGTCTGGAAAAGCTCCTCCGCCCGCCGCACAATCCACTCCGCCCGCCTTCCCAAATAAGCATCTGTAAAGAGCAGGGATGATGCGGACCGGACCACATCATTTTGGCTTTGCCGTCAGCAGGGTTTGTGCTTTCCTGAACACGATCGCAAACAGGGTCCGGGCGAGACGGGAGTGAATCATGCGGGCGGTTCTTTCAGACACGCTAGCCGCCATTGCTGCCGTTATTGTTAAAATTCAACGCAGGCCTGGGACTTGAAAGGTCTCTGTTTTTTCCTGCTGCACTGTGTGTGTGTGTGTGTGTGTCGGGGGGGGGGGAGGGTGGCGGCTCTTTGACCCCTCTGCTCCATTTGACTTATTAATGCTCAGCATGGGCAATCGAGTCGATTATCACTACATGTGCAGAATGCAGTTGCTGAGGGGTTGGTCCCTGTTGGTTGTGTTTCTTTAATATTTAGTGTTAAGCCCCCCCAGAATAAGAGGAAATTGCAGGGCTCTCCGAAGCGCCCGCCGTCCTCTAACGAGGCTTTGGACCCCAGCCTTAGTCTCGCTAATGAAACGCAGGACGTCCTCAGGCGTGTCATGTCCCTCCGCCTTTGCAGACGTTTCCTGTGGCTGCGCGGTTTAAACTTTAAAGGGAGTGGCGGCCTGTTTGTTCCCGGGCAAAACGTTGCAGGTTCGGTTACGTGTGCCATCCGTTTCTCCTGAATGCATCAGCCCAGAGAACGTTCCATCAGATTCTTCCCCCCGCCCCTCCCCCAGTAAATTGTTTTTGGACCGTCCACTTGGCAGGGATTTATTTGAGATGGCGACGTGTCCCCGACAGAAAAATGCAGTTTAACCCTTTGATGACCTCTCAATAATTAAAACGATTTATGTACTTCTTTATCACTGGGAGCACGGAATCCTGAACTGTGACAGGAGAATCAAGGCTTTGATTCCGGGCCAGTGTGGTTTAAATTCGAGCCACTTTGTAAATAATTGGTTTGGCGTGAACATTGCGGTTCCCGATGTATGGTGGGTAGCATTCCACATTAAAAAACACGCACGATATCTGCGATGCATTGCTAAGGTTTTTGCTGGGAAATGGTAGCCTCTATTGTTAAAGAAAACATTTATTTCCAAAAGCTTCCCAGAAGTTTTATTTTTAACTGGTTATGTTCTACAGTTAACTTGTCTGAAAATGTAAAGGTTTTTTTTTCATTATTTTAAAGTGCTTTAGTTTTACACAAGGGAATATAATTTAATTTAAAAGCTCTCTGAAAATTGTTTTAAAAATATCATCTGTTCTTGTCCTCATCATACTGTTTGCTTTACTGTCACAAGGGCAGCAGAGGGGACTCCTGTATTTTAAACGTAAAAATCATAACCGTGTAAAATCCGTGCCTGTGAGTTTCTTGTTTCGCTTAGTCCTCCCGTGACGTTTATTCGGTATCCAGACTCACGTTTACTTTGTCAGCTTCCCATTTGTGGCCCGTTCGGTAAATTAAAGATGACGGCAGGCTTCCGAAACCAGCCGGGGCCAGTTTTAAGACCCAAAGGTGGCAGTAAACGGGACCCGTGTTATTAAACCTGTTAGCCCTGAGTGGGACTTGCCGCTAATGAGTAACCTGGAGGACCCAGTTTTGCAGTTAGCGTTAAAATATTGAACAGGCCTGTTGGGGGTTTGCCGTTATTCGGCGTCATGTTTGCCTGGGTGACGATAGAAGCACACTGATGGAAGAGCCCCGCACTGTTTGCAAGGGCCGTGGCCCCCCGGAGTAGACCTCGAGCCACACGACCACGGCACCATGCCGTTTATTGGGTGCGTAGTGCCGCAGGGACCCTCCGGGTGGCGCTGGTGGTGAGGCAGGAGCCTGATCTGTCACCTCGTTTCACCGTAAGGCAGGAAAACTAGCTGCGTGTCAGTGTATTTATTTGATAGCCAGCCCCCCGCCCCCCAAGTCATCTATAGCCTGCAGGAACGCGCCCCCCCCCCAACCACTGCCACCTTTAACTGCAAGGTCTCAGTGTAACGCTCGTCTACAGCAGAGCAGAGGGAGAGTGATCCGGCCCAAGGGATTCACAGTCCCTTTGAGCATAATGGAAATGGAAATGGCATCTTCATAAATATGTATTTACAGCTTGTATTTATATATATAATATATTTTCTCCCCCGCGGCGCTGATGTGTGCGGCTCAACACAGCCGTTCGGAGCGAGTGCCGTTTTTTCCGCTCCTTTTAGTGTGACGGGGCTCCCTGCCCGGCCCTTGCTACCCTGCCAGACTCTATCACCCTGAGAGATGGAGGGCCCGCTCAGCCCTGCATTCCAGGCCCCATGATTGATAGTCCCTCCGGGTCGGCACTTTGGCATTGTTGCCGGATTGTTTTTTCCCCAGCGGGTGAGGAGAAGGTGGCCTCCGGGACCTTACAGTGCCTTCGGTTGATATCTTGATGCAGGGTGCTATGTTGAAATCATGGTAATGTCTTTGTTTTCTGGGCGGGGCATCTATGTTTTCAAATTTCTGATAAAGGCACACAACACATCCCTCGTCCAGAATGACCTGTTTCTGTCCGTCTGACTGTCTCTCTCTGTCCCGTGTCTATCTCTCTGTATCTATTTCTGTCTGTCTCTGTCCATCTGACTGTCTGTCTGTATCTGTGTCTGTCTGCCTGTCTGTCTGTATCTGCTTTGCTATCTCCATATCTGTATCTATCTCTCTGTCTCTGTTTCTGTCTGTATCTGTGTCTGTCTATCTCTCTGTCTCTGTTTCTGTCTGTATCTGTGTCTGTCTATCTCTCTGTCTGTTGAAATATCAGACCACACCTACAGTGTTTCAGGGTGAGAATCCAAGGATTCGGCTTTTACTGAAGGTGACCAGGGTGCCGTTTGTTTGACCGCTTTTTACCGCTCTGTTTTACTTCTTGCTTTACCCCTCTCTCTGGTCTCCTTACACTCCATTCTTTTTATGTTGACACTCTGCTCTGTTTCCCCATAATCTTTGCGGTGAACTTGGTGCCACGCTTACAGTTGGAATATGTATTTTTTCATTTTTTTTTATTTCCCTGGAACGACAGAATTCGAAAGGGGGATAATTAATAGAAAATAGGTTCTACAGACAAAAAGTACCACAAAAAGTTAGAACCTGACTTTACAACGGAATAGATCATTTAAATTTTTACATGGATGTATATTTTTTAAAGGTCTGAAGTGCGTCTTTGGTTTTGGTGACGTTTTCCAGACGCGCTGAGACCGCACGTTAAAGCGTAGCTTCTTCCAGAGTTGGGAAAACAGGGATGTTTGCTGGAAACGACACGGCTTGCTCACCGTCACGCGGGTGGATCGTGTCCTGAAAGGGGATAAAGTGCTGAACTCGCGTTACAAAAAGATATGTAGGGTGGCTTAAAGCTGACAGCACTTAAAAACCAATCCAAGTGATCCCACAGATTCAGTAAGGTAGAGTAATTCTACCTCAAACCTAAGATTTCCGAATAGTAGTCAAAGACGACAAGAAGCTAATTTCTTCTAATTTGTAATTTTCTCAAACTACCCCCAGCGACATGTGGAAGCTTTCACTCAAGGCTTTATTTTTTGAGCTGTTGCAGATGTGAGCCAGCCAGCACTCCAGGTCTTGGCAGACGTCTGCATCGGGCCCCATCCTATCCACGTGTTCGCTAATCGCTCACACCGCGCCGGTGGTGTCCTGTCCTTTTCTGTGGTCGTGAATCTTTGGCGCGTATTACAGCTAGCTGTTACTAACACTCGCAGTCTCTCTCGGATCAAGCCACGTCGGCTTAATGTAATAATCTGTGAAGACTTCTGAGTTTATCTACTTCTCCTCACTGCCTGTATCCTCTGCGTTGAGGTTAGCTATCGCTGAGACGCGGGTGTTTGGCCCACCGAGTGCCACCACGGACAAATCTGGTTGAGTCCCCACTCAAAAAGACACTTTGGCTCCCCACCCCCTGATTTTTCCAAAAAATGAAGTAGCTAGCGATTAGAGTAAAAATCGTAGCTAGCTAGCCAGCCAGTTAGTAGAACATGCTAATTCAGGATCTCCTAAATAATTAGATGTTTATCTTTTAAACCAAGTAGTTGAAATTGAGTTGAAATGTGAGATGATTGACAGGTTGGCAGGTTTTGGGTTCTCTGGCTCTTCACACACGGGGACAAAGTCTCATTTAAGCCCTTTCATCTCATGCTGAAAGATCTCACCTCTGGTACGCTGACGTCTCTAACAGATGCCAATTCTGCTTTTATCCCGAATTACTTAGCGAGTTGGGGAGCGACATCAAACCGCCCCAAGCTGCAAATCTGTTCCCCATTAAAAAATGAAAAGGAAATCTTTCTTTTCCCACAATCTTCATCACACAATGAGGGCTAGGTGGGCGACGGAAACTTTTTTTTGCGTGCGGAAGTCATTTCTGCTCGTACACAGGGCACCGTTGTGTCCGGCTGTTGAGTTATCGTTTGCAATGACGCTCCATTTCCGTTGCCAGACGCTCTGGAAGCACACAGGCTGGTGGGACGGAACCTTTTGTCCCGAACAGGAACCGTGGGGGCGTGTGCGTGTGTGCCTGGGTGCGCCCCCTTATAGGAATAGGTCACTGCCCATGGTGTGCTACGTGCAGTCGCCAGCATTGTTTTTTTCTGCGTCTGTGGGGACCCGTGTTTGGCAAAGACACTTCAGAGATGGGAGATCTTAGAGAAGTTATAGGATGGAACTTAAAGCACTTCGGTTACCGTGAGGGAGGTCAGAGACATGTCAAAGCCAGTCGCTGGGGAATGGCAGCAGCGAGCCGTGTGTGTGTGTGTGTCTCTCTTAGGTTTGATACAATGACGTCCGATGACGTTTCTGGGAAAACGGCTCCCGCGTTTGCTGATGTCCTGCGACTCCCTCCCCATCTGGGTGTTTAAACTCTGTCATGTTTCGCTGGTGGTAATACCGGGACAGCGGTTTGATGCTTGAAGCAGTTCCTGGGCTGCCGAAGAAGGCAGGATTAGCCAGTCCCTGGAGTAGCGTCCTAATCTGATGATCCACACACCTCCCCTCATTTTCACATGAATTGCAGATACTGGTTCTAACAAATCATGCTTTTTAAGTACTAGGATATTAAAGCTTGAATCATGTGACTGCAAAGATGGTATCAGGTTCTGAAAAATGGATTTTCTGCTTGCTTGAGGTTTGCAGACAGTAACTCGTGTAATGTCTTTCAGCGTCTGATAATTTGAACCATTTTTAAAGGTCAGTATCGCATCACATCCAACAGGCACAGACTTTTGCCCGGTATGTTAAAAGTGTGGTGTTTCTGCCTAATTTAAAGCATTGAATGTTCCCATTTTGGTCAGGCTTGCCTGTGCTGCCGTGCATTGTGGGTAAAGCGATCCTTTTCCATTTCTTAAGGCCTGAAGATTTCAGGATGAAATGATTTGCCCAGCTGACAGCAGAGGACCACCACCGGGCTGCTGCATGTGGATGCCGCGCCCAGGGGGGGTGGGCGAGAACGTCACGTGGCTCCCAACGACGCCGTCGCAGCTGCAGCTGAGCTCCGCCATTCGTTTTTTCGCCTGTAGCCATCCGGCTAAAACAGCAAGAGATGGTCTGACCCGCGGTCGCATATTTCATCTGCCTGATTTTCAGTGTATTAAAGTTCCTTTTTTTGACCCCCGCCTGTTGCCACAGACCATTTTTGCCGTCTCCCCAGAAGTTTGATCTTGCCTGCGCTTCAGACTGTGCCACAGACTTAATTGAGATCAGATGCGTCAGTGAGACTTTTAAAATGCCAGTTTCTCCTTTTGAAGTCTGTTTGCGTTCTTAAAAAATTGTTTGCGGAGCGTCCCCTGCTTTAGTCGTTAGCCCTTGGTGAGTGAGCTGGGATGGCCCACGTGGACCGCAGCCCAGTCCACGTCTGAGACCAATGCAATGAATACCCCCCTATTTATGGTATGATCCAAGGTGGTATTCACACACACACACACACACACACACCAGATGCTTTTATACAAAGCAGGGTCAACCAGTCCTAGAAATGGGGTTTTAAGGGCCATGCTCAAGGTCCCAGCTGTAAAATTACTCTGCTCACCCTGGGATTTAAACCTGTCCCAACACACTGAGTCATACACTGCCCCAATATTATATATAATATTTTGTTATTAAATTGAAGGTTTTGCAATGGACTCTCTCGTGTACTGTGAGTTTAGGTGTTATGGGAAGACATTATCAACAGAAGCAGCTGTGGTCATACCTTAGTTTTATTGGTTACAAAACATATGATAAAGTAAAAATAAATTACTTCCTCGGTCCGAAGGTGGAGAAATTCCAGCATCCCTTTCACATGTTGGGAAAACCAACCGTTCCACAGTGAAAAGCTCCCACAAGAAGGCAGGAAAACAGTTCTTCAGGGTCACGTGTCGCTTGCCCTGGCACCTTGCCGGCATCCACTCGACCACAGATGGGGCATGTTGTTCTCAGGACTTTTTAAGACTCAACATGTCACATTTGGACACCATTTCTCTCAAACGCGTGGAGTACAAACACTATGTTGTCTGGTCCTTTTTTTTTTGTATTTAGCTGTTTTTATGAAATGAGTACATTTGGTTCTCAAAAGTTTTACCATATTTTAAAGTACATTTAAAATGTGGCACCACAAATAACTTAAACTCTATTGGCACCTTAAAAAAAAAAAAATACTAATTTACAGTGGGGTCTTCTGTGAAGCTTTCCAAATAAATAAGCAGGTAGGAAATGCTGAAAGGTGAGCGGAACAGAAAAACGCTGAAAGACAGGATGAAGGAAAAAGATAAAGTAGCAAACCGTGCCTGTGCAGATGCTCGTGATTATGCAGGAAGATGGTCATTCAGGAGGCTAGCTGCACATGAACAAACATCACAAGCCGGCTACGCTTCACGGTAAGCCTTCCGGCTCTCTCCCAGGTTACATGCAACACGCTCCGATATATTAAAGTGTGACGTCTCCCCGCGAATTTACACCCCCCCCTCCCCACCAGAAAAGAAAAAAAAAACATATACATAAAGATATCAGGCACTTTTGGGATTCGGTCTTGATAACAGCGCCCAAGACCCCTCAGGAGGTGGTAGGGGGGGTGGAGGAGAGTGAGGTTTCGTGATCGCGCGGTGATTCTGGTGCCAGCGGCAGATTCCGGCACATCAGCTGAGGGTATCCGACTCCGGAGCGGCTCCCTCTGGTGGCCGCGGCTGCCTGCGGTTTGCGGCCGTCTTCCTCCCAGTCGTGCTCCTGGAGAAGCGTTGGGTCCCGGCAGAATGTGGCTCTACGACGGCGTCATCAGACGGAACGGAGGCAGGGTGGGCGGGCTGGTAGTAGTGAGCTGGCTCGCCGCCGTAGCCCTGGTAATCCTCTTCCTCTTCCTCGTCATAATTGCCCTCGGGCTCATAGGTTTGGTAGGAGTTGGATGCCAATTGTACTACGGGAACATCGGGGTCAGACGGGCCACCATCATATCCACCGGTTAGCCGCCACCGCCAAGTATAGTCAGTGGGTTAGCGTGACAAACAGAGCAGAGAGACAAAGGCACGTTACTGACGACACTGGGCCAGCTGGGAGGCACAGGAGCAAACGGTCACACCTGGGATATTCACAGACATCGCCAAGGCAAAGCACCAGCCAAGCGCCAGGGGTTAGAGCGCTGAGCCGCGGCAGTGGCGGGAACAGCGGTTAGGCTGCAATCAGGGGCGACGTCGCAGGTAAACAAAGCGCTAAAACGCACATGCAACAGATATGGGCAGCTTGCTCGTGGCGGGTAAAGGAACGCGAGTCGGCTGGGATGATGATGGGTGGCTAGAGGTGGCCGGGGCAGGAAAGAAACGCTTCTCACTCAACACCACCCCGGCTAGAGTCTCTCTTTTTCTCTCTCTCTCTCTCTCTCTCTCTCTCTCTCGTGTTTTTGTCAGGGGCGAGACAGCGTGGCTGGCATACAGAATACGCTGCTCAGTAGTCATTCTCATAGTGCTGTGGGCCTTCAGACAGGACCAGCAACAGGGTGAGGAGCCCAAGACAGACAGGAAAGAAAGAAAGACAGGGATATGTCAGTAGGCAGAGTCAGGTCAGTACACTGCTCTACAATTACCACATCCCGACAAGCTGCCAGTTGGAGCGCTCCTGATGCTAACTGTGACTCCTACCTAAGACACAAATCCCAGACTTCTCTAGAACTGTACTGGCTCATTATTAGCTTTTGTTAATTGATGAAGGCCAATAGACTGACAACAGGTTTTGGCTGTTCATTTGCACTGCAGGTAAAAGTTTACAGGATTCATATGAAGATACTGTGTCATTTTGTGGGCTTCAGGGTACAGAATGCAGTTTGGTTGCATATTTTAATGCACTGTTTATATTTTTCAAAATGCTAACTGGAATTAAGGGTTTTAATATCAATTATCAATACCAATTATTAATAACATCAGCTATCCATTGAAGCCATATTTAATCATGAAATAGCTACCTTTTTAATACAGAATACACAAACATTTTGGTTAATCAATATCAAAAATGGCATCTGAAGGATATGAAGCTAATAGATTAAGTAAGAATATTTAGATCTTCTTGTCCCGAACATGGATACCTTCTCTGAAGTCCTGGTGTAGCTTGCAGCAGTACAAGTCTAGTACCTACCTCAGCCGAAGCACTCTACAGTGTATAGATATTCCTAATGTATAGACTTTAATGGCGCTGGAAAAGCTAATCTACTCATCTGAGGTCATTTAAATGAAGAGTGAGTACAGGAGACTGAACACTAGCCTGCTGGCTAGTGAAAAAATGCATTACTTTTTTAATGAAGTAGTGCAGTTGAAATAATTCTTCTTCTTCTTCATTTCCCCCAAATAGAAATATGAACAATAAAATATGATATTTTATTGTGCTACTCGGCGCTCTATGGCACAGCATGAGGGATTTCTTAATGTTATGCCATGCCGTCGAAAAAAAGACTGAAAACTAGTGGAAGAAAATTGAAAAAAAAAATGTGCTTCAAATTGCATTTCTATACCTGCACTTGTACCTAAATGTATTTTAATGTAGCCGCAATTACAATCAGTGAAGGAATATATTGTAAAGCATTTTCAGAAATTCTCTGTAAGATAATACACCTAACTAGGGGGTGTGGGGTTTAAGCTCCCTGACTTTTTTAGCCACCTTCCAGGACCTTTCATCAGACAGCTAAGGTTCTAAGACCTCGCACTCCACCCGAGGTTCAAGTGAAGCAGGAAAAAATAATGTCATGGAACTGCAAGTTTCAACATTAAAGAAGTCTGATACCAATAAAAAGTATTTTATATGAACAATTACAGTTGTTTTCATAGCTTGGGATTGCTGGGAAACTGCAGTTTTACAAGACAGTTGAGAGCTAATTCAAGCAGTGTTGCTAATATTCTTGAAAATCATTTTAAGGCGGACTGCTCACAGTCCCCTTAGTCCCTTTCAAGCATAACCTTATTTCACACCCATTTGAGTGTTATCAGCTGACCACCTTAAAGGGCATTCATGGTGTGAAAGGAAAATGCATTAACTACCAACGCAGCAAGGAGGAGGGACCAGATCAGATGCAAAGTTTTATGGCTACTGCCTGTTTCTGTTTATTTATGAGACGCTTTTGTGCAAAGCGACTTACAGGTGAGCAAAGTCTGGGATCAGATAGGGGGGTTAGCCAGAATCCAGCACCCCTACAGCAGTTTGGGTTAAGGGCCCTGTTCAAGGGACCAGTGGTGATGGGATTACTCTGCTGGTCATGGGACTGAATCCCACATCTGTCCGGACATAGGCATAGATTCCTATGTCAGTGAGCTATAGTCTGGCTATGTATGCATGTGTACACCTGTGTCAGACATGTTTAAACATGATCAGCCTGTGTTCGCATCTGTGTCAGACGTTTAAATATACTCAGCCTGTGTTTGTGCCTGTGTCAGAGCCCAGACATGCACTTGCATCACAAGTAGGGAATAATTACCGCCGATGTTGTAACCAAGGCAGGAGTTCTGGTCGCAGTACCCAGGCGGACCAGCAGGACCAGTAGGACCCTGCATGCCGGGCCGGCCCTGAGTTCCTGGGTTACCAGGTCTTCCAACAGGGCCCTGGCTCCCCAGTCTCCCTTCTCCTGGGGGTCCTGGGGGGTTTGGAGGTGGGCAACATTACCAAAACCAAAAACAAGGGTCAGGTTGTTACCATGTCCAAACTACACAAACACTCACATTACTGACCCAATACACTGGGCAACAAATTTTGACTTTTTTTCTGCTTCTGAAATAAAAAGTGGTGTCCCTAAAGTTTTTGCTGCTGAATTCAAATCTGACTTTTCCGTTTCTTTCTAGCACGTACAGTTTTTGAGAAAAACGGAAATTAATTTTGTATTGTCAACCTATAACACTGCACAACATTTTCTTTTTGTTTTAAAGTTTTGCTTCCTGAAAAGTTTTTGCTGATTGTGACAGGTATCTGGTGGGGATGCACAAATATAGTTTTGGATTTGCTGCATCACAGAAGGAACTAGACAGTTAGAACAGACAATTAACTGTTCACCAGCAATAACGTATTTAATCGTGCTTATGCTTCTCATACGGATAACGTAATTAGAAGTGTTTTGCTTTTGATTTTCATTTGTATTCAGTGTCAGGTGCATCACATTGCAGTGTCCAACAGTAGTCAGCAGAAATATTCGTACTTGGTGACAGCAAACGCCATTCCTGCAACCCAACAATTCAGGTTTTGCTTTTGATAGACCCAATTCTAACTGTGTTATGAGAGGTGGATCAGTTGACGAGCACAGTTCAAAATCCGGATCATTGTCCCTGCCAGTTCCCTGCATTGCAGTTTCTTCGTCTGGTTCATCTAAGGTTCATTCCTCTGGTGGTTTCGGAATTGGAAGACTGTGGTCACGTGACACGGGCCTCATTGCTGAAGGTAGATTAGGGTATTCGACTGACTTGTTTTTGGCAGAGAAACCAGACACATTAGTCAAACAGAAGTAACAGCTCATCACATGGTCTTTCTGTTCTTGCCATATCATCGGGACAGCAAACGGCATTGTCTTTCGAGTGCCTCTGAGCCAGACTCTTGTCGCACAATAAATGCGAGGCGTCCATTCCTTGTCTTGATCATCGATTTTACAGCCGAAGTACAGATGAAATGCTTTCTTCACAAGAGCTGTCGCTGAGCGTCTCTGAGACGTATATTCACCACAAATATAGCAGAATCTTATGTCATTGATGAGACATATCGACCGACACTAATCATACTGCAAACATCTATAGCATCTAGCTTACTTGTTACAATGTTACTGATGCAATACTATATTCTGAAACAATACATACACACTGTCAGGTCTTTATTAACTCAACGAGCAGCATCTGTGTATGCAAGCTGCTTTTATAGCCTGCTGAGGCAGTGTCAAGCTGGCTCCGGCCAGGCCAGGCCTGATTACATGCTTGGACATTCGCAGACTGTACAATACATTGTTGATAGGTCTCTTACAGAAACAAAAAAATTTGGACACAAATATAAGAAAAATACATAACAAAACTGAAGATTTCGATGAAATGGTATGTGATGGGCAAATCTGGATGTGGGTTTCGTGATCAGCAGCCAAAAATCTATAAGGAGACACCCAAGTGTTCAAGGAGCGAAAACTTTATTGTGCAGTGAATTATTCACTGGCTCGGTTGTCATGTATGAGCTACGCAATACAACACATCAGCCATTACAGCAAACAGCTGGGCGTTTTACTGAAGCTTTTCAGGTCAGCTTGCTTATGAAATGCCGCTCCGTCAGTTTGCTGCCTAATCGAGGTCAAGGTCATCTTATTGCTCTGCCTCTGAACAGGCATTTGTGGCGTGTTTTTAGGTATTATTTAAATTAATAATGCACAGTGACAGATCAGAGGTCTGAGCTAGACGGGTCTAAAGAAAGGAAATTAAGGGCTTTGGTAAGCACCAGCTTATCTAAAGAAGAAATGTAAATCACCATGGCAGTATTCTGTGTGCTGAGCAAATACTTATAGATGAGTATAGCATGACTAGGGAAACACGTACAAATGAAACTGCTTCTGCTTCATCATTATTATTATTATTATTATTATTACTATTATTATTATATGTGGGAATGACTGGGTTCTTGGAGACTTGGAGGCTCAAAATGACCATAGCAGATCCCTAGATTAGTGGTTCTTCAACCTCTCATTGAACATTCCTAGCTATTTGACATTTAAGTCCAATTGAACCAGAAGATCATTTACTAATCAAGTAATGGTCACGGACGTAATTGCTTGAAGCAGTGGTCTAGACCACTGAATATGTCACATGGAATGCATCAGTCCATCCATTGATAGTTATTCAGCTTCTCCTGGTGCCATCAAGCTACGTAGGACAGCCCAGAACTCCTTTTGCCATTTCTCCAAAGGGTTACTCAGGCACAGCTGGGGGGTGTATATTTTTCAAGCTTGTCTTGAATGTGTTCAGAAGG
>JAABNX020000151.1:7746139-7756646 GCA_015163995.2 Mormyrus lacerda
AATCAATCTATCTATCTATCTATCTATCTATCTATCTATCTATCTATCTATCTATCTATCTATCTATCTATCTATCTGCCTCTTTATTGCTTTCCTTAAAGCCTGTAGTTTTAACTTTTACATCTATCATCTGTCATTTACTTACTTTGATATGTTTTCGATGTGTTGTCAGATCTATCGATCTATCTGCCTGTCAGTCTGCCTGTCAGTCTGTCTGTCTGTCTGTTAGTCTGTCAGTCTGTCTGTCTACGTTTCTATAATTACTACATGCAATACATCATTTCAGCGTTTATCCCAGTGACCATTATCCAATTTTCCCACTCTCGCATCTCCACGAGTGCTCAGATACGCCACTCCAGCTCTATCTGGCTGCTCTTCATTCCTTCTCCGTGAAAATAACAGATAATAAACCCTCCCGGCCAGTGCAAATCCTGAATGGCACCATCTCGAAATGACCGTGATTCTGGAGGCACCAAGCCGTGAAACACTCAGCCGCCATAAACGAGGCACCGAAATCATCTCTTTCTTCGCTCCATCAGTCGAAACTGAATCTGTGATGTTTGCTGCTAATGCCGCTTCTTTGGGTTAAGCTGACGGGGAGGCTAAACGGGCAAACGGTGTATCTACCTAGTGGCTTTTCATCAACACCGGAAAGACCTCGGACGCAGAAACACAGGGCACCATCACGGACTTTATTAAGGGTGTTACTGTGGGCTTGATGCATTGTAACGAATACTCCTGTCTTAACAGAGTTCAACGGTGTAAATATCACAAGATTTGACTTGATATAACCGGCAGAATGCAGAATGTGCCGCAAACACAGGATATCAGTAGTGTGAATGGCATCTGTGCTTGTTCTCTACATGACTTCACATATCTATGTCTGACATACTTCTGGAACCCCAGGTGCTAATCGTATATATGTGCCTGTGATGGCTACAGCCACACAGTAAGACCTGAAACATTCTTGCATCCTTAGTTGATTTACTTTGTATGCTTTTTGCTTTATTTACAGTAATAATTCATAGGTCTTAGTTGATGTGTTTTGCCTTTTGTGTTTGGGGTAGTATACATGATATTATAGGGTTGTGTGCAGTGATTGTCTAAATTAATCTTTTGGTTTGCAGTTACTTTGGTTGTGGGGGATGGTCATTTCTATTCACCATAAAGGTGTGGCTGAGGGCGGAGGTCTCTTAAAAGGACAGCCCCTGTAGCAGGAGTGAACCACGTGCTGCCATGGAAAGAGGGTTTAGTTGTGTTTTGCTCCGTTTAATTATATGTAGTGTTTATTTGGTTTACCCCTTTGTGTGTTAATTGGTTTGGCCAAACCACTATACTGTATACGCTCCCTCATGTCAGTTTGTTCAGTAAATGTTTTATTAATTTCTGTTGACCTCTTTTATGGGCCCAGTTATTAAGATCTTGAGTTTGTTAGTGTTTGTATTTTGGGGGTTAATAAAGCCATATTTCTTTAATTAAGCTCCTGTGTTTGTGTTGTCTTAGTGCTTGGTCCCTCACAGTGCCTATCACTGCAGACAGCAGCGAATCCAGAAAGCCACACAAATCGAGACCATGCTGCTTATCTGGATTCCCAGAGCTGCCATCAATCCACCTTTACGTGTGAAAGGCCTTCAGGGACCTTTGCTGTAACTTCTGCGTTTTTTATATACTTAATTGTGTCAGGGTCGGTGCCATCTGGCCCCTCCCTTTGTGACCTTTCCCCATTTGGTCAGCAGACATTGCTGCCTTTCCCCTTTCTGTTCTTCCGCCCTCGTGTTTGTCTTGCTCCCCAGACCGCCATGTAGCTCAGTGGGCTGAGCGTGCATCAAATACTACAACACTAGTCATTGGTTTGAGGCTAGTTTCATCTGGTTATTTGTAATTAACGTGTATCTGTTGCCCTGTGTTTTTCTGTCTGTCTCCCTGCTTGTATTCTGTTCTGGTCTTGTTTCATATTTCTGCTCCACGTGTATTATTGTATTATTCCCAGTTAATGTTTATTTTCGGTGTCTGATTACGCTAGCCGACATCAAATTTGGTGTATAATATCAAATGACATTTTTCAAACACCCTTCATAAACAATAATTTTTAGTATATTTAATTTTGCTAATTTTGACTGAACTTTTTTTCATATACAGTGCATTGTAAACCTAATAGTGTCATCCTGATACCAGTCATATAAGATCACCAGTAACCTGTCATGGACTAATCTTTTGTACAAACTAATCAGCAGGGTTTACATCAGCTTGCAGTTATGTAAGCTTACAGATATGCTGCTGCAGGTCCAGGGGACGTATGCAGAACTGTGGTGATTGTTGGTAGGACTTTATGGTACTTTTGGCAAATGTAACCATTATCCACACTCATGGGCCCCCTAGTATTTGGGCCCCTGAAAATCTTCCCCTGACTCCCCTTTGGGAGGCCCTGACTATAAACAGGCATCCTGCAGTCCACTTCCAAATGCTCTCTGCACCCACTCTGTCGGAGAGATCCTACCTCTCTCTCCCGGTTGACCATTCTGCCCGTTGCTCCCAGGGAAGCCGGGTCTGCCAGTAGCCCCCTGTTCACCCTGGGGGCCCAGGGGGCCTCTCCGACCTGGCTCACCAGGCGGTCCCGGAATGGCACGGACCGAGATGGCCTGGCTGGGAATGTGGTTGAGAACGGAGGTGTAGCGTGCCATGTGACCTGTAGGGGGCATGACACCGAGCCGGTCAGTGAGCCATTTTAAACAGCCCAGAGCTCCTATGTTTGTATTCATATTTGTATTTGTGATGGAAAAAAAAGAAAAAAGGATGTTTACTGAAAATAATGCTATTTATTGAAGATAGGTCCCTGAAGTATTATGTAATGAGACAGCATTGAAACATTCTCAGAGTGAGAAAAGACACATCGGAAGCAGGCTGCAACTCACTCTGAATCAACTGCTCACAGACCTGGCGTGCGATTGAGCGAACAACAGCCTGGGACTGCATGTCACCCTGTAAAACACACATGACCAGAATGAGCCAGCCCCAACCAGACGGAACTGGGCCGAACTGGATTCAACAAAATGCAAGCCTTCAAAACGATGGCCGAACAACAGTTTTGTGCATTTTACAGCCACTTCAGTGTAGAATCCTATAAATAAAGTGTTTCTATCTAGAAACCTTCGGAAGGCATCCCTTTGACAACAGGGCCGAACTTTACCTGCGAGGCACCCTCCTACTGGGCTACAAGCTGTCGCACCTGCAATAGCATGAGCGCTACAGCAGCTAAGGAAAATGCCATGGGACAATAAGCTCAGGAACGCTGCCGTGAACCCAGCGGCAATTTTACCCAGGGAGCATATCAGTCTGTTGCTTAATCCCTTTGATGGCGAGCGGCTATTACCGGAGAAAATGAGATTCCAAATGACAGTAAATTGCTGATTCTCGGCTCTGACTAACTAGCAGCACCATTCGGCAGAACGCCAGACTCACCCGGTCCCCCTTTTCACCTTTAGGGCCACCAGGACCCTGAAAGCGAGAAGAAAACAGCATCAGTATCATAAGAAATGAAGTGTGAGATGCTGTTTATAAATCGTTCATATGAATCACACCTGTTAGGAATGGAGAGGGGGAGAAGCGGCATCGATTTTCAGAAGGGGTCATCAGGAAGCAATGGGCTCAGGGAGATCTGTGTTCCTTTAAGGAAGTGAGTTTATCGCCCTGCTCTCTGGGACCCCGTGCTGGATGGCCCGGGATCAGTCTATAAACTAAACGGGTGTCTGTGACTGAGCCCCGTCGCGAGGTGGACTGTAAACAAACATCACATACAGCTGTCTGACAGCATCTGGAACGGAGGGACCTAGGAGGCGTCACCCCGAGGAGAATCAGGTCCACGGCAAGATGGACGTTCCTTCAGTCAGGAGCTTTTTCTGTTCTCACCCAACCCCCCCCCCCCCCCCCCAGACTCCCTTCTGGGGGAGCAGAATGGGGAGGATGTAGTGCACAGGCTGTGACGGCCCCTCCCTTATCGACTCCTCCGTATCCCATGGCGTAGCCATGGCAACGAACTCCAACTAAACAAAGACGAGGACGTCGGAAAACAGGTCCCAGGCCAGTGTGGAGTGCTCGCCTGCTGCTCCCGTTGGCTTCAAGCTGCTGCCTGCAGACGTCTGACTGAATTTTATGCACAAGCTCCACAGAAGATGGCTTTATGGCGCCCGGGAATCACACAGCGGCAGAGAGAGGCCACAACCTGAACAGGTATCAAATACCGTCACGTCAACTGTTAATGATACTCAACAATAATAATCAGTTCCCCCTGGTGCAGTAGACAAAATGCCAAATATTTCACAGTGTGGTCCAGAATCCACACTGAAGGATTTGTCTGAAGAACAAGGTTAGTTGCAATAAAAACATATTTTGAGGGTCTCTCGGTGCTGGGGGGACCACACTGTAGCGCTGTGTGATGAACACTCAAGTGTTTTGGGGCCTCTTGTGCCAGGACCTTAAAGATGATGGTTTGGAGTCATATAACCGAGCTGTCAAGAGGCTCTCTAGCTTATCTCGGTGTGGTGAGGGAGTTGGAAGAGGGCCAGTAAATCACGTCTAAGGTCGGGGGGTTACGGGCAGAGGCAGGATGACACATTGACTATCCTCATGCGTACCCTTGGCGGGATGCAGGCCCCTCTGGCACCCGACTGGTTGGGAAGCTTCGAAAGAGAGATGTGTCCCCACTGACAGAAAGCGGTTTGGTTCTGACCCCGGTTGACCTCGCCCTCATCACCGGGGTGGTCAGAAAGTGTGAGTTCAACTGAGCAGAAAAGCTAGACTTACCACCGGGGCAAGATAAACCCCAAGAAGGGAGAAAAGGCAATCGGATGAGGACTGTGCCACGCAAACTAGGATTGGAAGGGTCCATTCCGGTCTAACCTGGTCTATACCGGTTTCACTGATGACCCCTTTGACAGGTAGACATGGAAGTAGATCAGAAGTATCAGTCCAAGTTCTACTGGTACAGCATAAATGGAAATGACAGTCCTGAAAATCGGTATTTAATGTAACAGCCGACTGCTGAACTTCTACATAAAGGAAATGGGTCCATCATGAAAAAGGTGAACTTTATGTGCTGAAACTGCAGTAACAGTAAAAAGAAAATATAGTAAAAATGAGACATATTCATAAAAAAGAGAACGATTTAATATTAGTGTGTGAGGAGTGTGTGTGCCTCCTCCAGGAACTCGTCTTCAAGTTGGATCGGTGTCTCTAAATCTTCGGTTGGTTTTTGCGCCGCGTGATGGACTGGCCCCCAAATCACACGCTCCACTTCTGGGAGATGCTCCAGACTCATCGGGATCCTGTACTAGATGAGCACTTATGAAAAATGAACAGAGGGATGGATGGATTTCTGTGGATGAACTCCCAGTGAGATAAACGCATGATGAAGCTCCTCAGTCGCTCTGGAGCAAACTGCAGAGGTCAGTAATCCAGGTAACAGGACAAGATGGAGAGATGACGCAGTAGAAGAATGTATATCAACTTCTCGACTTACCGGTGGTCCCTGATCACCCAGGGATCCTGGTGGTCCAGGTGATCCAGGTGATCCAGGAGCTCCAGGGGAACCCTTTTGGTGTGAAGAAGTGTGAAAAGAAGCATAATGGCTACATCTTGGAGATACATTGGTCTGTCTACAGTTTCTCCTTAAAGGTCCAACACAGCCATACTGCAGATTTATGGAATATTCAGCAAATTAGAACATCATGGATTTGAGAAAAAAATGCGGATGAGAGACCAATCTAACATGATGAATCAACTGGTCAGAGAGCAGAATTTACGTCGCGGAGGAACAAAATCTACGCTGTTGGAACACGACACATGTCGTAACGTCGATGCTCACCATCAGACCTGGGGGGCCCTGTTGTCCCGGAGGGCCGTCTTTCCCTGACAGCCCCTGGAAGTCAGAATTCAGAGTTAGTCATGTGACCTCAGCAGAGCAGCTGGTGGGTTCTAAACAGAGAGAATCGGCTTCAAAACAGGGAAAACAAATGAAAATGGACAGAAATTGCAAATGAGGAAAAATGGATGGTTCAGTAAAAACCCAATGAATGGTGTCATGTTCTCAGGCTTGCGGCCGTTAGTACAGCACAAGAAATATTACTGTGGCTGTGAAGCCAGCTAGGTCACATGACACGGACACCGCTACAGAGAGACGGAGAAGGCGGCCTGATGCTGGCAGATGGGACGATCCCTTTGGCTGACTTATGAGAGCTGGCGTCCGTGGCTCCCAGATGAGCCCTGACTTCCTGTCGTTAATCTATCTAACTAGACAACAATAATCAATCTGCGAGAGAAGATGGGGGGACAGGACAAACTATGGGATGGCTGCAGAACTCATAATGGTCAGATGAGTGAATTAAGAAAACAGGTATGAAAGGATGGGCATGTTGAGAATGGGCCTCAGCTCAGGCTGGGCTTGCTAAACGAATACTAGACCTGTCTGGCATCCCACGCAAACTAGATTAAACGAGAAAAAAAACACACACATGAATTCCAAGCAGTGCTCCGTCAAAAAAACCAATAATAAAAATAAACGGTACTATTTACCCAAAATCCTTTGTCCTCGTGAGAACATAAGTTTCTTAAGTACTATTAGGGTCTCATGAATCCACAAACCCGCCTCAAAAGACCCATGAGCCAAACCATAGTGCGCGTACGCGGCTGAGCGCTGACGCAGCAGACTGTGCGGGTCCGGCCGGTCCAGGGCCGACTCTCGCTGAAGGTGCTCCCCACCCTCCCGTACCACCGCCCTGGGGAGCAGTTTGATTCATTTTAGTTCAGAATTGAAATATAACAAACTAGGCTTATTCCATATCATTCCTGGGGGCAGGGGAGCGTCTTCTGTCAAATCTCCTTGTCGGTCCAGGATGACCAAAGTCGTGGTCTTCTCCCCAGTCTTCTGGCGGTCCCCGGTAAGGGTTACACCACGGCGACAGAGGAGCAGCTAGCCAGCAACACTCTGGCAAATCCCACTGGCGTTCCCTTTATTTTCCACTCAAAAAAAAAAAAAAAAAAACGTTTTGTCCCGTCGCTCCAAAGCCCTCGGAGTCTCGCCGAGCTTTTGTGTCTGTTTCCCTCCTTTTTGGTTCATCTGTGGATGCTGAATCTTTGGCTTCCAGGGACACACCGCTGGTCCACAAAGTTAGCAACGTTTTTTTCGGCAACACACTTTATATTCACTTGGTTTTATTACATTCATGGTTCGAATGCACTACACTACAAGTGATTTAGCATAAATAAAGTGTATGCTAAGGGTTTCCAAGAAAATGAATGAATTGTCTTAATTCTAAATTAATAATCTTAAATTTAATTAATATGCCAATTGCCTGCTGCACTGCACCATTTCGTCATGGCGTATTTAAGTATTTCACCATTAATGCATATGTACACACAGCTAACAAAGACTCAGAAAAATTACTTTTAAGAAGTTTCCATTCGCCTTGGAGGTAACAGACACAGCATGTTTTTACCGTAGAGAAATGAGAATCACAACTCGTAATTATCAATTGACAAACTTAAAAATGCATTTTAAAAAATAGTGGCTTTCCTGCTTTCTTTCGTTTTATTCTTTTGAGAAGTCACAAAGCATTTCTGAAGGCATAACAAGCTCTTGTGAAGTTTTTGTATTTATTCCAGCCTGAGCGCAGGCTTGGGAGACCAATTTCTTTCAATCTGTAATTTGTTAAATTAGACAGGAATATGATGGAGTCTTTGTTTGTAGTACTATTAATGCTCTGCTGATCAGATTTAAGGCTGGACAGCAGTGCTGAGCTGCATGAGGGAGTGACTTAGCCGTCTGGAACACTGCCTGTCTGGTGTCTAATCAAGGCTGCTCTCCAGCCTGCCAGCGACTCAGACTGTCACTTACAGGGGCAGCCGCATAAATCCAGAAAGAGAGGGCATTTTTCAATCTGTAGCTGCAGTGAAGCTGTGAACTTTTTGGCCTTCTAAGTTCAAGCCCAACTAAAAAAAAAAAATGTGATTTTTATATTTAAAATATCGTAAATAGAAGCATCAATTGTGGCTGAATAAGCAGGCAGCAGGGTAACTGAAATCCAGGGACAGAGCAGCATTTCAACACTCAATAAACCCCAGTGACATCACACTCAACCGCTGGGGGAAACTGACTGTCACTCTGTCTGTCCCGTCCGGTCCAGTCATTTGTGTCGCTTCCCCATTTGGCCCAGCATGTGTCACTGACCAACCTGTCTTGTCACTCCTGGTCAAACTCTTATGTTTCTCTTGCTTCCCCAACCACCACATCGCTCAGTGGGCTAAGCATGCAGCTCAGAGACTGTGAGTTCAAGTTTGGCCTCAGGCCAGTCTCATCTGTTTATTTTTATTTATCAATTTTGTTCCCCAGCATTTCTTGTTTTCTTTTCTGTCTTCCCGGTTATAGGTTGCCCTGCTGTTTTCCTGTTCATCCTGTTCTTGTTTTTATGATTTGGTTCTGTAAATTATCCCAGAGTAGTAAATCCCAGTGTAGTTACTGTTTCCTAGTTTCAGTGTTTGTTATAAATCCCTAGTTTTTGTGCCTGTTATTCTTCTTTGCTCCACCTGTTGCTTGTTGCTATGGCTCAGGTTGATTGATGGACATCCCACACCGGCCCTCTCATTAGCTGGTTCCTTGTTTCTGTTTAAGTGCCCGTGTCATCTCTGTTCTTTAGTCAGTCATTGAGTGTGGTGTGTTCCTTCGTGCCCGTCTGCGTCATGCCCTGCCGCGCCACCATAACACACCAAGGTTCATTACTGAAAGCAGAAGCACGCTTACCCTTTGTCCGCCTGGGCCGTCTCGTCCTGACGCCCCAGAAGGTCCAGGAACACCCTAAAAGATCAGTAGTTCAGAATCTGACTGATTCATGGCTTGACAAACCCTTCCCCCCACCCACTCTCTGTCTTGTATGCACACACCCCCAATGTGACAATTATGTCACATTATGCTTTTTCTGTAACAAGAAATCTGACCTTTAGTTTTGGGTGAATATGTCAGACGTGGCTGGAAACACCATGTTAACTCTTGTCTTCCACTCTGTCTCTTCTCTAAACTCTCGAAACCTTGTTAGCTAAACAGCGACGGCGCTAAGTGGCTCCTTGTAAACGGATTCACTCTCAGACATCTAAAGCACCAAATTTATAGTGGATACACACTCAGGGCAGAGTTTTTACATTTTGGGCCCCAACTGAATTGTCACATCAAGGTCCCCCAGCATCCCCTCAGGCGTTTCAAAAACTAAACAAATAGTTGGCAAGAAGAGGCGGAAGACCATAGCTAAATAGCTGATTAGCAGAACACGCTACTTCAGAATCTCCTAAATAACAAATGTTTTTATTTATTATTTAGTGTAATAGTGTAATGACTGCTTATGGTCAACAGGGGGCTGCCAAACCTCAGGGGCCCCAGCCAAGTGAGAGGTTTGAATGATGGTAAAAACCACCACTGCTTGGGTTATGCTGGAGAACCACGTGTCCGTGTTCTCACAGGTCCGTTCTGAAAGTGACGATGCAGTGACGGTACTTTGGACCTCTGTGGACCTGCAGAGGTGAGCGGTGCTCCTGGAGATGTGTGATGCAGCAGCCAGAAAAACGAGGGTGATCTGTGTCATGATGGCCCAGGCCTCGTTGCCAGTGCCAGGACAATAACCATAACGGGCATAAATCACACAGGGGAGGCCCAGCGGGCATCCTGGCACAGACCACGCAGCAACAGCAGCATTGGCGCTATCAAATTTATCATGTGTGTGTTTTAAGACCATGAGCTCATCCGCACTGAGACCTGTGCTCTCAGTCAAACTGGCTCAAGGCTTAAAACGGCATACAAATCCGTGCCCATTCTATTCTAATTGATATATAATTGCATTTTTTTCCTTTGCCATTTTGAAAACCAAGTGCAGTGCTTTCCTCCAGCTGACAGAGGGCGCAGTTACAAATATCACTGTAAAACCAATTCCATAAGTAATTTACAGCTCTTGTGAATCATTAACCTGAACACACCCACAATGTGCACGTGCATGGGGCCCCGGGGAGGGGGGGGGGGCGGGTCACTATTTGGTAGGTCGGCAAAAAAATAAACATCAACGAAGAGGCCCGATTATTTCTAAAGAAGCGAGAGGTAAGTGAAAGGATGAAAGGCTCGAGAGCTGAATGGTGTGGAGGCTGAAAGGCTGCTAGGGGCTCAGTCCACCCCCCCACACCACCCTATTTGGCCCCCCCAAAGCCACAAAAAGGAGTCTCAGGCTCACTCAAAGCCAGCAAAGCGTTGAAATATCAGGACGATGCATTTGGTGTTCCTCTACTGGATGACCTTCATCTCTCTCTCTCTCTCTCTCACACACACACACACACACACACACACACACACACTAGCTTTGGTGATTAATAGTGGCTTCAGCTTATTGTGAGTTCTTCTGTTTTTTAAATGTGACTGCTTGTCAGCCCCCCCCCCCTACCCACCCCCAAATTCTTGCTTTTAGTAAAACAGGCCAAACTA